>VZTJ01006508.1:0-96302 GCA_013397795.1 Orthonyx spaldingii
CTCCACTTCATGAAGGAGAAGTGGTGGCGGGGTAATGGCTGCCCTGAGGATGAGAACAAGGAGGCCAGTGCTCTGGGCGTCCAGAACATCGGAGGGATCTTCATCGTCCTGGCAGCGGGCCTGGTGCTCTCCGTCTTCGTGGCCATGGTGGAGTTCATCTACAAGCTGCGCAAAACGGCGGAGCGCGAGCAGGTACTGATCCCTCTGATTCCCTGCACCCCGCTGAGCCCAGCCGTGGAGGGGTTTGCACGCTGACCCCAGAGACAGGCAGGGAGGGGGCAGAGGGATCCAGCTTGGCACCCCTGAAACGCCATCCCCAGGGGCTCAGTGGTCTGTCCCTCTGACGGCCTCCACTCGGGGGAAAGTCACGTCTGCTCTGATCAGGGTCCTCTGCTGCTGCAGCAGCCAGACCAGGACACATTGATGGGTAGCTGAGAGCAAGCTGACACACAAATCATTAAAATATAGGCAGAGGTCCCTGGGAGGGGCCTTTCTCAGCTGTTACATCCACTTGGAATCACCTTGCACACTCCAGGTGTGACTATACATGCCTTCTTCCCACTCCTGTTCAAAGAGGAGCCAGTCAGGGCCCACCAGGAAGCCTCACACTGTTTTATCAACTCTTCATCACACTCACAGACGCAGCCCATCAGTGGCTGATCAGTGTCCAGGAAACAACAGAATTGCTTTTATGTTCTTCCTCTTCCATGGGTGTCCCGGTGCAGTAAGTGGAACGTGCATTTGTGTGCATGACCAGAAATCAAAGCGAGCTGCCCTCGTGATGGACTAGATAGAGAAAAGAAAGCTGCCCAGTAGCACGAGGGTCAGACCCGTCCCAGCCCCCCCGCAGGGATCACACAGCACCAGACCTCCAGCAGCCTCCTCCAGCTCTGCCTTTGTGCAGGATTTAGCCTGCCAAAGGTACAGTCCTTGCCAAGGGAGAGGGGTCAGCCAGGTGCCCACGTAGCCCCGCAGTCCCGCAGAGCGCAGCCGGTGCCTGAAACAGCCCCAAACCTCGTGCTCACCCTCTGCTGAGCCCTTCCAGCCCCCCTGCTCACCGAGGGGGGAGCAGGACACTGCAGCAGTAACGCAGCGTTCTGTCCCCGCTGTCCCCAGCGCTCCTTCTGCAGCGCCGTGGCCGACGAGATCCGGCTGTCGCTCACCTGCCAGCGCCGGGTCAAGCACAAGCCCCAGCCCCCCGTGATGGTGAAGACGGACGCGGTGATCAACATGCACACCTTCAACGACCGACGGCTGCCCGGCAAGGACAACATGACCTGCAACACTGGATTGGCACCTGTGTTTCCCTAGGGAAAGGGAGTGGGGGGGCGGGAGGGAAGGAATTGCAACAGACAAGGCTGGATGCACCCTTAACCAGGGAAGAATGGATTAAAAAACAAGAAAAAAAAAAAAAGAAAAAACAAAAAAAAAAAGCCTGGTTTGTTCATTTCAAGAACAAGGCCTTTGCAACCCAGCTGCATCCATCACCGCAGAGGAGCCAGAACTTCCAAGCACGGACAGTAACGTGGGTCTTGGGGCTTTTTGCGTTGGTTTTGTTACTTTTCATTCCTTCTTTTTTTAATGCTTCGATCCTCCAGGCCTCGTGGAGTCCAACCACCACCCAGGAGTCTGATGTTTACACACTGAAAACACGCGGAGGTGAAGCAGAATTGAGCCAACCCTGAGCGGGTGAGGAGGAGCCCCGAGCGCGGCTCCGTCAGCATGGCAATAAACAGGAACACTCGGTCAGGTGTGAGCACCTGGTGCACACCGACACACACAGCACATTTTGGATACACTGTCTGGGAAAGGGAGAGGCACCTGGGAAGCACCGGGGATGGTGGAGGCTGTGCCTGCCCTCGCAGCAGCTGGCGGTGGCCCCTCACCTCGCGGCTGTGCTGGCCGCAGCCACCCAGAGCGGGACAGCCACGTGGAACAGGGTGGCAGGAGGTGACACACGTTCCTCAGCAGATCCAGGGCAGCTGACTGTGAAGCGGGGAGTGAGCCTGAACAGACCCGAGCTCCAGGCCAGGGAGGGCACAGCGTGGCATGCACAGGACCTTCTGCACCTCTGAGTGACACCACCCACGCTCCCCGTGCCAAGCTTCAGCCCAAGCCCAGGGTGGCACTGTGATCTCCAGGTCCTCAGCTCCATCTCTGCTCTTCCTGCAAAGCCCAGTCTCTCCTGCAGAGAAGCATGGGAAGGAACCAGATCCACGGGCTCCAGCAGTGGCAGGAGCAGAGCTGCTTCCAAGAGCCAAAAGTATCGATTTCCATGAAATTCAGCAGCGCTGAATTGCATCTCAAGTCTGGGAGGAGAATGTGGGCCTGGTTTAGGACTAAGAGCTCTCCATGGCATCAAGGACCTGAAAGATGAATCTCAGCCTACGGGGCCAGGGCTGGCCTGGGAGGAGCAGAGCTGCCAGAGCCAAGCCTGGGGTCCCTCCTGCTCTGGCCACAAACTGCCACCCCTCAGGCAGCCTCTCCATGGGATTTAAGCAAACACACACTAACATGTTTTTAGGAAATCTTCCATGAATTGTCTTCTTATTTTCAGGTTGCTTAACCCAGAAGGTTGGTCCTGCAGATGAATTTAGGCAGAATTACCAAAGACCCCTCTGCTGACCTAAGGTAACACTCGAGTAACGTCCCTCAGCTCCATCCCTGCCGGGGAACCCGCAGGCAGCCAGTGGGACACTGTGGATTCATTCACAGAATTAAACAAATGGAAATTCCTCTGCCCATTGTAACCCAGAATGCCACACCTGTGATGCAAAGGTGCTTAAAAGCTCTGATTTAAACGCTGGTGGTGTAGAAAACAGCAAAGCCCTTCCCCTGCACGGGTAAGAGGGACAGTGACCTGCGCAGAACCCCACCTGTGCCCACCTGTGTGGAGGGCAGGAGGGGCAGGGATGGAGCAGCCAGTGCTCAAGCTCTGCCCCCAGAGCCTGGCTGTGTGCCACGGGTGCAGCGGGTGCTGTGGCCACTGCAGGAACCGGCTGCTGAACTGACCCCGTTTGCCCTCCCGAGCTGCACGGCCCTTCTGGAAAGTTTATCCTCGCCCAAAGCAACAAACCCGTCTGTAGCTGATTTCGGATTTTTGCCCACCTGTTCCTCTCCGTGCTCAGTCGGGAAGGTTGTCTCGAGCTGAGCAGAATTAGCAAATTAGCTCAAGGGGGAAGAGCTGCTCCCCCACCCCATCGTGGAACACAGTTTGTCCTTATTTTGCTTTTTCCATGATGTAAAGAAACAACAGCGACCCCAACCAAAACCAGGTGATTTGTCACACTTTGACTCAAGTAAAGATATGCAAAGAATTTACACTCATTTTCACCTTTTCACAAAAACCATGAAAAATTAGGGGTGAAAGTTGCCAATGCAATGGGCATCAGATTCTTAATCATTTGCTGCCCAAATACCTTGAGCAGAGGACAGACTGAAGTGTGGGGCAGCTTCCCAAAGCTAAAGACATGCTTTCTGTATTCCTTTGCAAATCCTTAGGCTTGTCAGAGTAGTAGATTTTATGTTTTCCTTGCAGATATCTAAGCTCTCAAAAAAAAGGAGATATGAAAACAAAGCCTGAAACTGGCTTTAAATGTCCAGAGAGTAAAATACCACAGAAATCAGCATTCATTTTGCTTCTTGGCAGATTTTTTTAAAAAATAAATAAATATTGCTAATACCACAAACCCCATTTATTTATTGACACCAGCCTGATTTGATTTTACTCACAAATGTGACAGGTGAGCATCTGGAATTTTTGGTGTACCGCCAGCCAGACCAAACCCTGCAATGAACCTTTTCCTTCCCTCCCTACACCCCTAAATCAGCCACGAACTGCAGCCAAATTCCTGCATCCGCTTTGTGGCTTTGTGTTGAAGTTTTGATCACTGAAACCCTCGACATCCAATAAGAGAACATTCTACAGCACCCAAAAACAACGCAGAGGAGCTGCTGGGACCCCAGCCCCTTCCCCCTGGCCCCCGCTCACTGTGACCTGAGGGGATGTGGAGGATCTCAGCCCTCAGCCTTCCTGCGGGACCGGGGGCAGCTCACCCTGGAGAGCTCCCGGAGCCTCTCCCGTGCCTCCCCGTGTGCTCCTGGCCCCGGAGCCCAAAGCCATGCGTGTTCATCCCAGGGGAGGAGCAGCGAGCCTGATGCCTCGCAGCCACGTGTTGGGAGATTGGGAAGGGACAGACCCAATGACAAAGCCTCAAAGCCTTCTGTGAGCACGTCCGTGACCTGGTTGGGAGCAGCGGCAACTCACGGCTGAAATCATCTGACTTCCAACGCTGTTTAACCTGGTTCTTTTCTTCACTTGGACAGTGGGACTGGAAAACTGAGGGAATACAGAAAAAGCAGGTTTGGGTTATTAAACTGTATCTAAACTGTTGTCACCTCGGCTCACCGTCCCCTTTTCACTTGCTTTTTCCCTCCAACTCTCCCGTGAGACAGAGCAGGGACTGCCAGCAGCTTCCCTGGGGTGGGTTTTCTGTTTGGAGTCAACCAACAGCGCATGTCAGATCTGATGTCGAGGGCACAGACCCACAGAGAGACAGAATATGCAAAGGGGAACCAGCTCCAGCTCTGGGCGCCCACTGATCCACCTCGGTGGCGGCTGCTGGGAGCAGGACTCGGCCGGGTGCCGGCACAGAGGGTCTCTGGGAGGGTCACAGCAAAGGGACATCGTGGATCCTGGTGGCTTCACCCAGGGTTCACCCCAGCACCCAGTGACCATGGGGTGTGACAGTCCCTGGAGTGCTCGGGGCTGGCAGGGCAGGAGCATTCCCAGGCACTGGCATCACGAGCCCTCTGCTCTGTACCTTACTTTGACATGTTTCTCAAAAAAAGAAAAAGAAAAAGAAAAAAAAAAAAACCAGAAAAGAGTGGGAAAAAGGAAAAAATAGTCTCCATGACATTCAGGGGAATTTCCTTTGTGGACATGCAGAATTTCTATGAATATAGTTTTTTGTAAACATTTTGTAACAATTTTGGTTTCATAGTAACTGTGTTACTTGCTGATCATTCTAGGCTGATGTAAATACAATTTCCAAAAAATAAAAAAAAAAAAAAGAAAAAATTCTGATTATTTTCCTTTTTAAGACACTGTGATATATCAAAGTGCACAGTTTGCTGTATGAAGTAATATGGTTTTAAATTTTAAATAAATAATTTCTAGAAAATAATGAAGTTTATGCCTGTTTATACTCAACATCTCCCTTCCTTCTTGCTCAGATTCTATCCCAAACTCACACTGTTTAATGACATCCCAACTTTATCAGCCATAAAGCCAGTGATGATAAAACCAGTTCCCAACTGAGCCCAAACACTTGGGAATTGGTGCTGGTGCTGCTCACCAAGGGGCCCAGGACACATTTGGGACAGTGGTGATGGTCTCGAGCACAACACATGGAGAGCAAGGGAAGGCTGGAATTTTGTCCAGAGGGAGGGAAGAGACAATGAGGCTCAGACAGTGCAGCTCTCCCTGCCCTCACACGCCTCCCACAGTTAGATATCAGACAGGTAATTAAGCCCAGATATTCCATGAAGAGCCTTCCACAGGAGCTCTCTCCCATCGTGGTTTGCCTGGAGGCTGCCTGAGCTTTTCATCACAGAGAGGTGCCAGAGCCCAAGAGCCCCGACAAGGCCGTCGGGTTCATAAAAGCTCTGTTTGCCTCTTCCCTTCCATGTAAGTCAAAAATCTTATTAGCCCGATGAAAGCTGAGAGCACCCTAAAGGCCAACGTTTATTAGTCTGAAATCTTTATGACTCTGCTTTATTATATCGAGGCAGGGAGGAAACGTCTGCGGTTTCTGGGATGGGAGCAGCGAGCGCGGTTGGAGCTGTACCCTTCCGGTGGTGATAAAAAAACCCCAAAAGCAGAGGCACAGCCCCGGGGGTGGCTCTGGGCTTCAGTGGCACAGCCCACCCTGCACGCTGAGAAATAAAGACAATTCCTTCCCATTTTAATTATTTTTAAGGGTCACCCTCAAAAATCTTTCACATCTCTATTCACTCGAGCCCCCAGAAAACCAAAGCTTTGACGCTGGCGCCGAGGGGGGATCAGCAGAGCCGAGCCCAGCCTCACTTTTATGCTCTGAACCCTGATCAATATGCGGAGAACATGGCAAAAAGAAGAAGGAAAAAAGGTAAAAGCAACGGATGTCTTTGCAAAGCTGCTTCTGCATCACTTAGCGGGAGAGACCCACTCAGGGAACAAAATCCCCTCCCACGTGCCAAGGGAATGGCCTCTCCCAGCTGCCGAGGACAGCAGGGGCAGGACGGGGCAGTGCCGGCTGACCCTGCATGACAAACCTCCGGCTGCGCCAGGAATACCAGGAATTGTCAACATAAATCGTTATCAGCAATAACGCGAGGCAGCAATTAACCTTGTCAGTCAGCAGCTCACCCTTTACTGACTGTGACCCACCGCCTCGAAGCTGCCAATCACCTCCGAATGAATAATGAATGAGACAACACATTTCACTCATAAAGCAGCAGTTCCCTTCCCTTTGAGCACCAATTAATCCCTCTGGGCAAAATATGGGGAAAATCGGGAAATGGTGAGAGGCGTCTGCCCACCCTCCCACCTCCTGGTCCCAGCCAGGCACCTTCAGACATTTTAGATTTTCAGCTCAGCAGAGAACAATTTTTAACCTGGATTTCTTCCAGCAAAACCCCATTTCAAAGCACTAATTGTACATCAGCGAGCAGGTGTTTTCCTGACCCTGGACCAGTGCCCTGATGCATCCCCGTGCCCTCTCACAGGGACAGGAGGCCAACACGGGCCACCATGACCCCTCCATGCATTCTTGCTCTCTACGAACACCAACTCTTTCCTCCTCCCCAAACCAAACCAGACAAAATCTCTGCCACTCAGGGAGGACTCAGGCAAGTTTGGACCTGAACCTTTTCACAGGTAAAATACACCTGATTACCTTAATGGAAATTTGGGGATGGAACAGAGGGAATGATGGCAGCAGGAAATCCATTGTCTCCTCTAGTGCCTGCCAGAGTGGGTTGGGCAGCACAGTCCATGCACAGTTTAAGAATTGTGTTTGCATCACTAATACGAGGTCCAAACAACCATGGAAATGGGGAGCAGCACCTGCATATAGTAAGTTTCCATTTAATAACCCTCTTGTCTGTCTGGCATCATGAACCTTTCAGGATCTTCCTGAGATTTCCACAAGTGGCATTTTCTCATCCCCACCCAGCTCACTGAGCATGACAGGTTGATCCCAGCTCATGCCACCTCCATCTTTGACTCCACAGATGAGAAACTGAAGGGACTTGCAGCACAACCAGGAGCTATGGAGCCTCCTCCAGAGACTGTTGCATTATTCCCCCTTCCAGGAGGAACAGAATGGGAACGGGGTTGGCTGGGCCCTGCAGAACCAGGGGGTGATGCCAGTGAGAAGAGGAGCCCAGCAGAAAGGTGAATAGCACAAAAAGAAACCTGCCCTGAGCCTCCAGACACACAGCCTGGATCCAGACTGGATTCTGACATTTGAAAGAATTTGGTGACATTTGCCTTCAAGAACTTCTGTGCAACTTCTGCATCTGGTATTTTCCACCAGAAACTGAAATATCCAACCAACAATGGGACTGGAGTTGTGCACTAACATTACGCTTGTAACTAGGAAAAAACAGAGCCTCTGGCTTAGAGAGCTGTGCTCAGGTAAACAGGGGAAGAAACAAAGCAAAAAAACACCAAAAAACTGAAAGGCATTGCCCTACACAGAGGGGCAAGGAAAGGGAGGAGAGCAGTGGAAGGGCCACGTCAGCTCAGGACTGCACTGGGAACACCCCGGGGGTGCAGCTGCTCGGGGTGACAGGGACAGGCTCTGTGTGGGCTCTGCACACCCCAGGAGCTGCTCCTCTGCTGCAGCTGGACAGCACTGGCAGCTGCAGATGCATGGCCCTGGCTTTCCTTGGTAACTCCAGACATTAAGAGCACTAAAAACACTACAAGTGTGTCGTCCTGCCCCAAACCAGGAACTGCCTTCCTGTCACAGCCCCCGTGGTGCCCAAGAACTGCTTGTGGGGAGATGGGGCACAGGAGAGCAGCAGGGATGGGTCAGGACCAGAGCAGGATCAGGCCCTGGTGCCGAAGGGAGCTGCAGGAGCAGCTCAGCTGGAAGTGTCGGTGCTCAGGGACATTTCAGAGCTGAGAGAGCTGAGCAATCTGCAGGGGCAGGCAAGGTGCTGACACCTTTTATTTTAAGTAGTATCGATGGTGCTGTTTAGCACACTCTGAGCACGCTGAAAGCATCAGCTTAGTAAACAAGAACTCTTTTGGCAGCGGTGAGGTAACATATGGGCTCTGGATATAACGTGCCTTGAAATGGTTGTCGTAAATTAGCAAAGTGACTGTGACACAGGTAACACCTCGGAGCCCCGAGACTGCGCGGGTTGAGAGGAGGAGCAGCTCTGGAGAGGTGTCTTTTCATGGGCTTGAAAGGGAGGCAGGAGGAACCAGAGCACAGACCCCAGCAGAAGGGAAAAGGGCACCATTAGAGGAGGGAAGGGGGCACACAGCAGAGCACAGGGTTGTAGAATCACTGCAGAAATTACAAAAACGTGCTGCAGAAAGATTTCAGGCACAGACCATTCCAACCTGTCAGGCTTTTTACCCTTCAGCACTAACTGTCTTATTTTCATCCTCCCCTGCTGCCCAGAATCTCTCTCCCTGTTCTCCATGCATGCTGTGTGCTCACATAATGGCTTTTTTTTCCATTAATGTGTTTATCTTGCTCCCTGTGCTTTGTTGGATGCACCATTCGCTGCTTCTTTATAGCAAAGTGTCTGCAGCACCTCGGGAGCCAGTTTTGCTCAGGGAAGTTGAGGCTGGTGCTGACACTGTGTCACTGCAGGGTCACGAACTATGGAGATTGGCACCGTTTTTACAATTCCCACAGGACAGCACATGGAATGGCAATTCCCAGCACCCCAAGGCCTACAGCCCACACCACCCCACCTGTGGGAGGGTGACCTGCCTGGGAACACTCACCTGTCCTCGAAACAGGCATGCCCTGAGCCAGAAAAAAGCCAAATGCTTTCGTCTGAACAAGGGGGGAAAGTTTTCGGTTGGAGATGTTGCGGAAAGGGAATGAGTTTTACTCCAAGTATTTCAGGAATGCTGTTCTCCCTTTCTGTGGCCTTGCTAAAACAGCTCGGAGAGACATAATTGAAGTGTTTAAGAAGCATCTGTCATTCTTAAAACAAAGTTGCTTTGCAATTTTACTATTTCACTGCAGTTTCATTATCTCATGCAAATGAGCTGCTCTTCCCCTCTGTGGCGGGGCTGGAGGGAGAGGAGCCCCAGTGAGGGAATTTATTACCAGCTCTCACTCTTGAGATTATCAATTGCAAATGAAGGAGCATAAATACATCTTCTTTAGCTGCTTATGCTACATTAAGGAATGTGCTCCAAGCTAATGGCTTTGCCACTCTTGTCTCCTCAGACAGGAGCAGAGCATAGGGACACAACACGACTCCTTTGGTTCACAGCAGCATTAGAGGGGCTGGAGGGGCCAGGTTGTTCCTACAACACTAATCCCAAGCCATCCTGCAGATCAAGCAGCTACAACAGGTAATGCAATTGGGATAGTTTGTCTTTTAGCAGCAATTCTGGTCCCCTGATGATCAGCAGCAAAACCACCCCTGCAGCCCTGCTCACACCTCAGGCTTCACAGTCTGTCCATACCCACATGTCTAATTTCCAGTTTCCCTTGCTGTCCCGGTGCTTCCATGGCACAGAATTCACCTTGTCTCTACCCCCAAATCTCCCTGAAGCTGTCCCTGGCTGCTCCTGGATAGGGAGACACTGCCAAGCCCACGGAGCGAACTTGTGGGGAGCTCCTGTGGCTGGAGCAGAGAGAGGCCCAGCTCCCCTCCTGGCTGGAAATCCAGTGGGAACATGAGCAGGTCCCTGTGTCTGTGGGGCTGGCAGAGTCCAGTAGCTCTGGCCCGGGCTCCTCGGACACCTCAGCCCCATGAGGGATCATCACCCAGCCTGCTGCTGGGCTGAGCAACCCTGGGGAAGCTGGAACAAAGGGATGTGGCTGCTGCAGCCTTTCCCCCACGCAGAGCCACACAAGAGCACCGATCGCCCACATTCTGGGTCCTTCACCAGCACCAGGACTGGGCTCAGGTACGACATGGCCCAGCCACCACCTACAAACCACAGCCCCTGCTTGTCCTCCACCTCCTCAGCCTCACCCCGGAGAGCCAGGTGGGGAACAGCCTCTGAGGTGCTTCACAAGCCTTTACAGGTGCTCCTGCTCCTGTCACCACAGCTCTGGCAGTGCCTGGCTCCAGCAATCCCCACGGAACATCAGCAAAGAGGCAATTACTGGGCAGCCTGGCACAGACATGCAGCTGAACACTGTCACCAGTGGGTGTTTGGCCAGGCTGCCACTGCTCAGAGCCCACAGGCACTAAGGGAGTGCCAGGCTGTCCTTGTCCCCAGCATCACTGGGGCCCCTTCATGTGCACAGATCTCCACCAATGCTGGAATTACATTTCCTTCAGAGCGTTTCTATCAGAGAGAAATAGTGGCTGATCCTGTGCAATCCAAAGCTGGCAGCCTGCACGCAGCCATCCATCAGGAGTGGGTAATTGATGCTATCAAGGGCCAGTTTATTCCAATCCATGCGGCACTCGGCACATCGGCATTCACCGCAGCCCGCTCCCCTGCCAGAGGGTGAGAAAACGTTATTATCTAGACAAACCCCTAATTCCAACAAATTCGATTACCCAGGCAAATGAAACTAACACAAACAAAACCGTCTGAGGTTCTGAGGGCTGAATCACTTGTTTGTGGGCTCAGTTATTTATTTCCAAGAGGATTTACAGCACACCGTGGTGTGGGTTAGGGGCAGTTTGGACAGAGTAGCCTCTGGCACACACTCACCCAAACACAAGCCCTAATTATCCTAAAGCCTGTGCTCCAAATGCTCCTCAGAGGACCCGGCCCTTCCAGACTGGCTGCATGAGGCTTTTCCTCTCACTCTCATCTCCTCCAGCTTGGCTGCAAAGACAGGGTTGTTGTGCAGGTCCAAGTGCTCCAGCTGGGACCTAAAAACCATTTAAATGATCATGAATGTTAAATACAAGATCTGGAAACCTTTTGAGTTTATTCTTACTCTTTTGAAGTTTTTTTTTTTTCCCCAGGAGATGCTGATCACTAGAAAGGCCCTATAGAGAAGTGCAATCCTGAATGTTTTCTATCACAGTGTGATTGAGGTGGATGCTGCAGAACAGTCTCAGAAAATTAAGCTGGAATTTTTATTCTCCTGAAAATGGAGGTCTGATGAGACAGTCTAGACCAGCTCACTGATGGACACAGGCCAGATGACTTCTGTAGACAAGGACAAGAACTGAAATTTCAATTTTCACACCCAAGCAAGCAGTCAGGGCACTCCTATGAATTGAGCTCCCGAGCAAGGATGATGGATGAAGTAAACAACAGAGCTGTGTGGAAAGGGCAATGTTCTTGCTTGGGGGGGAATCATTTTCATTACAAACCTTCCAAGGAAAATTTAAAAACAATCCCAAATTGTTTAGATTTTCTCCAAGTGTAGTAGTGAGAGAAATGCCACTTTCCCTGGCAGGGCTGCAGGGACCCACAGCCCCACAGCTCAGCCTCTCAATGCAACCTCCTGTCCCACAAAGACACAGATCCCACAGGAAACCGTGAAACAGAATTCCTGCCAGCCAGCCAGGGCTCAGCACGCTGCCCCTGCCCTCCGGCTTTCCCTGCACTCGCCAGTTCCACCTCCCCAGGCTCCCTGTCTGAGCTCCTGCGATTCCAGCAATCAATCCCAGCCACCGGGGCTCCCAGCCTTTAAGCAGGATCATCTGGAAATGCCCAGTTTATGTTCCACGCTGGGATATGTACAAAGTCCCTCCTGGGCCAGTGGCAGTGCTCTAATGAGCCCATCAATAAACCAGAGCAGCTGCTCTGAAAGAATTCAGCTGTTCCAAGAAGGAAAAGTCCATTAAGTTTATTGCATGAAATGCTGGACAGGGTTTAGACAGAGAATCGCTGCCAGATTATATAAACTCCCAAAGACCTGCCAGACGAAGGAAGTGGAGGCAGGACAGGGCATTTCCAACCATCATTATCCCCGGAGGGAAGGGAACATCCATTTATCTCCAGTTGCTACCAAGAAGCAACAAGTTTGATGAGATTTGTGGAGCCGGTCCTGCTATTCTTTGGCTGGGTTAGAAGAATGGAGCTTTGAGGGGAGAAGGGCTGGAGTAAAGACTTTTAAAAGGTCACCCATGTGGGCAGAGGGACCTCAGAGAGCAGCCCCACAGGGACCATGGCTCTGAAAATGTTCAGAGAAAAATGTGGAAATTGGAGTTAATTTGCCTTATGAAAATACATGAAATAAAGCAGGACTAGAAAACCAACATACAGTTACCTCGTACCACGGGGATATCAATTAATTACTGACACTTTGGTAACTGGGAAGTTTGAAAGGTGATGGTATAACAAGCCACACAAAAGGCTTAAATGTTCTCAAGGCGTCGATGAGGGAAAGTTCTACTTCATCTGCTCATAAATATGAGAAACCATACAGAGGATTAATTAGCAGCAATTAGCAATTAATGAGTTCCTCTGTTAATGCTTCAGGAAAGGAACACGTGTGTTTAAAGGATCTCAGCCCATGGCTGGGTTGGAGTGGAACAGCCCAAACCACTATCCCAGGAATAATTCCCATGATCTGCATGGATGCCTCGATCCTTCAGGAGACCCGTGAGCAGCAGACATGCTGAGAGATGCTCGATTAAATAAAAAACAAGTGGAAAACTCCGTGGGAAAGCTGATGCACATCCCAAGCTTGGAGACAGAGCCCAGCACGGAGCTGACCCAGCAGTGGGGAGCACCCAGACACCCCCAAAATGGATCTGGCCTGGAGCAGGAGCCCAGCATGCACTGGAGCGTGTCTGCTCACACCTCCAGCCTCCTCAGCCTCACTGAGGCACGGGTGGCAATTCCTAGAGACCACCTGAAACCTGGCATCACAGGGAATAGGGAGCTGTGAGTCAGGAGAGCACTTGGGGCAAGGAGCATGAGGAGGAGGAGGAAGAGGGTGGAAAAAGGAGAGTGAGAAGGAGGGTAAAAAGAAGGAGAGTGAGGAGGAGGAAGAGGGTAAAAAGAAGGAGAGTGAGGAGGAGGAAGAGGGTAAAAAGGAGAAGAGTGATGAGGAGGAAGAGGGTAAAAAGGAGGAGAGTGAGGAGGAGGAAGAGGGTAAAAAGGAGAAGAGTGAGGAGGAGGGAGAGGGTAAAAAGGAGGAGAGTGAGGAGGAGGAAGAGGGTAAAAAGGAGGAGAGTGAGGAGGAGGAAGAGGGTGAAAAGGAGGAGGGTGAGGAGGAGGTTGTTCCAGTCACTCAGGCACATCACCCCCCTGCAGGAACAGACCAGCAGCCGGCTCTGTGATGCCGGGAGGAGCAGGAGGTGCCACAGGGATCCGAAGGCACCGGCAGTGGAACAGCAGCTGCAGGGAGCTACCCGAGCACAAGACTCAATTGCCCCAGCGGCTCCTCAATGATGGCATAAAGGCAGGAATAAAGGAAAAAAAACTTAAAACACCTCAAAGAAGTGCCATTTTTAGGAGAAGCTGAGCACTTGCCCTTGGAGCTGCCTTTGGAGCTGCCTGCCTGGCGATGCTGGTGGCTGGGCACTCAGACCACCGGGTGTTTCAGCTCCAGAACAGCCTTTCCTGTGCTGGAAAACCAGCCCTGCACTGGCAGCTCCAGCACCACCACAGGGAGGAGCCAGGCATTTTCAGCAACTTCTTTTTATAACTAGCAAGATTCATCCGTGGGGTAAAGATTCCCATCAAAACTAATAAATAAAAATCAAGCCTACCTCTTATCAAAAAAATCCTTTCCGCTCTGGGCCTGTAAATTCCCACAAAGCCAAGAAAAGAGAGAGCAATTTTTAAACGCTGCTCTGGCAATAAAATCCTGATCTCTCGCAAATGGAATTCGGAACACACAACATGGGGCTATACATTATCCTGCCCGAAAACTCCCTCAGGGAAGATGAGGTTATCAAAATTTGGAGAACCTAATGCAAACGCTGATCCTTCTCCAGTGCAAATGAACACCACGGCAGGTATTGGAATGGTATTTTCCTCTGCTGCAAGGAGGTTGGTTGGAATTTGAACTTGCTGAAATAGCCCCATCGCCTCTGATTTTTCATTCCAGGTGCTCCCCAGCACTCAGCATTTATTTATGGAAAGGTTCTTTCCACGCCGTGCTGCCCTTCCCATTACAATACAAATTACAGCAGAGTTCACGGGCAAGGTTCACAGAAACACTCAACTTAAATTTGAAAATAATTCATAATACTGCAGGGGATTGGGAAGGATAATCCAAAACCTGAAGACTTGCTAATGAAATTCCCTCTCAAGGGAGGTGTGTTTTCAGGAGCATGGTAGGGAGGACGTGGCAGCGTGAGGATGCCCTGGATCCATATCCAGTGGAGGATGAGCTGGCATGGCATGGGCAGGATGCTCTCAAGAGCCACAGCCAGTCCAGGCAACACTGCAAAGTAACAACGCCATAAATTTTAGGATTAGAATTCAGAATTATGCTTCTTCTGCAAGTTTTTATCAAGTTTCCTGCTGGAGGCTGACCTTGGTCTGACCAGAGTGTCTCCAGAGGACACCCCAGCCCTGTCAGGTGCCATCACTCCTGCCTCTGCCCATGCAGCCGCTGACCCTCCACGTTTCCATGTCTCCAGTGGCTGCCAGGACCACGTCAGGACTGGTCTTATCCAGCTGTATTTTCAATTAGGGTCTGATTTGCTTCTCCCTGCTCTGATGTCTGCTGGAAATGCCATGTCTCCCTCCGGGGTGCCACAGCAGACTGACACAGCGCTGGAGTATTTATTTTCATCAGTCAGGACACGATTTTACCACATTCAGCAAGAGGAAACTCGGAGAAACATGACTGAATGAGCAGAGCCCGAGCTGTAATTCGAGAAGGAGGTTTCACCTCCATACCCAGCCGGGTGCACCCAGGGTTTCACTGACAGGGGCTGCTGGATTTGCACCAAACCACTCAGAACCTCCCTGAGCTCTGCCTCTGGGAAGACCCAGCAATCAGAGGTACTTATTCTCACATAAGTGTCATGGAAATCATCAATTATAAGACACTCAAACGATTTTTCTTTTTCCCCTAAAAAATGTTGAGGAGAAAATTTGAGAATGCTGGAAACACTAGAAAAAAATGAGAGAGGATCAAAAACACTTATCAAAGGAAATTATCAAATCCTTGTGTTCTGCAGCAAAAGGAGACCCGAGAATGGTCTGATATGACATTTCTAGACTGAAACATTATCAGGATGTTTCCCAGGGCCAAAGACTGATTCCAGCATTCAGCCTGTCTGGATTTAACCAGAGAAAACTGAGAAACCCCCATAAACAGGTTCCCTGTAAGCAAAGGGATTCAGCAACTCCTCCACCCCCAGGAATGACTTATTTTGCAGATTGACTTGTCAACAGTTTGTAACTCAACCAAAAACATGGAGAGTATTCACACAGCTTCCCTTCCCCAGAACCTCGTGAAAGAGATTTTATAGACATACTAAATATCTGCTTTAAATTATTATGAAGTGCAGTAAAGCACCATAAAACCATCAGTCACCAGTGGGAAATGAACTAAATTAAAGCTGGTTACAATTTACAGTCCAAGTTCCTGTCCAGCTGTTTAGGGCTTGTTGTATCCCAAAATTAACTGTGGAGGAAAGCCAAATTTCAGGTGTGAGAGAAGGAACACCAGTAGCACCAATTTCTTGAGCAACAGAAACAGCACAAGGGAGTCCCTATGATAATGCCACAGAAAAAAAAATGCAGATGAGAGAGGTTTTTAAGGATTCTGGTTAAAAGCCAGTCCATTCCTAAACCTTGCTTGAATTTATTTTAGCCAGGAAACATACACAGATTTTTTTAAGAGAAAACACTCATGAAAATCTGTCTTCCAGAAGAAATTCATAGCAAACTATATTTGTCAGGTTTTACTTCTTCTTCTTGTTCACAATTAATGAGGCCTCATGTTAGCCCTTAAATGTGGAATGATTTCTTCTGAGATCTCACAAGACACATGAGACTTTTGGAATATCAATCCAATTCATGCCATCCTGAGACTTTAAATTAATTATACTGATTACAGCTTTATTTACTCACTGAGGCCTGCTTAGTCCCTCCTTTGTTGCTGTAAAAAGCTTGTTACTCTCTTTAATTGAGCTGCTTTAGTAAACCACGAGCATTCACACTAATTATTTTCCTTGATGAGAGTGGAGTTCCTAATTACTAAAGCTCCCCGAAATCTGTCATCTGACAAGGAACATTACAGTGGCACGTGGGACAGTTCTGGGGTAGGAGACACGGAGCAGATGGTGGAGAAGGGAAGGAGGAGCCAGCCCGGAGCCACATGGAACCAGGAACAAGAACTCCACCAAACCCTGCATTTCCAGAATACACAAATGTGAATGTTACAATATTTATAGTCTTCAAATGAAAGATTAATTTGATAAAGTGTTTCATGTACATCAAAATCATTTAATCGCTCGCGTTGCTTTGCTGAAGACATTTGCCTTTTAAATTTAAATTTGGAGCAAAAACTTTTTCGATTAACATTTTTTATTTCAGTGAGATGCTTTTGAGCTAATTTCTCTCAATCCAATTCTAATGCAGCATTAAAAGAAAAATCAGAAACATTTGTTTTAACTAACAGAAACTAAAGTGCCATTTGGTCCAAAAGTCTGGGTTGTCATTTGGGCTGGAAATACGTGGTTTCAGTGGAACATTCCAAGTGGATACACATAATTTTTAAGTTCCACCAGTAAAATAGAGACACTTATTCGCATGAAAATAATTGTATTAAAAACAGAATAAACAGGAATCTCTTTCCTGTTGGACATCCCACAGCCCAAGAAGGAGGTAGTGGACGGATAGAAGGACATCAGGAAGAAGCCTGGGAATTCTCATCAATCCGGAGGCACAAAAAATCTCCCGGATTGTTTGCAAATCAAACCGGTAACAACTAAATCCAGGGAGCAGAGGAAAGGTGCACTGGGGCCTGAAATGCCAGCAATACAGGCAGGGCAAGCATTAGGAGCACTAGGAGCTCCTGGATTTCTCATCCAGGTACAGACTCAGCCCAGCCTTTTTTAACTCGGGAGAACAGGCAAGTTCCCAGTTTCCAGTGATTCTGATGCACTGTCAGGAGCTGTAAATATGTTGTACTTGCTTGTTCACTTTATTTGTGTGTTTATTCTTCTTCCTGGCAGTTACACGGGTTTGGGGTCAGTCAGAGTGCTGTAAGTGCTTGGTGAATGGGATAAAACAGCTTCTGTCGCTAGTCACATGCATAAAACACCAATATCTCATCTTTAGCTGAACACATTACCCGGGTCTCTTGCAGAATGGATCTGCTAACCAGATTAGATGCCATTTGAAATCTCTGGAGAGCACTCCTAAATACATTACAGGATTTGCATAACAACAGCCAGTTTAAGTAGCACACAGAAGGAACAGATGATGATCCACGAAACAAATCTGCATGTCTGAAAACTCCCTGCTCGCTGGTATTCATCCTGCACAGCATCACCCTCGGCGTGCGTTCATCCTGCACAGCACCATCCCGCATCCCAGCAAGCCAACAGCATCCTCTGCCTCCATCTCAGTGGTGCAACAATAATCTTAAATAATGTCACTGACAGATTAATCAGCGGGGATGGGAACCCACCCCTCCTCTCCACAGCCCAGGCTGACACCACGAGCATGTGCTGCAGTGTTTGGTGATGGTGGGATCCGTCAGCATGACACGCTGCCCTGTGCTGATGGGGAGGGCAGGGGTGCAGACAACAGCAGAACAACGCAGCTGGTGGGTGGCTCTGAAGAGCTGATGCCTTTGGATGATCCTAGGACAGCTGACATGATCAGGCTGTAACAGACTGGAGACTCAGAAGGGGCTCATTATGCCCCGTGCAGGAGATGCAGAGACACGTCAGGGTTTCCATCGGCCTTGGTCCATTCTGCACCTTCTCTCAGTGCTGAATGTTTTTAAGAGACTTATGGAAGGTTCATTTTGTTGGTTCAGAGAAAGATGTGATCCCCTGACCGTCACTGAAATAAACCTTGTGTTGGTTCTGGAGGCACACCCTGAGCTGCCATGAGCATCGTGCCATGGACAAGTGCATGGGTGAGCAGCAGAGCTGGGCACAGGCACAGCTGGAAAATGCACAGGGAAACAAGGGTCAGGCATGGGACAGTGGTGAGGGCCCCCAGAGCAGCTGCACGGGTGTGCCAGGCTGAGAATGAGCACAATTTGAACAGAGCTGGGGAAAGTGCCCCGGATTTTGTCTGACTGTCGCTCAGTTCCACAAACACTACAATTATCTCCTCATCCAAAGGTGCAGTCTTCTTTTCAAGGATAATTCAACTGGAAAAGACAGCTTCACTGTGACAAATGACCATTTGCATGCAATTACACATCTGCCCCTTTCCAGATGTGGCTGGAAAATTATCCACTCAGCTCAGGGACACAGCTGGGTGCCGACTCCAGCCCCACGTCCTCCAGGACTAACGAGAGCTGGGAAAAGTGAGGCTTTGATAGCTCAGCACATCCCACAAAGAGGCTCAGGTCATGCCTACAGCCGGGAACATTTAAATGAGACAATTCCCCATTTCAGCACACGGCTGCCTAAGTGGAGAGCTGCTATTTTGGGTAGGCCCAGAGGAGTCCCTGGTGTATTGAGAGCTTTAAGAGGACTGTCGTGATGGGCAGTTCTAACGAAGCCTCAGCTGCAGAGCTCTTTACACAGATGTTTCACCAGCACAGAGAGCTGCAGGCTCCAAATCAGGACCTTCTGATGGATCCAGGCCCAATTATCTGCCAAATGTTCTTCAGCTTTCCTCTGACTACCACTAATGCACCCACTTACAGCTACACATAAAAATTGGTCAGCGTTAAATTGGAAAAAATACTTCTCGGTGCATTCATGGGTGGGGGCAGGGCTGGTCTGGAATAGCAGTGGGACAAAAGGAGCAGCAGGACTCGGCTGGATTGGCAGAGCATAAAGGAATGAAATGTGAGAGCACTGCAAAGGCCTCACTTGAAGTGACTATCAAACCGTGTTTACCGGGAAAACTGTGCAAGGGCTCTGGAACGCCCTTCTCCAACAAGCACCCACGCAGCGCTGCAGGCAAACAAAGCAGAGACAGAAAACAGATGGAGAAATCAGCAATGAAAGGGAACGTTTCCATCTCCCCTCCCAGTCTGAACAAGCACGTACAGGGACACGGCTCTTTGTGCCAAGCAGCCCAAACCGAAGCGAACGCCTGCTAGAGCTCTCTGTGGTTATTCTAACACTGCCTCGGGCTGGAGCAGCGAGCAGAGCTGTTGGATGACGTGGGATGCATTCACAGCCCTCTGCGGGAAGGTTCCTGCTGGCAGCTTGGATCTCAGTGCTCACAGGTATCTGCACTCACCCCAGGCTGGCGTGGAAAACACCACATCCGCCCACACACCACAGTCCAGAGCGCAGGCCCCTGACTGAATCTTTATTTTTCTTTCTCCGAATTTTCTTTGGGATCTTCTTTGTGAATATTTTGTTCAGTTCTGTTTTTACATTAACTGGTTCATTATTTTCTCTTCCAGCTCTGTTTCTCCCCTGACCTGGGCACGGGGGCTCTGCCATTCCCTTTCTGGTGCTGCACTTCTTTACATCCAACCCTTTGCTCTTGCACGATGTTCTGAAGTTTCAGATTTCCCTGTTTGCATCCTTATTCACATGACTGGAACACTTCCACGACAGTATGTCAAACTCTACAAAATCATCAGGATTTTGTGCACGTTGTTCCTCTAGTGCCAGGCCCAAAGGGGCCGAGTCTGTACCAGCCCCTGCAGGAGCTGTAATGGTGAGGAAAGAGGCTGCTAAAGAGAAAGTGCTTATTCTAACAGTGCTTTAGACAACTGCCTCCTGCCAAATAATCCCACGTTGTTTTCCTGAAGTGCTTTTAAAACTGAAATAGCATTGAGTTAGAAAGCTCACAAATGGTATTTGAGACGTAAGGGGATGGAAATTAGCAGCTGATATGAATTTCCTGTGAGCAGTTCAGAGAATCAGGTTTGACAGAACTTCTAATTCGTAAGATAAGTGTTTTCATGAACAGTTCAGCTGCCAGGCCATGTCACAGCAGAGAAATAGGAATGCAGCAAGGTTTGAAACGAGCCAACTTTTGTTCAAGAGTCGGGGCAAGTGCAATAAGCAGCCAGAGCCGAGTGAATAATGAATCATTTACTCAGGAACTGTCAGTTCGCTTTCTTCTCCAAATTGTCCTGGCTTCCTCCAGTTTATTCCTTACCAGAATAATGTGTGTGATGAAGGATCAGCTGTAATTCACTGGAGAGCAGTCCCCTGACATCACAAACAGCTGCAGTTGGGTCCAGAGGCCACGAGATCCATCATGTCTCTGGCTGAACAAACACAACCTCGTGCCCCTTGGTTTCAAGCCCAGGAGTCGTCCTCTGCTCTGGGTGGGAGGAGGATCTCACTCACTGGACCCCTCATCACATCTCTGGAGCCCAAATCCCGGTGGCAGGGGGAGCAGGGGAACCCAATGAGCCACCTCCTCAAAAAGCCAATTCACCACCACTCTCCCATACATGGGAATCACTGGGGTTGGAAAAGACCTCCAGGATCACTGAGTCCAACCTGTGCCCGATGCCCACCTTGTCACTCACACCACAGCACTGAGTGCCACGTCCAATCATTCCTTGGACACCTCCAGGGATGGGGACACTCCGAACCTCCCTGGGAAGCCCCTTCCAATGCCTGACCACCCCTTCTGTGAAGAAATGTTGGTGGGGCAGGAGCCTCTCAGTGAAAATGATCTACCAATAACAGCCTTGGTCCAGCACTCAACCCCAGCGTGGAGCCCAGAGGAACTGACCCGTGGCAGCTGAGCTGCCATTAACAGCAAAAGCTTTCTGCCACCACTGCTGCTGTACCTGAGGTGCTCACTGATCTGATCACTTTATTATCTCCGGGTGCCCTACGAGTGCCATGTAGAATTCCACCCCATGTATTTATAGCTGGCTAATCACAGCTTAATTACCAAGGCTCAGCAGGCTCTTGTATGAACACCGAGGCTGAGGCAGTTCCACCAGGAAACTTTTTATGAGATAAGCAGGAGCATCAAATTATTCAAGATGTGTGAGAAAAACCTATTTAGTGTTAATTGGGACAATTACCTTTTTTCCTAATTTGCATGAGTCATGAATATTAAAACCATAATAAAAAGAAACCCCTGTCACTGGCTAACTGCTGCCCAAAGAGATGGGCTGTGGGGAGGAGGGGATGGTGCCAGGCTGAGGGTGGCCAGAGGGGCAGGGATGGCCTTACTGCAGCTGCCAGTAGCCTCAGGACATCACTGCTGGGCAGGGAAAGGGGAAAACTCATGAGAACAAAAAAACCAGGGAAAAACAGCAGCACCTACAACGTGCTGGGGATGTTGACAGGACCAGAGGGTCTCTACTGGAGCAACTGGTCTAGTGGAAGGTGTCCCTGCCCAGGGCAGGGGGTTAGAACAAGATGGGATTTAAGGTCCCTTCCAACTCAAAAACCATTCTAGGATTCTATCCTGTGCATCTTCCGTGGCAGGTGGAGCTCCATGAGCCCCGGCAGCTCGCACGGAAAGGGACGGAAGATGCCTTGAGAAGCTGCTGCTCCTCGAGCTGCAGCCCTGCCTGGTGAGTGTCCCGTGCACCAGTGGCAGGCTCATCTCCTGAACATCAGCTCCCTCTTCCCTGCACAGCCCCAGTAACCCAGTCTGGGTGAGCAGCCCTGGCTGTTGGGGTGGACAGCAGAAGGAGCCACTCCCAGCCCTCACCTGCAAGCAGAGCTGGGCTGCTTCCCCACCACTCAGGCTCCTCAGCCAGGAGCCCCTTCCCCACAGAACCAGGCAGCTCCTGCAGTTGCAAGAACTTGGCTGACATTCGGCAGATATTAAGTTCTGTGAAGCCAAACATCAAGCTGTATTGACCCAGAGTTAAATATTGACAGAGGCGATGCCGGCACCATCCCACTGGCTGCAGCAGGACTTCAGGGAAAACTCTTTATCAGCTTCTGTGAGCTCTCAGATGCCGGAGTTTGCACATGTGATTGGACTGAGCAATGCCTGCCTGACCTTCAAGGAGCGATGCAGAGCAGGATTTCCTAATTCCTTCTGACTTTCAAGCAAAGAATCTTGGAATATTATTTTCTTCTCACCAATAGTGATCACTGTTGCTGCTGGAAACACAGCTGGGCTACTCCAGTAACCCCAATCCAGACCTCAGGCCTTTCCAGAAAGGGGGGAAAAGGCCAGTATTTTCCAAAGCACCTGAATACTTTCTAGAAAGAACTTCTGCAGATAATTGCATCCAATGACAGGGAAACAAATCATTAAAATGATAGGTATTTAAACAGTTTTAAAAGCCTAATTTACAAGCCTCAGTGATGTTCCTAAAAAAAAAGGAGAAGGGGAGAAGAAACACGTGAGGCACTGGCACAGGGTGTCCAGAAAAGTTATGGATATTCCAGCCCTGGGGCATCCCTGTTCCCCATCCCTGTTCCAGGCCTGGTCGGATGGGGCTTGGAACAACCTGGTCTAGTGGAAAGTGTCCCTGCCTGTGGCATCTGTGATTCTACTAAATTAATTCCCATGAATCCATGAACTATCACAGAATCATAGAATGGTTTTGGTTGGAAGACACCCTAGAGCCCATCTCATTCCATCCCCTTCCATGGGCAGGGACACCTTCCACTATCCCAGCGTGCTCCAAGCCCCGTCCAACCTGGCCTTGGGCATCCAGGGGCAGCCAGAGCTTCTCTGGGCACACCGAGCCAGGGCCTCCCCACCCTCACAGGGATATTCCTTCCCAATATCCCATCTAACCCTGCTCCCTGGCAGTGGGAAGCCATTCCCCCTGTTCTGTCACAGCCTCCTGTCAGCTCCCCCAGGTCCAGGCCAGGCTCTGGGCTGCAAACCAGCCCAATCCCACTGCCCCCCACCCAGTGCCGTAATTCACTGCTACTAAAGGACCATAACAGAGCTATTTACAGCAGCCATTAAATAAGACAATATTTCAGCATTGATTTTGTGTCCTTCTCACTAGAGCACACGGCTTTTGATAACTCAAACCTTATGGATTTTTCTATAAACAAAAAATTATCCCCTGCAGCAGGCGCGAGCGTTGGCTGGTTACAGCAGGGACAGGCCCTGCCCCCGGGGCTCGGTGGGGCAGCACAGACACAGCTCCTGCACTTGTGGCTTCTCTGTCTGGGCATTAACAAGAAGCCAGAAGAGGATGTTTGAGAATCAGCAATGACACAGTGTGATCTCTGCCGGCCTTGCAACTGCCCATGAAACATTCTTTGTTTACTTTATTTATTTCTATTTTTTTTTTTTTTTTTTCAAGAGAGTGTAGTGACAGGACAAGGGGCAGTGGTTTCACACTGACAGAGAGATATTAGGAAGAAATTCTTCCCTGTGAGGTTGGGGAGGCCCTGGCACAGAGTGCCCAGAGAAGCTGTGGCTGCCCCTGGATCCCTGGAAGTGTCCAAGACCAGTTTGGACGGGGATTGGAGCAACCTGGGATACTGGAAGGTGTCCCTGCCATGAACAAAACGAGCCTTAGGGTCCTTCCAATCCAAACCATTCCATGACTTTGTGGTTCTATGAAATTCTAACTCTACACAGGAGACAGCAGCTCAGTGCCCAAGGACCCAGGCACTCCCAGGGGCTCTGCTTGGGCAGGAGGAGCCCGTGGATGAAGAGGGAAGCAAAAACATTTTAATGAGAAATGTTCTACCTCCCTCCATCCCTCCCCAGCTGGGAGCCACAATGTGCTCACACCTATCTCCACAGTGTGCAAGGGTTGCAGGAGCCTTGTTCTGACTTCCTACACAAAACACCCCGGGGCTCCCCACAAATACACAACCGGAGCATGAAAAAGGGGTTGCAAAATGAAAAACTCAAATACAGCCAAGGTGGGGAGGCTGTGATTTGTAGGGGGGTCTCTGGGGCTCGGCTTTGCCATGCCTCCATGTGGTGACAGACCAAAACAGTGGTGGCATCTGGAGGCACCTTCCACCCCTCTGCACCAGCCCACAATCCCTCAGCTTTTTGCTGCATTACACTGAGAACACACATGAGAAAATGCCCTTTTCTGTGCCTAGCTGGAGTCTGCCCGTTTTAATCACCTGAGCTCCTGAACAGCATCATTCACTTCAGGGGGGAGCAGAAACCAGCTCCCAGTCCATGGGCACTGGTGCAGGAAATTAAGACGAATTCAGTGGCTGCACACAGGGAGTGGGAAGAAAATTATACAGCTTGGTCTCATCTCATGTGTCTGTGGAATATTAAATAAATAAATAAATGAACACACACACCCTCCAGCCAGAAATGTTAGAGAAACCCTCAATGCACTGAGCGAGGGGAGGATTGGCAGGAGGGGCAGCGATTTTGTTATGCTGGCAGTGGGCTCCTTCCCTCTCTTCCCAAAGGCAGCATTCCCTCACCATCTCCTCAAGGGACCCTTTATGTCTCACTCACAGTAAATCAGAGGCTCTGAGAGGTGATTCAGCCATGTCCAGCCCTGCAGGACCCTCAGCATCCAAGGATGTCCCCCCACCATAGGGCTGGCAGGAGAGCTGAGGCACCAACACTGCACGTACAGCATTGAGCTCTGGCCTGTTAATGTTCCTGTTCGGGTGTTTGCAAACTGGTTTGGGTTTTTGGCTGGCTGGCTTGGATCACAAATCCCTGACTGTGACAGGGATGATTGCTGAAAGAATAGTGAGATGAAATCAATAAAACAATAGTAAATTATAAAGCAGCCTTTCTGGGTGATTTTATGAAGACAAAGAGGTCAGGGAAGTGATTGTGCTGGTCACAGTAAATATTTTTCTGGATGACGACATTTGTATACTGAATTTATTCCAAAACAAAAATTAGTCTTTTTTTTTTAGCAAAGAAACCAGCTCATGAGATCAGTCATCAAACAAACCTTTGAACCAACATAGACTTCCCATTCCTTAACAAGGCCAAGAGGGGCAACACAGGCTTCTGCAGCCCCCCAAATTCAGTGTCAGTTTGTCTGATTCTTTGCCATTTTGTGTTAGTCCAATTCCATCAGGAGGAGTTCCAGGAGAAGCAATGGGCAGATAGAGATATCCAACCAAAACCTAATGGAGAAACCAGGCTCCTTCCACAGGCCAGGTGTGAGACGGGCAGTAATGGATTTCGACTCACGGGCAGTTTGTGTCAGACTGAGGAAAATTCAGTGATAACAGTTTATCAGTGTGAAAGGTGATGGCAACCACCAGAGCCAGGCTGTGTCTCTGTGTGCTGCTCCTGGGCACGGCTCCTGCCAGCCATTCCAGGTCATTTCAGGCCATTCCAGGCCATCCCAGGCCATTCCAGGCCGTTCCAGGCCAGCCTCTCCCTGCCTTGACCCCCATCTGCACAATCTGCTGCAGGCAGCAGTCACCGTCCTGCATTAGCACAACACCTTTTACTGCTCCACACACATGAGCCACCTGCAATCCCCATTCCAGGAACCTGCAGGACTGAGCTGCAACAGACCCCTCTTTCAGGCAGCTTGGAAGGGAGGTTTCACACCACCTCACTCCCAGGAAACCTCTCCAGAGAAGCAAAAGTCGCCCCCAATTTCAGGTGCACTCTTGATACAAATAACACAAATTTCCTTTTAAACACGGAGAGGAATCTGGGAAACTGCTCAGAGATCTGCAAGACCTATGCAGCACTTGGATTAGTAGTTCATGCCTTTGTGAAAGGATTAGCAGGATTGCACTGAGCTGAGGGTTAATTTGAAAATAAATTTGCGTTCCTAAGATGCATAATGCAAAGTCCACGATGCACATCCCACAGCTTCCTGACTCCCTTCCAGACGTGTGCTTCAAGCACTGCAAAACATCAGGGATTACCTCCATCAGGGCCTTGTTCCAACAACACAGAGCTCTCAAAATTACAGATTTCAATCTTCACAGCATTGTGGGCTTCAGGAAACAAAGGGATCCAGCCCAGACAGCATCAGCTGGAAAAGCTCTTCTCTGATGTCTCTCTGTGGAGCCCAGTCCTTGCCTGCTGTGACCATACACAGTGATAACCACCCAAAACTCGCCCTGACCAAAGCCTTTGCAGCAGCAGTGACACGTGTGACACGGTGCTGTTCCTCTTGCTCACACCCATATGCAAACCCAGCAAAGTGTATAAATAAATAGCCGGTGTCACACGATTTATCTCCATTTGTCAGGAGTGACAGGATAACTCACTCGTGACTCCCCTGCTCCATCCTCTCCTCACTCATGAAGATTGATGCTCCTACAGATATTCCCCATCATGGATTTTTATAGCTTGCAGGATGCAGGAGTTCCGTGTTTGCCGGGGCTGTGGCAGCTGCTGGGGACCCAGGGCAGCCACAGGAGCAGCATTCACAAGGTCCCAGCCATGGCTCCGGGGCACTTGCCCCACCTGCACCTCTCGGGGCTTGGTTTATTTTCCCTCTGCATTACAGCAATTCCCAGAGCTTTGCTGCAGCAACTTGTTCTACATATCAGCACGTGTTCTTCATCCCGATGTCCAGGCCTGCCTCAGCCCAGCCCCGGATCAGGGGCTGGGATAGAACTGCCAGGGGTGCTGAGGGCAGGACAAAACTGCTGGGAATGCTGAGAGCAGGGGCAGAACTGCCGGGGATGCTGAGGGCAGGACAGAAGTGTCAGGGGTGCTGAGGGCAGGGGCGGAACTGCTGGGGGTACTGAGGGCAGGACAGAACTGCCAGCGCTGCTTAGAGCAGGACAGAAATGCCAGGGATTGCTGAGAGAAGGACAGAAATGCCAAGGGTGCTGAGGTTAGGGCAGAACTGCCAGGGGTGCTGAGGGCAGAACAGAATTGCTGGGGGTGTTGAAGGCAGGACAGAACTGCCAGGGGTGCTGAGGGCAGGACAGAACTGCTGGGGGTGTTGAAGGCAGGACAGAACTGCCAGGGGTGCTGAGGGCAGGACAGAACTGCTGGGGGTGTTGAAGGCAGGACAGAACTGCCGGGGAGGCTGAGGACAGGACAGAACTCCCAAGGATGCCAAAAGCAGGGCAGAACTGCCAGGGATTGCTCAGGGCAGGAGAGGGCAGGCAGGTTCCACCCAGAACTCCGGGCCTCCTGTCCCAGTCAGGGGCACAAACTCTGTCGTAGCCCCCCAGTTACAGGACTTCACTGCATCAAGGCCAAAGGAACCTGCATTCCCAATGTGTTCCTCGAGCTGTCCTGGCTCTGCAGGCTCCTGAGTCTCACCCTGCGCCTGCTGGGTCCAGTGGGTTTGGAAATCACTCACAAAAGCTCCTTATTTCAAACGCAGCCAGTGGTAAGGAAGCACATTTTAAGACTTCCTTATGGCCTGGCCGTATCCCCGGGGCTTCCCGTGCCTGGAGTTACGATTGTGAGGGACACAATGGAATTAACAACCAGCTTGACCTAACACACACCTGTGGAACAACAGTAGTAGGTGGTAGGTGGCACAAGGGGCACAGCACCTTCCCCAGCCTCACAGGGGCTCCGTGGGCTCTGAATGGCCCCTGATTCCCCCCAAGGCTCAGTGCCAGCCGGGAACACGGAGTTCCAGCACTGCTACCTGGCAAGAAACGTTTGAAACTCCCTGGAGAACGGAATGATCTTAAGGCTGGCATAAAGGATAATGACAAGATTACAACTCACATAGTGAAAATAATAATGAATTAAGGTGATGGTATTTCCCAATCTTATTTCCAGCCTGACTGAATTGAAATGGTGCCAATTTCTTTCCCTGCTGCTGGGCTGGTAGATGGGATTCTGCTAGGGATGGAGAGTGCTGCCTGCAGCTCTGACATGGGAAAAGGTGGCAATATTTACATTACTAAGTTGGATACAAGATCCTTGGGATTATAAATAAACCACGAGTTGAAGTGTCGGTGTTGTAAACACCACCAGGAAGCTCACCTAAATATTGATTTATTCATTACATCAAAAAAACGAACAAACAGAATTTTCTTTCTCTCCCTTGAAAATTTTCTGAGTGATTCAAAACATGGCATCATTTCCTATTGTGCTTTTTTTATTATTTTTAAGAAGATAGATATTTTTAATGCCACATAAATAGGGATTGGCACAGACATCTGGCTCTTGCCAGGCCTGGTTCATGAGCTCTTCCCACTGCTCAATCTGGAATTTTACCCATTCTCTGCTTTACTTTTACCCTCCTCCTCAATATTTTAGATTCAAATTCTCTCTACTGCTAGATCTGTGCATACAGCATGTTTGCTCTTTTTTGGAGAGGATGGATTTGGATGACAATGATGGGTACAAAGTCAGGACAATCCCCTCCAAGGGAAAACCAGGATTGGGAAAATTCACATTTCCAATAAGACTGGTGCACCAGACCTAGGTAATAAATATCCCAACTGCAAATGTTGGGTGTTAATTTGGCAGTGAGGATTAATGGACATTAACCCAGCCTGCAGAAGTGCTGAGAGCAGCTGGAGCTGCCACCCCGAGCTGCCTCACGCAGGCCTGGCTTCACACTCCTGCTAATAGCAAAATGCCTTACTGTTAGTTTCATTTAAAGACCACCGTGGACCAATTCAGAATCGATCCTAAACCCATGTAACAAAACAGATTATAAAAACTGATTTCTCTTTACTGCAAACTTGGAGACACCCATTTCAATCCCAAGAAATAACATCCCAGGACACGGGATCATGCACGGTTAAAGTTCAGCATGAACACTCAGGACCTGTGGGCATGATGAGCTATCAGCTCTCTCCTCAGTGCCACAGACAACTGTCTCCAGCTAGGTATTTTCCCCACCTCCTGGGCCAGGGATTCAATCTGAGTTCCCACACCCGCGGTGTCAGAGCTCTGCCGAGCCCCCCACGCAGCCTCCCCTCATGCGGCCTGCGGTGGTTTCGCACTGTGATTCTTTTGCAAATGACATAATTCTCATAATAACATCGTTCTTTATTGCCAACAGCCACCCACAAATGGAAAAGACCTTGAGCTGCGAGAGGTGGGAGGCAGTGAGCTCCCTCCTAAAGAAAATAAGGCATTTACCTTATAAATATAAAATGATCAAATAAAGCAATTAGCGCAGAATTGCACATATAGAGAGTGATTCACCTCTAATTGGGTTGTTCTCAAAGCAAATTAACTTTGAGATGAGGAATGTTAAAAAGATTTTCAAAAAATATGGAATCCTAATTACTGCAGGGGAAGGAGCTGGGGGAAGTTTAGCCCAACAGGGAGACGGCGACAAAAGGCCCACACCTTTGCTGCTTTCTTGTTAAAAACAAGATGATCAGAGAGCTGGAGCATCTCTGCCATGAGGAAAGGCTGAGAGAGTTGGGGTTGTTCGGCCTGGAGAAGAGAAGCTTTGGAGTGGCCTAATTGTGGCCTTCCAGAGTTGCAGGAAAGGTGGAGGGAGATGGTTTACAAAAGCCTGGAGGGACAGGACACAGGGAATGGCTTCCCATTGCCAGAGGGCAGAGTTAGACGGGATACTGGGAAGTAATCCTTCCCTGTGAGGGTGGGGAGGACCTGGCACAGGGTGCTCAGAGGAGCTGTGGCTGCCCCTGGATCCCTGGAAGTGTCCAAGGCCAGGATGGACAGGGCTTGGAGCACCCTGGGATAGTGGAAGGTGTCCATGCCCATGGCAGGGGGTGGGACTGGGTGATCTCTAAGATGCCTTCCAACCCAAACCATTCCATGATTCCATAGTTCTATGAATGACTTAAAACCAGCAGCTACTTGTTCCTCCATGAAAACGTGCCTCACTCCCAGCTCGCTGGTCTAAAGCAGTTTCTGGAACACAGTTTTGAGTTTTAAGCTGGGCACTGGGGGGTCCCTGTGATGTGCCAACCCCAGCAGTGCCCCCACAGCAGCCCCTGGCCCGGGTGGCCCAGGCCAGCCCCTCAGTGGGCACCAGGAGGGGGACACAGCTGAGGTACACCCACCGTGTGCTCGGGACAGGGCGGGAGGTCCCAAACCCCACCTCACCCCCAGCCCCACATCCATTCACATTCCCCAGCACCAGTGCCAGGTATTGGGTTTGATCCAATCCATACCTGCAGCAGTTCTGCTCTTGACTGTTCCAATTGCAGTTTGTACATCTGCTCGCTGCTGAAATCACGTTGCCTACGGCCCTTTATTGATGGACTGGCAAGGTAATTAAAAAGGAGGCTTTTCAGAAAAAATCCTGTCTAAACACTGGGAGAAAAATCCATATGAATACTCTTTCAACTCGGAGAAGGACGGAGGAGAACATCCTCACAGTTACAATGACGTTCTAAAAAGAATCTATTAAACTGGGTAGTGCCACATATCTGATGTATTAATATGGAATCGGTTTTTTATAAATATTAATAAGAGCTAACATCTAAAGAAAGGAGCCTGGGACTTACATTCTTAATTAATCCAAAATTCACATCACCTCTAAAAACACATATGCATTTCCTTATTTTAGACCAATACATAAGAGCAGATAGTTGTAAAAACACCCACCACAAATGAAGGCACAGAGACTCCCCCACTAATTCCTTCAGTCCCTGCCTTAGCCTTTGCCACGTTCCAAAGGAGCATCATCACTCCAAAGAGAGACACAGGCAGGTTTGGCTCTGGAGGAAAATGATTCTCAGGTGAGAAAAGGACAATTACTCTGCTTTTGTTTAAATCATTGTTCTGATTCCTGTTTCATTCTTTCCACTCAAGTTTTCTTCAGGTAGCTCATCCACTAACAAAGCTTGGGGAAGGTTCAAATCTCTCTTTTCAAACATTTTCCTGCCAGTTGAATGCTGACCATTGTCTAGAATTTGTGCTCATTTCTCAAGGATGCTTTTAAAAACCTTGTGAGAATGAGTTGCTCTGGATAAAGCAGAAGCCCCAGCACAATGGCAAAAATTCCACCTTTAGTCACCGGCTGCAATTTAGAATTCTCCAGCTCAGACGAGCTATTCCCATTAAATCGGGGCACGGCTTCATGTGGATGTTTTATACTCTCTTTAAAATGGGATGATGTGGGCTTAACTCAGCTCAGTTGGGACCAAAAAATAAAAAGGCACTTCGTGTGTGACCAAAAGTGGAGCGTCCTGCCTTCAGTGCACACTGTTTTGGAACAGCTCACCCTGGCACAGGGCTCTGGGCATTCTCCAGACTCCTGTGGGCAGGACCTTCCCTTCCCCAGCCCGAGGGGCTGGTTCAGACCCTCTGCTAACCAGCAAACACAGCAATTAAAAATAATACCATCGAAAAGATTCTGCTCTGTGGAAAATTTATGGGCATGAAACAGGATGATATTTTTCCACTAACACAAAAGTGCAGCAGATGAAAGAAGACAGTGAGGCTAAATATTATAAATTGGTGGTTTATCAGCATTTATTAATCCCTCTGAGCCTTTGCTGCACACAGCTCAGCTGCTCAGCTCTGGGACTCCAGAACTGCAGCCTGTGACCAGACTGATCCACAAGGAATTTCCCTCTCATTAACATAAATCCAGTGTGGACACCTGAGAAGAAATAATAACTTCTTTGTGTCATTATTAAAAGGATTACAAAGACATTATTATTGCACAGTGTTTTACTGCTAAATGATTTTAGGACTGGCTTTATAGATCTTTCTCCATTAATCAATAAGATAAAATACTAATTACAGCCACAGAAAGGGGTTTGAGTGAACGTGGAGCTGCTCGTGGAGGAACAGCAACTTGTTAAATAATGGGCTGTTCATGGAGAGCAAATATGCTGGGAAAGCCTTGATCTGAATTATGTCACTTTACCCACACTCTGTACAGCCCTGGAGTTACATAAAGGATACACCAATAGCAGCTGCTTTCTCAAAGGTTTGGTATCTGATGCTTTTCATACCCACACATACATTTTTATATTATTTCTGTGAACAGGCAGGACACAAAGAATTTGAATTTATCAAATTCCCATAGCTTAAGCGCAAGTAAAGCACAACTTCATCCCTGCACCACCCCAACAACCACCATCGTTCAACAGCTCCTGGTTCATGGGAGTCCTGAGCTGCAGGAACAGCAGCAACACAAAGGAGTCACATCTAATCAAGACTTAAATGTTAAAAGTTATTAAAGCATTACATAAGCAAATTTAATAAAAACTGAACACAGCAGAATGGAACATAAATATTTTTTTGTTATTAGGCCAGCTGCTGAATTTCTATATGTGCTTTATTTCAAGCAAACGCAGGATTTGGTGTTTAAAAATTAAATTCTCCCTCTGCGTGAGTCAGAGCCTCGTTAACGGGTGACCTACTTCGCCGGCAGCCCCGCATTGTTTCGCTCTCGCTCCCCATTGATCACATTTTTGCTGCAAGCACAATCTTCAAGACCTTCCTCCTGGGTTCACATTTAACTCATCTCCTGCATTTTTCACGGGTTATTCTAAAAGGCACTTTCACACTCTCACCCCACACAGAAACTGATGCCTTTTAGATGCCAATTGAAACATTCTCCCCGTGCTGTCCCTGTCCTATTATGCCTAATCCAGTCCCTTGTTAGAAGTGCATTCAAAGCCATTTATGAGGCAGGAATACATAAAGATCAGTTCATCAAACCGGATGCTTGGAATTTACAGACACTTAAACATTGTGCTTTCTATCAAAACTTGTCACATAATTAAACACGCACATCAGAGGTGGAATGAGCTCCATGGCAGCGCTTTCATTCATTATCTCCGTAGATCCTGGCACTTCCTGAGCACTTGAAGGTGTATTTGCCTTCATACCACATCTGCCCACATCAAACAAGGTAAGGGGGAGAGCTGGAGGAGCTGGGGAAAAATCCTCTTAACAAGCTTTCCTCCCAGCCAGTCAGAACATCAGCACCAGGGAATAATCCTGTATGGGAATATTCCCCCCTGGATAGAGAGCCTGACTCGGCTGCGGGGGTGGGGGGGTAGTTCATGGAAAAATACTAACTAAAAAAAAAAAACAACAACAAAACCAGACAAAAAAAACCCCTCAGTTTCTTTTAATACCTGTTCAGCTTCTTTACAAAAAATTCACAGTGAGATTATTCTGAAAGCAAATTAAAAAACCCCAGGAACCACCAAACCTCCATTCTTCCGGAACAGCCCCATCCCCAGGAGCGTCCAAGGCCAGGTTGGATGAGGCTCTCAGCAACCTGTTCTAGTGGGAAGTGTCCACATCAGGGGGTGGAATTACATGATCTTTAATGTCCTTTCCAACCCAGCCACTCTACAATTCAGTGATTCCACTGCAGGCAATGTCCAGCTTTTCACTCTTTCAGGTCAGGAACAGGGTAGGACTCCACATCCCCACTGAGCCTGCCCGAAACTGAGCTGGGAGTTACAACTTGTTGGTGTTTGCAATTCCTATTGTAACTCCAAGGAGATCACTCACTCCAGCCATCCTGCAGTGAAAAGGGGTGTGTTGCTTTCTGTTTTACTCCATACCCCTTAGTAAAGTCTATTGACAAATGACACTTGGGACATGTCTCTGAGATTCCTCTGAAAACCATTCCTGGTGATCTTTCTGAGCCACAATTAGCGTGAAGGTCAGCCCTGTAGCCATCACGGGGTCACTACATCTGCTAAATGCCACTTTCTTAAATTTTTCTAATGACCTTTTTATGTCTTTCTACCTTTCTCTCCTTGGTATTTCAACAAGATGCCCCCAGTCTCTTAGGAGAACAGAGAACTGAACACTTATTCTGTAGCACTTCAGAGAAGTGGTCTCCAGAACCCCTCACCTCTACACCTCTGGAGACAGAACTAAATGTCACCAAGGAATCTCTCATCTCTTGAGGCAAATTAAACAGAGGTTGGTCTCAGTTGCACATTTGACAGCTGCCATTCAAGCTTCCAAGGGATCTTTTCTCCCCAGCTTCATCTGGCAATTCATACTCTGCTGAGCTCCCCACAGGTCAGTGCCACCCACTGCTGTGGCACCAACAGGCTTGGAGAGGGAAGGTCCCAAATCCTGAAGGAATGTCACAGTCATGCCAGGACCAGACTCTGCATGGGCAAGACTGAGGGAAGGACGCCCTGGACCTGCTGCTGCCCAGTTCATCAGGTCACAGGTGCTGATTCTTGTACAAAATACCGTTTTCATCACCACACAGTAAGTTCTGCTCCTCTTAAAATGTTAATTTCCGAAAAAAAACCCACTTTCCAAAGCCACTGTAAAACCCACCCTTTTTAAGTTATAACTGCTATTTATAATTTCCTAACTTTGCAGGTGTTAAGACCATTGTTTAACACTTACTGAGCTCTTTTTCCTTCTTTTTTGCATGGAGTGACTGCAAGGCAGAACAAGAGACAATCCTCTCCCCCACTGAATGCGCCCTGTTCACTCTGCACTGCGCCTGTTCTCACCAAAGGAAGTTACTTCACACTTAAAGCCCTTGAAATTCAGGAAGCTCAGCCCCGAGGGGTGACACCGTGGGCTTTTTCCTGCTTGACTTTTGCACAAGACAGCACCGAGAACATGCAGCTCCTCCAACAGCTCCTCCAGCAAAAATAAGGAGGCAGCTTCATCTTCTGCCCACATTTACTCTGGAACAGAAGCTACACTTAGCACCTGGTTGGCACTAATTGATAGGGCCTTGCTCTCCTGCCTACTGTCATTAGGAATTATCCGTGTCCCGAGTAAAGTGATTGAATTTGCCATGCTCTGTCCCACTTCTGCACTGTATCTTCATCTTTTTTGCATTCATTTCCAAAAATTAAAGAAAAATTACGAAACACAGCTCATACCACATTCCTCGTGCCCTTCCTGTATGTCCTTACAGATCTGTTGAACTCATCTCAGCAGAGGTTTTTAACCAGCTGGTTGGTAGCACCTCTGAAAAGCTGATGCCCACTGAAGATGTTAAGTGATGTGACTGAGGCTGGAAGCTGCAGGAGCATTTCCTCTGGGCTCTGTGCTTGTCCTTGAAAATGATTTCTGTTAGGGACATTCTGTACCTGTTAGTATACAATCCAAATTCATATATTTGCAAATGATGCAAAGGTTTCTTCTGGTGATTACTCCATCCTAGGAGTGTCCTTGGCAATCTCCCCTTGCAGAATATATAGCTCAGCCTGCAAGTGCCAGGGTGACAAAGCTGGAGCTCACACTAATGTGGCAGATCAATCACTTGACTGAAAGATACACAGACACAGAAAAGGTGGTTTATATCTGTCATATTCAAGGGTAAACTTGCAGCACTTGAGAAGGCTGCTCTCAGATAACTCTGCACAGCAGACAGTGTTGCTGGCCTCGGTGTCTAATCAAAAGAAAAATATGTTGTCTGTTTAACAATACCAACAATTTTGAGACTCCTCAGAGCAGTTAACCCATGGGCAGCGATCAAAGGCATTTGAAGTTTGGCTAAGAACTAACTCAGATGATTGAAACCCCACGATGTAAATTTTAGTCATTGAAAAGTCAAGCCGAGCCATCAAACAAAAAATAGTGTCTCTATCCTGACATATCAGGAAATAGACATTGTACTTCCCAGGTGATAAACAACTGGAGAGCACAAGCTCCTGAGCAGGAGAAACCTTCAGGCTTTATCCTGCAGCCTGCATACATCAATGGGAAAGTTCAGACAAACTTTATTTTAGGGTGTTCAGAGTTGAAGGTCGTGCTGAATATCACCAGGATGAAAAATTCTTATTTCTCCTGGAAAGTTCCCAAATAACAGCTTGTGAGCGATGCCTACCCTGGAATGATGTCTACTCTGGAATAAGAACCCCATATTGCAGTTTTGGCATCAGTGTAAAAAACATTAAATTACTTCAAACCCTCCTCACACCCCAGGGAAAACCCAGAGTCTCTGGGGGCTCCACACAGATTATCAGGATGTGGAGTGCCAGGTGAGATCTTCCATTTCTGACCAGTGGGAAAGTCTTCAAATTGGGAAGGCACAGGGGGCCATGAATGCTGTAGGTAACGAGAAGGACAGACAGAAGAATCAAAACCTTGCAGCATCAAGAACTTTCCACAGAGAAATTAATTAAAACACCCACATGAATTGATCAGATTTCACACATGCACGTGCTGTAACACAGAAAATAACTTCGAGAGCAAAGAGTCAAATAAAAACCTTTAAAACCTCCTGCAGTATCTGTATTTTTCTTTGTTATAGTGACCTCCAGAGGTACCAGGTAACAACTGAAGTTCCCAAGTCGGAAACAAGAGTTCACTCCCCCAGTTCCATCACTGCAGCTCTGGGCTGTGCGAGATAATGGGTTTTTTATGGGAAGTGCAGGATGGAAATTCCACTGGGGAGTGGGGAGAGAGAACCATCTGCCTGCCATTCGTGTCGGCTTTCATCGGTACCCGAGGGTTGCTCCCTGAGGGCCGGCAGAGCATCGCTCATCCTGCCCACGGCCGCCCTGTGCCCTGACCCCCGCTCCCCACGGCAGCAGCTGCTGGCTCGGTGCCTTGTGAGCCATTTTCTCTGTTCCTCAGGTAAATCTGGGCTGTTTCATCACATTTCCCTCCAGCCTGAATCCTCACCAGCTTCACGGCCAGGTACTGAGCAGGCTGCCAGCAGCCCACGGTGAACACACAACCTCTGAGCATGGTGTACGAGACAACAACGACAGGCCGGGTTCTCTCTCGGCGCCACCCTCCCAGCCCAGACCCTGTCCTGACAATTCTGCCCAAAACCTTGCAGTGTTTTGGGACCAACTTCCCAGAGCCCACAAGGGATAAAATTATCTCCATGGCTTTCTTCCTGTCCAGGAGCCAGCCTGACCCCACGGTGCCACCACTTTGCCGCTGTCACCGCCAGCCACGAGAGCGATGCTCCAGCGGATGCACAGACGGGATAACAAACACGAGGGATTCTCACTCCAGCTCCTCCCACAGCCACACAATTCCATCCACGTTAACGGAATGGCATTAACAGCCTCCGTGGGCAGGAGGATATGGGAGGCTGGATTTGGGTGCACTTACTAACCCAGTTTTATTTCCTAATCAAATTCCCCATCCAGGATGGTGTTTACGCAACAACTCATTAAATCCTCCATAACTGCATTACTTTATTCCAGTTTAAATTGCAGACATAGCCTGGTTTTATGCAAACAAATACTTTCTGAGTAACTTCAAGCTCCTAAGTACACTAATTAAATCTGTCACATGCACAGTGGAACTTTAAATTATATTTGCTCAATCCTTTAGCAGTAAATGGTGCTTTGAACTGAGTATGCGATGAATGAAATCACATTCCTTGGTCTGTTCAGGGGAAAGGAAGTGGGAATTCTGAATCATCTTCAGTTCAATTCTCTGCTGCTTTCTGTTGAATCAAAGTCAGCGTGCTGGACAAGCACCACCCAGGCTCAGTGTTTGCAGAGGATGTTCTGCTTCATGCGGGCATTCCAGAGCATGTTGGGAACAGATCAGGCTGGAAAGGACAGAAATTGTGCAGGATACGCTCAAGGTGGGCAGAAGGCTCAGTATTTCTGCAGCAATCCCACCATTTCTGTTTCCAAGATGCCACTTCTCCAATATCCAGGCAGATCTGTTCCACACACTCCAGCTGACTGAAAAGCTCCATCGTGGTGGATTTTGTCTCAGAGGCTACAAAATCACAGAATCACAGAACCATTTAGGTTGGAAAAGGCCTCCAAGATCACCAAGTCCAGATGTTACTGGACTTTGTTTGACATGGATGAAAACAAGAGAAGTGAAAGAGAGGCAGAGAGGAGTGATGCAGCCCCTGAGCTCACCCCACCAGGCTGTGGCACCTGCCCCCGCAGCACCAGCACCTGAGACACGTACAGATCCTCTTCTGGGATTGATCCTCACTCCCTGCCAGCCTGAGAATTCCTTGTTGGTAGAGTTAATTCGCTCTGTGAGTGAACCCTCAGGGGAGGAGCTCACCAGGAACCCCACCAGGCACCTGCACTTGCTCCAAACCCTGCAGCCACCAGAACAACCATCCCACAGTCTGATCCAGCAGCCTTCCCTCTGCGTGCAGAAGCTCTCACTCACTCTAAACACTTTATTAGTGTTTGGGGAATAGCAAAGCATTGAGTTAAAGTGGTGGCTGAGTGGGGAAACACTGCACATTTCCTAGCTTTAACAGTAGGAGTGGCCGGGAATGGCCTTTAGCTCTATTACAGCAATGTGCAGTGTGTTTACCACGGACACGGCGTATCCCTGACTACCCCGTGTTTCTGGGAGGCCCACATGCATAATTCACGGGGGAGACTGACTTAGGACAGAAATATCCCTTCGGTTTATCACTGAGCTGTGAAAGACTTTTCCTTCCTGGTGCTCGCGCTGCTCTTTAAACCCCTCACGCGCTTCTCTGTGCGTTCTCTGCAAAGCACTTGGCACGCTTTGCTCAAAATAAATAATAAATAAATAATAAATACCCGTTCTCATGCTGGACAGGACCTCCCTCCCTCCTCTTTCCCCTTCCCCATCCTCCTGGCAGGGAGCAGCCGAGGCCATACTCAGACTTTCTCCTCTCCTCCTCCTCCTTCCCAGCCTGAGCACAAGGGCCATCCCCACCCTTGGGAGATGGGGAGATGTGAAACACCAATGCTGAGTTTGCTTCCCAGGTCCTCAAAGAGGGTGAAACAGGCACAACCAGGCCTTAAATGCCAATTTTTGGTATTTTCTCCCTCAGAATCTCATTCCTGCACTCAGTGGAGCCACAGCAAGGCAGAACTGGGTCAGGTGTGAACTTTTTGGCCCTTCCTACACCAGCGGGGTCCCAGGGTACCCACAGCTCCTGATTCTTCTCTGGGGAACAGCGGGGGAAATCTATTTCCTTGCTGAGGAGCTGATCAATCTCTACCAGGACTGCTTTCCTTTAATGCATTATCGAAGGAGCTGAAGGATCACAGAATCCCAGAACGGTCTGGGTTGAAAGGACCTTAAAGCTCATCCCATTCCACCCCCTGCCACGGGCAGGGACACCTTCCACTGTCCCAGGGTGCTCCAAGCCCCATCCAGCCTGGCCTTGGACACTTCCAGGGATCCAGGGGCAGCCACAGCTTCTCTGGGCACCCTGTGCCAGGGCCTCCCCACCTTCCCAGGGAAGGATTTCTCCCACAGCCCAGCTCTCCACACACCCCTGCGCTCTCTCCCATTCCTGCAGGAGAGGGCACAGCCAGAGCTGCCTCGTCAGACAGCAATCCCAAGGAACTGGTGATGCTCAAACACAGCTTTCGCCTCTAGGCCTTAGAACTCCGCAATCCCGTATCCAAATAATCCTTTCAGCTCATAACATATTTTTAGACATCCCATTAATATTTAACGAGACAGCCCACAGCAAGTTAGATAGCACAGCAATTAATTTTTAAATGCTGACATTTATTACAGCATGTAAGCGCTACCTAACTTGCTGTGGGCTATCTGGATAAATGTCAGTTAAATATCTAATAATTCCTTACAATTTAATATGAACATAAAAAAAAAAAAAAGCCCTGTAATTATCCATTATTTTTAAAGTTTGATCGAGATTTTAATTTCGGCATTTGGGTTTCCTTCTCACCCATCCCTGCTTCAGCCTCTGAGGCGAAGTCATTTTTGGTAATTAATTTATACATTGATTAATTTAGTTTCATCTAATGTTTAACTCCATGCTTGGAAGGCCCAAAATACAGCAGAAAATAAACTGATTAATGTTGCAACAGGCTGGCAGGACACCCAGCAGCCTGACAGACAGACCTGGCATTGCCAAAGGGAAGGGACAGAGAGGATCAACGCACAGTATGCAGGAATGGGCTGTGGGAATCACCCACAGCTGACTCTGCCCCACATCCCCCCAGCTGCCAGCCCAGGTAAATTCCTCACACCTCAGTCACAACAGAGGCATTGAGAATTTGTTGACAGCTTTGGCAATCAAAGGAATTCTGAACAAAAAATGTTTGCTTTGACAAAATAATTTAAAGTTATTTTAAATAGAAGGAAGAAAATCTTCAAATTTGTAACTCTGAAAATCTCCCTTCACAGTAGTTTGGGCAACCTCTTCCCAAGCCTGTATGGAGGGATTTCCCTGTCACAATTATGGGAGTAGAAAAGATCATTTCTGCACAGAAATTGCAGCTCAGAAGCAGCATCTTTTCCTCCCTGAATGGTTCTGTGATTCCATGAGCAGCAGATGCAGCCACCTGCCCCATCCCACTGCTCCCCCATCCTGATCCTGCACAGCACCTTGTCCCCAGCACAGCCCTGGGTGTAGGGAGCCACTGAGGCTTCGTGGGAAACACACTGCTCTGAAAGCAGTTCTGCTTGTACCTCATACATTTTCCTGTCATTTTTATTCCCCGGGTGTTTTATTACTGAGGGATATTTGCATGAAAATAGAATCTTTGTTTCATAAGAATTCATCCGCTCCTGTAACGCGGTCCTGGAGGAACTGACAGTGAATGAACGCGCTGCATTTCTCATGTTCTCACACACACACGCACAAAATTGCCAATTATTTAAATTATTGTATCTTTTGGAGGCTTAATTTGCCTCCAAGAATTTCCTGCTCAGTCTATGCCACAGTAATCCTGAGCCCTGAATGGGAGGAAGGTGCCAAGCAGTGGAGACTTTCCAAAGGGTCCAGGGGTTGGGAAATTGCTGTGTTTACGTTCTGCACAGCAACTGTGACAGGACAGGGGTGGCAGGAACGGCAGAAGCTTCAAGATGGGACATAAAGAAGAGAAGTTTGGGGCTTGAGTTTCCTGTCTGTATCAAAATCTCTGGAAACTTCCTCCCCTCCCCCCCACCCCCCCCAAGAGAGGTCTGTGCCCTCGGGGCAATGGGTGTAAATGAGCACATTCGAGTTTTTCATAAAAATAGATTACTTTGGGGAGGCTGCCCGTAACAACACACTTCTCACATGCTTCAGTTCGCAGCGTTTTAATCAAAATTTCCTTTGAGATGCTTCCCAAAACCTTCACAGAAATATTGTGTTTTCCAAAGGCTGCAGGAAGAACACTTGTAATTGGAAAAAAAACAATACCAGCTTTGGAAATGAACCTGCTAAAGTTCCCAATTAAAATTTGTTTTTAAAACCAAATAAAACTTTACAGAGAAGAAACCAAGCCTCCTAGCAAAGGGGAAGGTTCAGATTCATTAAAAACAACTTATCAGAAGGGTTTTCCATGTCACCTTGGTTTGCCATCCCTTCCCTTCTCTAGGACACATGAGGGAGGCTTAAAGCAGCACCATGGGGCTTTCCAGCCACAGGACTATTCCCATTAATCGTTCTCCCAGGAATCAGAGTAAATAAGATGAAAACCTCAGTCAGTGATGCTTCTGAACAGGCATTCTGTTCCCTTACCCTTATTTAATTGGAACAAATGTACCCATTTAGATCTACATATCTTCCAAATCTCCAGTGCCTCCTGCAATTCACACTGATCTTTTATCACTTGATAAACAACCAGGTTCTTGCCTAATTCTGCCTCACTTTCTCCCAGGCCCTCCAGCTCCAGAGCCAACCAGCCTGTGCACACGTTCATTAGCTCCATCCATTTCAGCTGTACTACCTAATGGAGCTGAAAAAGCTGCAGGAATGTTCCTTCCCCGTGCAGGCTGTGGAGAGGGAACCTGCAGAATTCCCTGCTGCAGACACAGCTCAGCGGGGACAGGGGCAGTGACAGAGCCCAGCTCATCTCCCTGGAGGAGGTGCAAATTCTGGGCTTTCCTGTTCAGGTTTCCCCTTCTCCTTGTGTCGGCTGCTGTGAGGTTTCAGTTCTCCTGATGTGGAGGAAAACCAAGTACATGGAAACAGAAACAAACAGAATTAATAAAAAAAACACAGACTGAAACCAGTTTCGCAATTGCGGTGTAATGGAGGTGCTTGGGGGCAGCAATAATGAAGATATTAAATATACAGTGCTGGAGTATAAACATTCAATAGCTAAATATCAGCTCCTGTTCTCATTCCTTCCAGTTGCCCAGAATATGGCTGTGCCCTGTTTCACTTCCAAATGCAGGATTATGCATATCCAGGAAGAATTTTTCCATGGAAAGGATGGTCAGGCATTGGAAGGGGCTGCCCTGGGTGGAGTTCCCACCCATGGAGGTGTCCAAGGAAGGACTGGACATGGCACTCAGTGCTCTGGGCTGGGTGACAAGGTGGGACTCGGTCACAGATTGAACTCAATGACCTTGGAGGTCTTTTCCAACCTCAACGATTCTGTGATTTTCTGCATTTTAAAAATCTCCATGAAACCAAGCACAGCCACTGGCACGGAAAGAGCGTTTGGCCGCTTGGTTACCAACAGGGCAGAGCCAAAATCAGCACCACCCCACTGGTGCTGGGGGAGCTGGAGAAGCTCCTGCCACAATGAGGTTGCATCCCCTCTCCTGGACGCCGAGGAGGAGCTGAGGTGCAGCAGTGGCAGTGGCAGGGTTCATCCCACCCCGCTCATCCGAATTCCACACGTGCATCCCCCGTGGCCAGCCCGGCTCGCTCCCGTCAGCGGAGCCCGGCTGCTTCCCTCTGATTTCCCACCGGCCTCCTCCCTGCCTGCAGGGCCGCGTGATAAACTGGCAGCAGGCTTAACCTTTTCCAAAGGGCATCCCCCTCATCATGCACCATTTCCACCACTTCACAGAGCACATCCCAGAGGGTTGGGAGACGAGGCTGTGCGAGCAATAACCTTTGAAAGCCTCTGAGTCTGCCGGGCCCACAAATTACTAAATTAATGGTTGGCCTTACCTTTGGAAAAGGCAAACAGAGGAAGCAAGGAGCCTGAGCAGTCAGTTTAAAGGGAATGAGAGCCATTCCCTGCATCTCTCCTGTCACTGGACTGTTTAATTTAAGCAAAGAATTCACTGAACTCTGATGAAGAGCAGCAACTGCCCTGGGATTCGTAAGATGGATTTGATACAGGAAAACATGTTTCCTGCCTTAATCCAGATTAATCACCCTGTCCATGTCTGAGGTCTCCTCTGTGACTTGCTGACAAAGACTCCACAGCTCTGCAGCTGCTGCTGCCTCCTCCTGGGAGAGCCTCCCCCTTACCCCAGAGGGACCAGTAGCAACGAGGAAATGTTGGTATGCACTGAAAGCCTTAATAATGAAACTCCAGCCCAACAGAAACTGCTGTGTGTGCTGCCACACCCTGCATGGGCTCACCCACTGCCTTTGGGAAACACGGAACGTGTGGAATAGGAAGAGGAAACAGTCTGGAGTGTCTGTATCTTACACAGCAGAGCATGACCAGGAGAAACCTCCTCCCACCTCGGCCACCCAGAGAGGAAAACCCCTGGTTGGATATCAAGGAATCCCAGGGGACAGCCACCCCCAGCCAGCAATGCTTCAGCAGAGCGTGGACTGCAGGTACGAGAGGAAATGGCTCCAAGTTGTGCCAGGAGAGGTTTAGATTAAATATTAGGAAACATTTTTTCACAGAAGGGGTTGTAAAGCATTTGCACAGGCTGCCCAGGACAGTGGTGGAACCTCCATCCCTGGAAATGTTCAAAGAAATGTGGACGTGGCACTTGAGGACATGGTTTAGTGGTGAACATGGCTTGATGGTTGGAGTTGATGTCTTAATGGGCTTTTCCAGCCTTAGTGATTCTATGATTTCACCTCTGGATGTTCACTGATCGGCCCCTCTGCTGCCAGCCCGGCTTGGGGAACGTGCAAAAAAACTTCCTGGTGGCACAGGGTAAGAGAATAAACACAGTTCAAGGTATTTCTCATTGTTTTCAAGTTGTTCTGTTATTTTCAGTGATTCTGAAGGCTGCCCACATCACCTGGCTCACAGGAAACCTGTCCCTCTCCATTTCCTGCGACGGTAATTCATCAGAACGCTTCTCCAAAGGAAACGCAGCACCATGGGAATGGACAAATACATGAACATCTGAAAAATGTGTGTTGTAATTCACCAACAGATTCAAATCATTGCCGGGAGCCTCTTGGTTCCGACAGTGGTTCCCTAAGGCTGTTCAATTATATACCATGAGCTCCAATCACTGAAATCCTGAGCCTGAGTGTCTGTGTGATACAGGAACAGGCCCAGAGCTGCAATTGAAAAACTGCACATGCACACTGTGGCTGCAGGATGAATTCCGACGGTGAGGACAGGACAGAAGCTGTGGCACTGACGGCAGAGCTCCGTGGGAGGGGCTGTCACATCACCCGGCACCGCCGTGACGGGTACAACCGGCTTCTCCACGGCTCTTCAGAGCAACTGCTGGGAATTGAGCCACATGAAATATTCACTAGCGTGTTAGAGTCTTCTAGTCAAGGAGCAGGCAGTGGAAAGCCAATATAAACAGCAAGAAGAGGAAAAGTATCTTTGAAGAATATATTTTTAGGAAGCACTTTGGGACTTGTGGAACTTTCTGCGGTTTTCCCATGGGGATGTGCAAACACAGGTACTTGTGACTAACTCACATGAGTCACTTGGACATCCCAGATTCCCTGAGAGATGGACCTGATTTCATATTTGGGTTATTTTTTCCCAGATGAACTTTATTCTACCCTTGTCCCCAGCACTGGTCCCCCAAGCTGGGGGACAACCGAGTGCCAGGGCTTTTCTCACACCAGACACAGGAAACTCTTTGGTTTCAAACCAAACTTTCTCTGCCCAAATCCAATGCCAGTCCTCCCCTTCAGTTGATTAATTGTGCTGATCACTTCACCTGGTGCTAATCAGAGCAGTGAAATGTTCCTCATTGTTAAACGGAGTGATTAATTACCAGGATTGCCAGGGAAGCCTGCCACCAGCAGCATAAATTCACAGAGCATGTTTGGAAGCATTTGCCAGTGGCAGAGCCTGAAAAGTAAAATATTGCCTCGTTATTTATCTTCCCCCATCACATGGCAAGAGCAGCAACAACTGGAGGGGGAGCTCAGGCCTTTGTTGATTTAAATTATTGTGAAACCAGCTGTCTAACAGGAGGATTTATTTTTATAGATTTGATTCAATAAGAACATGCCAAAAGCTGTCCCTGAGGCCACCGTGGCCTGTGGTGACTCCTCAGGCCCAGCACTGTGTGATGGGTCCTTCCAGCATACTCAGGCTCCAGCACTCCCACTCTGAGCAGCCAAGAGTGGAAAAGATTTGAAATACAAGTAAGGTTCAAAATCCAACTCAGAGAGCAGCTACAACACAGTCCCCAGTGAGGAAAACCACTGCAAAAGCTGGGGTTTGAGCCCATTTTTGTGCCCTGGTTTGGGAATCAAGTAAAGAAATTACTGAGGAAATTATTTTTCCAAATCTCTACCTAACAGAAACATTCCCTCAAACTTGAATTTTGTTATTTCATTTGAAGTGGCAGATTTGCCTTTGCTCATCCTTGGTTATTTTTTACATATATATGCATACAACAGGGTAAAATCCTTGTTTCATGAGCAGACACCCCGAGAGGAGGAGGAGGAGGTGTCTGCTGGCAGCTGTTGGAGCATCTGGTCCTTTTTAACCAACGGGTGCCTTCTCATTCTGTGAGATGGTGGAGGCAACAACACATCTCTGGCTGCTGCCTCTGAGCTCATGCATAAAACCACCAAGGCAATCTTCTCACCTACACCTGGAACAGGCGTGTGAGACCTTCCAGCCATGCTCCCACCCTGACTTGACCCAAAGCATCCCCAGAGGTGACTTTATCCTTCACAGTCACTCAGGCCTGAGCACAGACTGACAGATAGAGAATCCCAGAATGGTTTGGGTTGGAAGGGACCTTAAAGTCCATCCCATTCCACTCCCTGCCATGGGCAGGGACACCTTCCACTATCCCAGGTTGCTCAGAGCCCCATCCAACCTGGCCTTGGACACTTCCAGGGATGGGGCAAGGAGAACTTCTCTGGGCAACCTGTGCCAGGGCCTCACCACCCTCACAGGGAAGATTTTCTTCCTAATATTCAACCTAAGCCTGCTCTCTGTCAGTTTGAAATGCCCACTTTTCCATGGAGCCCAAAAACCTGTCACCAGCAGTGCCCACCATGCCAGTCCTTGGGGACAGCAGTGAAGCTGAACCCCTGCAGTGACAGTCTCAGAAGCACCAGGGAATCACTGGATGGTGTTTCCACAAGGCCACTGAAAACCAGTGTCAGGAAAGACTAACCCTGCCTGCAAGGGCAGGCTCACAGTTCCCTAAGAAAAGCTCAATTCCAGCATTCTCCCTGGGGAAGCAGTGTCCAGCAAACACGTTTCAAACCCGAGTGTGTTCTGAGCAAACACGCTCTGCCTCATGCCCAGCTGTCTCTGCCTGCCGAGATGATGCACTGCTGCTTGCACACTTGAGGGAACACTGCTCATCCATCACCTGCCTGTCCCCACCAGAGCTGTGTCTGGCAAAAAAATAGCCAGCAGTCTCTGAGAGCCTTCTTGGGGGAATGACAGGTCCCACAGGCTGGGAGAAACCAGCCAAGGTTGTTTTGCTGCCTGTGTCAGGAAAATTATGGAAAGCACTGCAGTCTGAGCAGCTGGAGCCCAGCAGAGCTGCCAAGCATCCAGCTAGGTAGCAGTAACGGGTTTATTAAAACCAAGGCAGAAAAGCTGAAGTCCAGAGGCCAAGTAAGATCTTCAGAAACTTCCTGGGATGCTGCCAGAAAGGCATCTTCAGGACCAGCTGGAAACAGAAGATGACATCTGGTGTGAGACCAGCCCTGTGAGAACCCCTGCGTGCCCAAGGACGCAGTGCCTGCTGTGGAGAGCTGCTGTGGCTGCTGGACAAGTGCCCCAAGCCCCCAGAGCCCTCCAAGCCAGAGCAGCCTGGAGCAGCCCAGGATCCAGCTCTGCATCTTGGACAGGAAGGCAGCAGGCTGGAATTCACTGTGAAGCTTTAGAAAGGGGATGTCTTGTAGACAACTCACTTGAGGATTTCAAGGATTCACAGATTAAATGGTTGTGACTAAGAATAAACACAAAACATTGCTTTGGTTCTGCAGTTAGATGGGAATTTGCTTGTACACCAGCGCCAGGAGATTGTGGTAATTAAGTGGTTGTTCAGGCTGGAGCTCACCCAAGCCATGAGCAGGGTTTTGGAGAGAACCTGTCCGTTTTCCCAAAGCAGCATCAGGGTGTGAATATGCCTTGATTACAGCCCGAGCCATACAGGGAACCCCAGATTCTTCACAGGCTCCAGAGCTGCTGGACTGGAATGGGTCCAAGAAGGAACAGGAACAGATGACTCTGATGGCCTGGGTCACACCCCACATCACACGAGGATCTGGATTATTGAAATGCAGGGTGGCAGGACTCCTACTTGTGACAGAGTGAGAAGCCATTTAAATGTTTCCATGCTTCAACTGTACAATGCAAAGTTGAAGCCATCTAAGTATTTTCCAGAACATTCATTTTTATCTCATCTCAGACAGCTGAGGAGCAGGGACATGCTACAGGGGCAGGCACAGCAGGGGGGACATCCCCAACCAGACTTTTACCAGGAAAGAACATCCCTTCCTGCCAGCTCCTCCTGACTCTTCTTCAGAGGCTGAGCTCATCATTTGCACAACACAATTCGTGGTAGGACTCGATGATCCTCAAGGTCTTTGGTTCCATGCGGACTTCAGGCTGGGCTCTTACAGTGGGGCTGTGCCCTGAACAAGTGTCACAGTAAAAAGGACAGTGGCTTCACAGATCGCCAAGTAACAGTTAATTCAGGTTTGTCCAAATCGTGAACCCAGTGTCAAATCTTCTGTTAAACTGCAGCTGGGGTCAGAAAAATCAGGATATGTTTTCTACATCTCTCATCACCACAAATGCTGCTCTGGTTGAGCCAAGTCTGGTTCAGCAGACTGGAGCACCCCTCGTTCATCCCAGGATCCACCCAGTCCCGTGTGAGAAGGATCAAAGCTTTCAGAGGGATGGTGGTCAGTGCCACCCGTGGGACACGGCCTGATCTGACAGATGGAACACGCTTTAGGTGACATTTGCATCTTTCTTTCTTGTGCTTGTGACAGCAAAAGGACTTCCTGCTGTCAAAAAGAATTTCAAATCATTTAAATCCACAGAAGAATTGAGGATTAAAAGATAGAAGTTGTCAGCCTGGTGTTTTAAGCTCATCCTGCCTCCCCCCTCCAGAACCTCCTGTGCAGCGCCTGAAATGCCTCCAGTGATTATGTTTGTAAGCACGGAAGACACAGCAAAAAAAAATTGATTACACAGTGATAATAGGAATATGCTAGATGTTTAGGTGTCAAATGAAACATAATTCTGAAGAATATTTTTGCCTTTAGAATAATACATCATCTTCCCAAACCGCCACAAGCTCCCCTGTTATTAATACTCTTCTGAACGACTACAATTGAAATGATAATGCGTTTCTAAATTAATATTGCATCTTTCCATTTCAGTATCTGATGAGCTGTATCAAAACTTCATTAAATCACTCCCTGTTTTGCCAGCTCCAGCTCATACTCGGGCCTGTGAAACACATCTGCCTCCACACCAGCCCGTGCTCCGCGCCACGCGCTGCGAACAAACGCCAACGTGTGATCAACTGTGCTAATGGGACAAATAACAGAGCTAATGAGGTGGCTTCCAAGATGTGACAAAAACATTTTAGGCTGCTAAATAAATATCAGATGCGAAATTAGGAGGTTTATCAACAAATGACTTCATGATTAGCTAAGAGTTCTCTTTGGGAAGCTTCATGGTGTTCCCCCAACAATTTCATGTTAGTAGGAGGAAAATGAAATTGTTCTTTTGGCTTTGTCATTAGGGGTATAATCTTCCCTTTCTTTTAAGGATACAATACATTTAAAAACATTTCCAATATTCCAATACGTTTATTTCTACACCAACTCCCACTGTTGCAGTCACTCCACCCTGCCCCAGCACACACAGAGCCATTCCCAGATCCCACCCAGCCATCCTGCTCAAGGCTGCTGCCATCCCAGGCCTCCTGCCACCTCTCCCTGGGGGAAAAGCCAACTCTTACACCCCAAGAACAGCACCAGGACAGCTTCCCCCAGAGCAGCGAGTTCTGCAGCCTCTCAGAACCAGCCAGGTTGGAAAAGACCTCCAAGACCATTGAGTCCAACCTGTGATTGAACCCCACCTTGGCAACCAGACCAGAGCACTGAGTGCAGTGCCTCAGCTCTGCCCTGATGGTTCAGATCTGAGTGGCAAGTGACAACTCAGCTGAGGAATTGAGTGAATGCCCTTCAACAGGCAAACCCTCAGGTTGGGGTAAATTAATCAGAGAGCAACTTCAATACTTGTAAAGAACTTCAAACCCCAGCACTGCCTCAGCCAGGCTCTGCTCTCCCCTTTTTTGTTTGTTGTTAGAAGTGACTGCAATTAAGCTCTGTGTGCCAAGCCAGGACTATACCTGGAGCTTGAATTAAACCAGTGGCTGCCAAGAGATGCAGATAATTCATTTAAATTCTCATTTCAAGGAAGACATTTCATTTCAGGTTTGGAAAGTAATTACTTGGTCAGAGCCCAGGAGACCACAACATTTTCAAGTGAAGTGATTGTGATTGCCAACCTCCAGGTCAGGATTCTTGTCCCCGAGGTAACCAAACAAGTCACTAATGTGAACATTTTCACTCTAACACTTCAAGGAAAGGATTGCAGAGTACTCAAACATGACCACTAAAAGTCCTTACCTTCTTTTTGCACATCTGGATATTTGGAAAAATTCCTTCATCCCAAGGGTTGTCCAGCCCTGGTACAGGCTGCCCAGGGCAGTGGTGGAGTCCCCATCCCTGGTGGGAATTAAAAGCCATGTGGATGTGGCACTTGAGGACGTGGGTCAATTGTGGCCTTGGCAGTGCTGGGGGAACAATTGGACTCGATGGCCTTAGAGGGATTTTCCAACCCTGTGATTCTCTAAGATTTTACACACCCTTTCAGAAAGAAATCGCAAGACTAATTTTTCTTTCAGAGACACTTCTCCCATGCCAGCGTTCCCCCTCTGCCCCGCACACAGGGGAACGTGCAGCCTGGCTGATCCGGGCTCAAAGCCCCAGCAGCTCCAAGCAGTAAATGCCGTAAATCAATTTGTAGTAAGGACTAAAAATTGATTTTTCTGAAGTTGCTGTATGGTGTAAGTTCAAGCGATGGGACTGAGACTCTGCAAAAATAGATCATCTGGTAATTTGCATTAATGAGGCTTAACAGTGTTTGCCAGAGAGTGATTAAGAAACTGTGCACCAGTCCCCCAGTCCCTACCTCCAGCAGCAGCACAGACGTGTTATTGGGGTGCTCAAAGGCAGCAGAGCACCCACGCAGCACCCACCCCACCTCCAGCCTTTTGGCAGGCAGCACACAGTAATTCCAGGCTGGGGTAATTGTGCCTTTCAAAATCCCACCCAAAGAGCCACAGCCACCAGTTTTTCATTCAAAGTCCCTCCTAAGGAGACGTGGCCTTCGATTTCCCGTTCCAAGTCTCTCCCAAGGAGCCATAGCCAACACTGTGCCATGCAACAGTCCAAAGCCAAACCCATTCCTTTCAATAAACAGGCCGTGGTAACTTTTGCAGGCTTGCTGGGGAATGCTGTGCTGGATGTTTTCCCTTAGACAGTTTTCTTATTGCTCAGGTTCTCAGAGCTGGCAACAAACACTGCTTTTTATTTTCCGGGGTGGAATTGCACTGCTCAAACCTGAAACACCAGAACTCGCCTTCAAAAGAAATGAGACATTTCACTTGCCCCTTATTAAGCTGTGTAGGTTGTTGGAGTGTGATTTTCCCTTTTTAAATTTGAAAGGACAAAAGGAAGAATTATTAAAATACGTGAAACCATCGAGCGAAATGCACAATGAGGAAATTTCAGCAATGTGTGGCTGCAGCAATGTTACATAAAGAGGTTTAATGGGCTCTGTGGGAACAACATCAGAACGTCAGCAATTCCACTGTAGTGTATTTCAGCTCAGTTGCTCATTAAATGGGTTGCTCTGGGACTTTAACTTATTTTGGAAGTTATTATGAATTGTAACCCTACATTCTCTGGGGGTTTTTTTCTCTCCATTTCGTACAAAGTGTGAGACTCCAGGGTCAGGGATTGTGGTGGGTGAGGAGACCTATCAGTGCAGATGTCAGACAAAGTCAGAGCATCATCCCAAGAAGTGCCGGGATGGTTGGTCTTTAAGCATTTTTAAGTGTTGTTCACATTTTGGCTCAAGCACCCCAGAGAGCTCCAAAATTTCTTACACTGAGCAATCTAATATTCAGCAGTTGATACCAGTTCAGTAACCACTGGATGCTCTGGAAACTGGAGCTAAACAACTTCGAAAACAACTTGGAAATCAACTGGAAAGATATTAAGCAGAATTGTATTTTTTTTTAACATTAATTTTTAAATGCCACTGAAATTAAAAGGGAAAATGCAGTACTATCAAAATATACACATTCCTGAAATGGGAAATCTTGTTATAAAAATTCCAAAATTACTCGTTAAAAATAACTTTTCAAGCAATGCAAACAGGTTGACCTTTAAGGCATTCTGCACTTTTGAGGTCACCTTTTAGCCAAATCTAACTTGGTTTTGTCTGGAAAGTTAGCCTGATATTAATTGAAGACAAAGTGCATTGCTCAGCTCCGAACAGAGATTAGAAGATACATTTTCCTCTGCTTTCCTGTGAATAACAGCGATTTTACTGCTTTGGAGCACATAACATCTGCTGAGATGACAAAGTTTTCACTTGGATAAAAATCTAAATTTAATCCTTGCCCCGAGCATTTCCCTTCAGCTCCGCGGGTCCCGTGTGTGGGAAGCAGAACCAGCAGCACCCCCAGGCACCACCAATGCCAAACCTACGCTGGAGCACAGCTCAGACCTGCTGGGAGTGAGCTAAGGAATTCTGATCACAAATACAAACCCTTCCAGGGCTGTCGGGAGCAGAATCAAGGACAGGGGACAGAGGAACGCGGGGCCAGGCAGTGATAACCTCCCTGAGGTCCAGCTGTCAGCAGCCCCACCCAGGCTGTGATTTGAGGACAAGCAGGTGGCAATTTCCCCCCGAGGTATCCAGATTACGGTTTTTACACATCCAGAATAATCTTCCCCAGCTGCACGGAGCCTGGTCAGGGGCTGCCAGGGAAATCCTCCATTTGCATGGAAATGTGGCTGGGTTGAGCTGTTCCGTGCTCTGCAGAGCCCAGCACAGCTCAGCGCTGCTCCTGCTTGTCCCAGGGCTGCTCCCCAGGCACTCCCCACCTGCCTGCCCAGGGATTCCCCGTGTTTTAGAGCCAGGGAAGAGCAGGGGACCCTGCAGCAAGGGCTGCCTGCCCCCCTTATCCATCTTGTCACTGCACCCCTAAGCCCCCAGAAGATCTGTGTTGAGGTTTCAGGCAGGACCACGCCTGTGACGCCAGAGCTGTGGTTTGGGCAGCAATTCCAAACCGAGTTCCTGAGCAGTAGAACTACAGGAATCTTAAAAGATCACAAGAATTATGATACAACCCTGCCAACACAGAGTAAAACATTCTGAAAATGCGGGCAGAGCTGGAGGGGCTCAGCCTGGAGATAAGGAAGTTCAGGGGGAACCTTCTCGCTTTCCACAACTCCCTGACAGGAGGGGGCAGCCAGGGGGAAGTTGGGCTCTGCTCCCAGGGGACAAGGGACAGGACATGAGCAAATGGCCTCAAGCTGCACCATAGGAAGTTCAGGTTGGATATTGGGGACAATTTCTTCACCGAAAGGATTGTTAAGCCCTGGCACAGATTGCCCAGGACACTGGTGGAGTCCCTATCTCTTGAAGGATTTCAGACGTGGATGCAGCACCTGAGGACGTGTGTTAGTGGTGGCCTTGGCAGTGTAGGGGGAAGACTTGGACTCAGTCTTGGATGGTTTTTCCAACCAAACAACCTTCCAACTCTGAGCTGCAGCTCTACATTGCGGAGAGAAGCCAGAACTGCTCCACTGAGCTTCCCTGGGCAGCCAGGTGAAAGGTGCTGCTCCAGGAGCCACAAGCAATGGCCCAAAAGACAGTTCCCTGGAATCACAGCTCCAGCAAAATCACACCCTGAGCTGCAGAGCTCCCACCCAGGAGCACAGGCCAGAATTGCTGCACCAGGCAGCCGAGGCCTGCGGAGCTGCACAGCCAGGCTTTGTTCAGTGATTCATTATTCTGAAGTGCTGAATAATTCAGCACACAGGATTAACGGCATATGCCACTGAAACATTCCATATGGAGCATGGCTCCCTCAGGAGCTGCTCTCTCCAAAGGCACAGCACATCTCCCCACGCACCCAGTCTGTGCTGTGGGCAGGGGCTCCTTGGCAGCCTCACAGCCCAGACGCCGTGGGCTCTCTGGGTGCTTTGCCGTCCCAGGGTGGAGCGACAGGGCAAGGTCTAGAAACACGGGAATGCAGAGGGATGGAGGGAAAGAAGTCTCCTCTCTCACCCCTCCTGCCCAAAACACCAGAGAGACACGTGTCAGCCAGCAAATCTCCAGCCTCACCACCCCGAAGCTCTGGCCAGGGCAGCACACGCCGCCTCGCACAAACCACTCAGACAAATTGCTCTCCTCACGACTTAAGTTTTCCACAGCCTTTGTGAGGAGGCGACTTTATTCTCTTCACTCCCTTCTCCAGACAGATTCCCGCCCACAAGCCAGAAAACTTGTATGAGCAGAGGCAGCTCTGTCCACACTGTTCTCACAGCTGTCCAAAGGCAGCCGCACATCAGCAACACGCTCACGAACCACAGCCCAAAAACGTCTACGTGGGCAGCTCCTGTGAGAATCTGAACATTGCATCAGCCCTTCCTTGTCCTGGAGGAGTTTTTGCCATCAGTGGAGAGAAAAAGGCTGTCTCCTGGAAGACAGAGGCTGAGAATAACACACGCCCCCTGCTCCTGGGCACGCTGAGCAGCCAGGGCTGCACTGACCTATCAACTCAGACAGAACCAGACCTGGCATCCTCCCATATTTCAATCAATAACTGAACAGAAGGTGATACCCAATCCAGAAGATAAAACTCGCACTAAATTAAATTAACTTGTACAGTGTAATCAACATTCATTAAGCCAATTTAGTCAAGCAATGACCTCAGCAGCTTTCACTTAATCATATCCTTAAATGTCAAATCCACATGCAGATCTTGTCTAAGTCCTTTCCAATTACATCTTATTAAAAACTTTGAAGAAATACGTGTAGCTGGAGTTGTCTGTGTGCAGTGAGCATAAACACAGAGTTACACCCGTTAGCTGTGAGGGTCAGTGCCACACCCCCTCCTGCACAGGGTAACTACAGTACCCGTGTACCCAGCTCACAGACACACAACGAGGCTCATTTCTCCCTCTGGAACCACACAGAAGTGATTCTCCATGACCAGCTGCCTAGTTGCCTCCATAACTTTTCCATTGTCACACGCCTGGCAGCTCTCTCCAGTGACACTTGTCACTGCGGTCGATGTTGCACCATCCTGTTTCCTTCTGCCTTTGCTGCCACACCACCTGTGAGTCTCACTCACAGGGCTGTGAAAACTCCTCATAAAAACAGAATTTCTAAGTGCATTGTTTTCTGTGTAAGAAACATGGTTTTCAGCTGCATGAAGCCCAGTGCAGCTGGGGATCCTCGCCGGGTTCCCTCTGCACGGAGCAGTTCCACACGAAGCTCTGCCGTGCCCATGCTCCAGCCAGTGCCACAGGACAGCCACCCTGCTCCAAGGCACATGGCAGCACAGAGAGCACAAAACAGCCACTTTGTTCTTCCTGACCCTTTATTTCAGGTGGCTGCAGGGCTGAGCAGTCTGACAGGTAAACACTGGTGCTGTCTCGGTGGTATCACACCAGAGATCAGCAGCACCGCAGCCGAGACGGGCTTGGCCTGACCCCGGCTGCTGGACACTGAACCCCCGTGTCCCCATCTGTACCACACCAGCAGAAACCTGGCAAAGGGCACAAGGGCCCCAGAAGGCAAAGAGAGAGAGAGAGAAATTGTAATAAGAAGAAAATTTGTAATAACAGCAAGGGAAAGAAGAAAACCAAACCGGTGGAATCCAGAAAGCCCAGTGATTTTTAGGAAGATGAGCAGAAATTCGCTGATGTCACTAGCCCTTTGCACTCTCTGCTGGGTCTGTGGCTGCCCCATCGTGCCAGTCCTGGTGCTGAGTGTACCTGGCTGTCCCCACAGGGGCAGCAGGACGGGGCTGGCAGTGGGGACACATCCAGGGCAGCATCAGGGCAAGGTCACAGCTGCTCCTTGCACCACAGCTCACAGCTCTGGCACACCTGGCACCTTTCCTGCCTCTGCACAGGCTGGCTCCTGGAAAGCAGGGGCAGGGCTGTGGAAGCACCAGGGATCCAGAATGAATTGCACTACCAGTGCCAAGCAGCCTTGGCAGATGTTCCTGGTGTCAGCAGGATACTCCAGACCCCCATTTCTATTCCTGGAATGAACACTGGGAACAAATCCTTGCAGTTTCACCTTCTTACAACCTCACACATCTTCAAGAATGAATTCCCTGGCCTTGCCACTGCAGAAAAGTATCGGTAATGTTATGGCTGATTTTATTTGTGGAGCACTCCCTCAAACACAGCAAGCAGATGGAAAAGCCAAACAAGGGTAGTGGGTCAGCAGGCGAGCTGTGCTCTGTACCAGAAATCTCTGTGCTTAATTTATCAGATTTCTCATAAAAATCTCCCTCACGTGGGGAGTAAATCTGCTTTAATGTATCACACCTATTGCTAACTCACAGAACTGAAAATCTCATTTCATGGGCCCCAGGTTTACCCGATTACAATTCCACTGTGGAGAGTTTCTTAAAGCAGTACAAGCTGATAATGAAACACTTGCTGGTGGAGCAGCATTCCTGTACCTGCCCCTGGCTGTGGCCATGGCAAGGGGACAAGCCCCATGGGCCTGCCTGGCTGGCACTGCAGAGCCCAGGGAAGGGGCACACAGGTAGGCACAGCCACCTTCCTGCAGCTCAGGCTGGGGACATTTCCGTTGCCGTGCTTATCTAAAGGGAAAAGCATTTCCTTCAGCCATAGCTCTGAATTTATGATCAAGTCGAGATGTCAAGATTGCTGAGACACCCTTTTAAGGCAGCTGTAAATTGTTTAGACAATAGGAAATGACAGCTTCTGCTCGAGCTTACAGGGAGAATCCAGGCTGGAGTGCAGATTTATGACTTTGCAGGCAGGAGACCACTGAATGCATATTCTTCACAGGGAAGTGAGCATCTCCAAAGCTATACATATGGTTATTCTTTGTACTCATACTTCAATTTACTTAAAAGCAGGAATTTAAGTCTCTTCTGTATTGCTCTTGCTTCAGGGCTGCTCAGAGGCACTGATGGCCAAGTTACTGTTGGAGAGGGACCCAGCACACCCATGGAATTCACAGCTCGTCCCTCATGCTCTCCTCTGCCTGCACCCACTTGCTCCCAGGGCTCTCCTTTACTGCACAAGGCTTTACTGCACAAGTGTGAGGCCCTGCACCTCAGGACTTTGGCACAAAGGGAGAAATTGTCCTGCCCAGGAGCTCCCTGGGGCCCTGGATGAGAGGCCTGAATCCTCCCTGTGGGACTGAGCTGGGGCTTGGGTGTATTTTTTGGTGTGTGGGTGTTGTCTAGAGCAGGGAAGCTTCACCCACTTGGAAATACAGGGTCCAACCTTCCAGAGGTAAATGCACCCAAACCGAGGTGAAAGAAGTGGAGCAAACACAATCACAGAATAGTTGGGGTTGGGAGGGACCCCTGGACATCATCCAATCCAATCCCCTGCCAAGACACAGTCACATGAACCCAGAGCAGGTGACAGGAACGCGTCCAGGTGGGGTTGGAATGTCGCTGGAAAGGGAGACTCCACACCCTCCCTGGGCTCCTGCTCCAGTGCTCAGCCACCCTCCATGGAAAGAAGTTTTTCCTCATGTTGAGATGAAATGCTGTGGTTTAGTTTATGGCCATTGCTCCTCATCCTGTCACTGGCACCACTGAAAAGAGTCTGGCACCATCCTCTTGGCACCCCTTGGAGATATTTGTATGGATTGATGGGATTTCCTCTCTCCAGCATCAGCTCAGAATTTCTGAAAACACAACCCTGCGTGCACTTTCTGAAATCCAACTGGGTTGTCTGAAAACCTCCCAGTGGAATGTTGCTCACAGCCCAATTTTTCAATTTCTACTCACACACAAAACCTGAAGCCTCTGGCCTGCCTGTACCCAAACTCACCTTATTTAGAGCCAGGCAACCAAAACAGAATCAAATTTATCAACCAGATCTCATCATGTGGAAAGCATAGTGATGAAGCCTCAATTGCAATTGACTGAATTTTGAATTAAGCAATCAACTGATTAATTACTTGACTTTTGTCTAATAAAGCAAAATGTAAATGACACTGGCATAAGAGTTACATTCCATCACTGTAGCTCTTGCTTTCCTTTGTGGCATGATAGGGGAATTCACTGGAATTACAGATAACTAAAGAGATGTGTGAGTCTGTCAGAAAATGCCCAGTTGTCCCAGACTGCCATTAGTTTTTTGTGCCATGTGTGCTAGTTTGAAAACAAACCAGTGGGAGATTGCAAGTCAGAATTATAATTTAATAGAAAAAAATTAAAAAATGAAATAGTACAAGTAAAAAAACACTGACAAAGTTGGATACAACCTGACACCCTGTTAGTCAGGGTGGTGGTAGCAGTCCAAGTAAAGTGGTTCAGTTGAAGTGGTGATCCTGTAGAAGGTCTGGTCTCCACCTGAAGGTCCAGTGGTAGTTCCTGTCCTCTGGGAATCCAGTAGGCAGGGCTGCCTTTTGCAGTTCCAAGGCCTAGGTTATATTCAGTTGGAAATGCTTGGCTCCTCCCCCCTGGGCAGAGCATCTCACAATGGGATGAGGTAATTCCAGTGAGGTAGTTCCATGAGTCATGAGGTGGGTTCTTGACGGCCCATTAACAGAGATAACACCCGGAGGGAGTTATCAGAGGTGAGTCATGGCAGGAGATAACGAACAGTGCCCCACCTGTTTAACAGCTTGTGGAGATGGTAATAGAATATATCTTATATTGCAACCTAGGACACCATGCAACGTGTTGCAAAAGAGGGAAGCGATGTTTATGTATCCAGGCAAATATTCTGCATCCCTACGCAATAAATAGCAAGTGCCAGGTTATTCTGTCAGTTCTGGCATCCTCTATCAACAGTTAAGTAGATACAACCCATTGTACCCTGCAGATTGATTTCATACTGATGAATGTGAGATTGTCAGGTTGATCAGTCCTCCTAAATACATTAATCCACTCTGAGGTCATTCCTGAGCTCATTTAAAATATTCTTTTTCTGTCCTATGATACTTCTGATAAACGGCCAGTGGAAGACAGACTCTCCTCTGCAGGATGTCAGGGCCAAACGTGAAGGCTGTCAAAAAATCAGCATTAAAACCTGCTCAGCGTGCTGTTTTCCAAAAACCCTTTAAATGGCACAGTGTGTTTGCTGACATTAATCACGGGTGACATTCTGGGGAGGGCTGAGTGTGCATGTCAAGAGAAACTTCTCCAGATCCCAAAGACATGAATCACCTCGAAAGCAACTGTGTTTTTATCTCTAGCTGCTAAAACCCATCACTTCTGTGCCTTTTACTGCCTCGCAGCCCTTCAGTCCTTCACTTCCCCGCAGTGACCTGGGAGAGGGAGCACCAGCAGAACATTTCCAAGGGTCCAGTAGTGCCCACTGCCAGGAAATGCCCCCAACCAGCCCCTGCCATGGCCAGCAGCTACAGCCAGAGGGGGAAACACATCACAACGTTCCCATAAGAAAAACAGAGTTCTAATTTTAGAAATCAGAAAAATAAATGGCTGCAGGCCTCTATAATCTCCACATCAGCACAACAAGATGCTTAGTCAATAAAATAGTTCAGCTAAGTGATCTCAGCATGTAATTCCATACGGATTTTTTTTCAGGGGGAAATGCTATCATTTTCCATTTCAGTTTAATGAATCATGTGAATTATAGTAACATTACAAATGGTTCTCTCTGCAGCCTATTAGTTTGTTTCTGTATGGTTCTAATGGAAGACATGCTTCATTTCCATCCTAGCTTGCCCTCAAGCCATTACGAATAAATTGTATTATCATAAGCAGTTACCTTTTAAAATGATCTTATCAAAAGAAAGTCTTTTGCATTGTTGAGGAGTGTTTATTACCATTTTAGGCAAAGTGCTGCAGGCACTTCACTCTTTTTAGAAATATAAATAATTGTGGCAAAGAGACCGAGGGGCTGGAACTGCCTGGGCAGCCTCCAGGCACAGGGATGAACATCTCCCGAGCACTGGTGCTCCCATCAGCAGCAAATTGAATCCTTCACAAGTTCACGGAGTTGAAGGCCGTGGAGACAGTTCAATTATTTACTCTACGCTCCTGCACAGCACAGTTCACCTGCTGCAGTTCACCCACCTGCCCCTGCACTGAAACGAGTCACCAGCAGCGCCTGTGGCTCCGGCACAGCCAGGGTGGAGCTCCCTGAGGATCATCCTGCCTGCACTCAGACACATCAGGGGGAGTGCGACTGGCCCCTTCCAGATGGTGCTCACCCAAGCAAGGGATCACCCTCGTTGTTTTCCAGACTTTTCTCTTGACACAGCCCTGAAGCATCACAAGTTTTTCTATTTTTACTGGCTCCTGTCACAATTTCACAGGAGGACAGACATTTTGACTATAAATAACTACACAGCTATACATATCCATGTAGGGAAGAATAACTACCCTCACAGGGAAGAATTTCAAGCAAATCCCTGTCCAGCTTCCCTAAAGAGCCCCCAGTGTCAGGCACCCTGGGCTCCCCAGTCATGACAACCCCATGCTTCTCTTGGTTCATCAGTGGAAAGCTTTTGCAGAAGATTAATTAAACCTCCATTCTTTGCTATTTAACGCCATTTCTTTTAGCCCAGTCTACAACACAAAAGAGAATTTCCTCCTCTATAGTTTGAGGACGTTTTGGGGTTTGTTTGGGGGGTTTTTTGCACATTTGAAGAAAAACATTCCAGCCAATCCTTTCTAGACTGAGCAACAGCAATATCCTTGACCTTTATATATAAATCAGAATTATGTCCCTCGGTAGGAGGGGGCTCAGAAGGCATCAGATACCTTAGTAACTTATAATGTAAGCTAAATCTAAAAAGGAAAAATAAAATCCCTGAGTTTTCTGGAGCCCACCAGGACGCTTGGCTGGAGAAAGCCAGAAAAACGCCAGAATCGTGTTGTTTTTCAATACAGCATCTTTGATTTGAATAACAAGTGTAGCTCAAACCCAGCCTAAACACTTCTCTGAATCAGAAAATAATGGTCTGGGCAAGAATGTCAACAAGAGAAGAATCACTTCTAGGTGACAATGAATGCCTTGATGGAGTGTTCCTCTTCAAGACACTTCATTTTGCCCTCTACTCTCTGGGTCAGTAACTGCAGGAAGCCTCCTCCTATCCAGCATCCTGTACCAGAAGTTTGTCATATGAATAAATGATACATATTCATAGTCCAGCTGTTACTTGGATGGTCAGAGCCTGACTGGATGAGCAGCACTGCCAAAACCACCAGGTAGCTCAGCCACCGTGCTTCTCGGTAATAAAAATGCAAATAAAGTGGGAAATAAGAATCCTTGCTACTACCATGAAAAATTAAAGTGCTGTCAATTTAATGCAGTTTGCTTTTTCAGTAAAATAGCATCTGTTCTCCCACACTGAACAGTAATAACACCCTGCAAGGCACAAGGTCTAAAGCTTCTAATGACACGTTATAAGCCCACTTTGGCTGTGCCCACCTTGGGAACAACATTCTTTTATAAAAAGTGAAAGAAAAGAAATACATCTGGGAAAGAAATACATTAATTACAGAGCTCTCTCTTCTAGCTCTGACACTGGAGAGGGATGACAGAATTTACCGTGTTATTTCTCTCCAAGGTGCAGAAAATCACAGAATCATTAAGGCTGGAAAAGCCCTCTAAGAGCATCAAGTCCAGCCTGTGCCTGATCCCCGGGCCAGAGCTCTGAGTGCCACATCCAGGTATTCCTTGGGCACCTCCAGAGGTGGGGACTCCAAACCTCCCTGGGCAGTTCCAAGGCCTGACAACGCTTTCCATGAGGAAATTCCGGCTGATGTCCAACCTGAGCCTCCCCTGGCCCAGCCTGAGGCCAATCCCTCTCCGCCTGTCCCTGTGCCCTGGGAGCAGAGCCCGACCCCCCAGCTGCCCCCTCCTGTCAGGGAGTTGTGCAGAGCCAGAAGGGCCCCCCTGAGCCTCCTTTTCTCCAGGCTGAGCCCCTTCCCAGCTCCCTCAGCCATGGGACAGACTTTTGATATTGATGATGTATAAACGTGTCCCTGATCAGACACAACATAGGACACTGACTGTAATTATTTGCAGCTTAAAGGTTTAACAATTGTGTCAACGTGGAGTTGTCAGAGGGTGGGAACAGACACTGGGGTGCTGCAAATTAAACCGTGCTGGCAACCACTTAAAAGTGTTCCTAATAGGTTTGGCTGTAGGAGCTTATTAACTGACAGGAGAAGTCCTGCCATGGGGAAAGGAGTTTTCTTTTATGAGCTACAGAAAATAAATTAGATTTTTTTTTTTCCCCTCTATGTAGGTAGAAAAAGCTCTTTGATATCCAGAAACATGAAATAGTAAATTGTTATAAAACCCAGACAATAATTTAATTTCAAAACTGGAACATGTTCTGTTATTTCAAGTTTCTGGCTCTCATCAGCAAGGTGAGGTCAAACATGTGTGGATCTATAGATATATAAATAGATATATAAATATGTGGTGACAGGACAGGGGCAATGGCTTCCCACTGCCAGAGGGCAGGGTTAGAGGGGATATGGGGAACAAGTTGTTCCCTGTGACACTGGTGAGGCCCTGGCACAGGGTGCCCAGAGAAGCCGTGGCTGCCCCTGGATCCCTGGAAGTGTCCAAGGCCAGGTTGGATGGGGCTCGGAGCACCCTGGGACAGTGGAAGGTGTCCCTGCCCATGGCAGGGGTGGAATGAGATGGGCTCTAATGTCTCTTCCAACCCAGGCCATTCTAGGATTCTATATACACAAATATTCTGGATTGTGTTTTTTTGTTGGTGTTTTTTGTTTTGTTTTGTTTTGGGTTTATTTTGGTGGTGCTGTTTGAGCTTTGCTTCTTTTAAACAACAGTTGGAGAGAGACAAGAATTCCAAGCACACCATTCAGGCACCCACAGCCTGGCTCTCCTGCCCTTCCCTGCAAGGCTCTAGGGCAGCCAAGGAACCAGAGCTCAGCCTTTGGGCTGAGGTGCTGCTGGGCCAGTGCACACCTGGGACTGCACCTGCAGCTCAGGTGAGCAGCTCACCCTCCTTGGCTCTTAAGGGAAAGAGTTTTCAGCTTTGGGCTGTAATTTCTCTGCAGAGAAAAGCCAAGATTAACCATCAGCCTTGTCCCCTGCAGCACACACTTGGTCAGAGAGGCAGCTCTGCCAAGGACTGACCTGTCCCAGTCCTCACTCCCCTGGCCAAAAGCTGCTCCAGGAAGTTCAAAGCAGATGAGATAAATTAAGTGATACTAAACAAACAAACAGCAACTCCAAGTTTGCATTCAGACCACAATCAAGGAAAAAAATATTCCTGTGCTTATCTCTGCACACAGCTCCCATCCACTAATGCCGGAGGCACAAGTCTTTCCAGGACCAAACCATGATCAGTTCATAATTGCAAAAATCTCCCAAGCACCAGGCTTTTAATTGTTTCTCTAAGATTTGCCTAGGAGCTATTTTAATTCCGAGCAGCTGTCTTAAAGAACAACAAGAAAACAACTTAATATGTAGGGCTTGACTGGGATAGCTCATTATTGATTGAGAAGACAAGAAATAATTAAGTTCCTGAAAAAATACACTTTGTGACTACTTTGAGGAAAGTTTCAGAGACCAAATGAAGGACTCTGGGGGCAGTTTGTGTATTTTGGCATAGCAAGAGCATTGCAGAAGCCCCTCTAGAGCTGCAGGGACCTGAGGCTGGTTCTGTGGTGGTCCGTGGCACTGGGTGGTGTCTGTGTAGACCATGGGACAGACTTGCTGCTCTTGTTTGTTGTTCACCCTTTGCAGCTGTGTCCAGCCCTCCATCACCCTGGAGAGGAACCTTCCACACGGGCACAGCCTGGGACAAGCCAGCCTCAGTGTCCTCCTGGCCTGTGGGGCTGGGTAGGGTGGTCAGTGCCTCCCTGGAGCAGCTCTGGCTATCAGGGCTACACAGATATGTGCTGTCCTTACAAAACATTTCCCCCCCTTCCCTGTAAGATATGTAGAACCTCTCCTACTTAGAGGCACTTTTCATCAATTATCTCAACCCATCTGGCTTTGTCTCCAAGTTGCATTGATTACGAGCATCCTGTGCCCTAGAGATAAACACCCCAGCCCCATTTCCCCCCTGTGCCTTCTCCATATTGGCTCCTGACGTGATGAGACTGGTGATGATCAGCCTGCTGGGAAATCAATAAGAGCACAGACATGTCACAGCCCCAAGATTAATGGATCTGACTTGGCACAGAAAACTTCCCTGCGTTTGCACAGGCAGCCCCCAGTGCTTGTCAGTTCAAGTTTCCTTAACCACGGGCACGGATCCAGCTTCGTGGCCATCCTCAGGACTGGAGCTCACCCACATCCACAGCTCTGGCTGTGGAGTCACCAGTGAAACAGCCCACGCCAAGCTCCGGCAGAAGAGAATGTAAAGACTGAAAAAAGCACCTTTATCCCAAAAAGTCATGAGCAGAATAAAACCCAGCCTGACAAAAAGCCCCAAACTCTGTCTTCACAGATTGGTTCTGGCAGGTTAGCAGCTGCATTTTGTTAATGATAATCATTCTGGGGAAGGCCAATTAACTTTTCTATTAATCCATCAAATGAGCCCCTCATCTTGCTTTGGTTTTACATTTGATATCGCTCAGAGTCACTCCTCTCCAGGGTGACTGCTGCAAATCCCATGCAGGAGTGATCGCTGGATCACCTTTTCCACACCCCTCAGTTTGCACAACCCTGGCACAGGGGTCTCCCACTGCAGAAATCCCTCCACAATCTGTGATGGAAGTGTGGGAATGGACTTCCCCATGGTACTGGTGGGTGAGCCCATGAGCAGGTGTTGCAGAGATCAAGCAAAGAAGCAGGAAGGCAGAGACAAGAGGGCACTACAAATCTTACAACTTATAGAATCTATAATATGCACCCAAGAGGCAGATAATTTAAAGTGCTTTGATGAGCTATTAGTAGTAAGTAATAGCTGCCATTAACTCTGGCATAGCAAGGTCATGCAAGCTCCTGGAATCTGTTCTGCTCAGGATTTTCAGCTCAGCATTTTCTCTCCAGATGCCATGGAGCAGTGGAGGCTGAGATTGGATTCCCACTCCCATTTACTTACAGTCAAGTCAAACCCACTACACATCGACTCCCCAGAGCTGGATCCCTCACCCACAGCTCAGGAAAGGACCTCTGGAGACATTTCAGGACAAACAGCCCATTGCAGGCAGAGCTTCCCCCTTAATGTCACCAATCACAGAGCACGAGAATTAAGTAATTTAATTTTCAACCTGGATCTATGGGGCTGAGAACCAAAGGGTACAAAGCTGTCCCATTGTTTGCAAACTAACAGCAGCTCTAAAAGTCAGCCTGGATCCTGGAACAGAGGGAGAGGGAGGGAAATGAAAGAGCATGTGTGTAAAATATAGATAAGAAAGCAAATCCCAGCTGTCGTCCCTATCAGCCCTTCCTATTTCTCTGGCAAGAACATGTAATTTTGTGCCGTAATAGCAAAGGTTGGAGTGACTGCTGTCACATTTGAATGATACTGCTATAGCTTCCCTCTTTATATGTATCTGAAATGGGAATCTTGGAATCTGGTTGCTGGGTACTGGTGGGTTTTTTCCAACACTTGTCTCGGTCCCTCCTTTTCTATATAAAATGCCCCGTTCTGAAGCACGGATCAGAGATAAACAACAATATGTGCCTTGCATGTTCACAGACTTTCTGAAACATCCTACCATTTCTCCTTTCATGGAGCTGTAATTTGTGCTCCCACAAACCTACAAAGAATCAGATTTACCCACGCCCAAAGCAAATCCTTTTTGAAACAAAGTTCCCTCTGCCCAGCACTGAAATGAATGTTTAATTCCTGCCTTGAGGACAGGACGGAAGAATAAGATCCCTTAGAACAAAGGGAACAGCCCAATTTTAGTGCATCAATGGAAGAAGCACAAATGACTTCAAGAAGCAGATCCAGGTGTAAATGGGTGGGTGAGTGGGAGTAGGAACATTTAGGGAGGCACTGGATCCGGGCAGGTTGCTGAAAACTCGAGCTGAGAGCCAGCACCTCACGTACACAAGCTGTCACAGCTCCAGCCCACAAGTTTCCTCTCAAAACTTTGAGAAGAATCTGCTCAACACTTCCATGTTGCAGCCTCAAAACACACACTCCATTCCCATTCAGCTGGAGAATTTTACGTCTCTAATCATAAGTGTTAGCGCTATACGTAGAAAGCATTACACATGATCAAATCCACATGAACAAGAAACATGAATTTCTAGATAATCAACAATTTTGCAATGCAACTGGAAGCAGGAGTTGAATTAATCTTATATTTCAAACCTTAAATCTGTACTTAATGTGTACCTAAGGACAGAGCTTAAATTCTGCATAGGCACACTTGTCAGGCTTTTTGCTAAATTAATGTGGTAAATAGCTGTAGAAAAAAAGATTAGGTGAAATAAATTCAGAGAGTCGTGAAATTAGAAGTTCTTGGTTTTTTTCCTCCCCAGAATTATGGAATGAAACAATAGCTTCCCATTCCAAGTCCCTGGAATAGACTTCAGAATTCAGATCTGCTTCCCTTGTTCTGCAGGGAGAAACATTGCAGTGGTTTTGGTTTTGTTTTTTTTTTTAATGTACTGATATTTCATTAAAAGTGGACCCAAGCCACGGGCCCCTCTCACCTGCCCTGGCAGCGCTGCCTCCTCTCTGCACGCTCCATTTCCCACCTGAAAAACACCTCCCAGCCCCCCTTCCCAAGCGCTGCCACTTCTGACTGATAGCACAAAATTGAACCGCGCTAAGCACACATCCGAAAATCTGATAAATATTGTTTGGAAATATAATTGAGGTTTAACTGGAGCATGAATTTTTCACTTTGAAGCAAAGATTTCTGCACTTATTTATGAGGGAAGATTTAGTGTTGCAAATAGCGATGACAGTTGAGATAAATGTTAACCCAAGTTATGCTTTTCCTCATAACCTGCAGAGCCTCTCTCGGCAGTGCTGCCTGTCACCGGGACACACATCACCGGGCAGAGCTGCAGACACCCCTCCACACTCCCAGCCCGGCTCTTTCCAGGCTCAGCACCAGCTGCAAAAGAGATCAGAAGCATCCAACACATTTGGGGTGCAAAATCCCGCAGAAGGTTTGAGCTACACATGGAGACTGAGCCTTGGCTTACCCTTGGATCAGGTTTTGTGTCAACACGGCTCTTGACACATCAGTTGACGGCTTGGTGATGAATATTTAAGAGAAAAGTGCTCCCCAAAGTTGTTTTACAACACCAGAACTCATCTCCCACAGCAGTTTTTCTGCTTTCAGCCCCTACAGAGGAATCTGTACCAATTTGTACCCAATAGCTCGGCCATTACCCAGGCACTTGGAGATAACAGGAAGAGGCTATCAGGTTTTAATCTAAAGCTCTGTATTTTAATATCCTAGGAAATCTCCTACCCCGGTGCTGAGAACTGCAGGAGCTGTTGTTTGTCAGAGCACTCAGCCACATCCTGCACTGTGCAAACACCCAAAACAAACCTCACACCCCCAAAACCTTACAGCGCCGAACATCTTCTGATAGAAGGTGCAAAAGCTAATTCCATTTTAATATTATCAGAGTAGTTGATATTAAACTATATTCCTCCACTCCCATCTGTGTTTTCATAGGTTTATCTCTGAATTTGAATGCAGCGAGCGCTCAAACCACCGAAATGTGCTGCCCTAATCAGAGCTTCACTAACAAGGAGCCACTGGTATCAAACAATGTTCTATTAAATCAAGGATGAGCATTTAAAATTCCTGCATAGCACCAGGTCAGAGCCGGCGCTGGACTCGAATGTTAAAGCCGAGCCCTCCCGCTCCATCCTCCCATTAACACTCGTTTTCAACTGTGCAAACAAGATAGTAACAACACTCCGAACACAGCAAACGCTAAATTCAGATCCCGGCTCCGTGCCTCATAAATTTTCATCCTGGCATCACTTCTTGTTCTTTTTACAGCATTTTAAAAATGTAGGTTAGCCTTTGCATTTTAAGCAGCCGCGATTGTATCAAATGCCTGGATTTTACAGCAGCCAAGATGTTCCCAAGTTTGATGAACTGATCTCAAGTGAGATAAATTATGTCAGTTGTCGGCTTTGTCAGTAAATCACGAGTTGACATTTCCCTGATTTGTAAAGGTATAATGTAGCAGAGGAGAGAAGTGAGCTCTTGAAAACCTGCACGGAAGGTGAGATTAATAAGCAGTTCAAAGAAAATGTCCCAGTGTAATGGGCTTGGAACATCCACACTCAATTCCAGTTCATTTGCTATTTCTCAGGTTTTCTTTTTTAAGAATTCAAAAAATGCTGTATAAAACATTTTATGGAATATTCCATCTATGTGCTCCTTTGCTTTACAATAATTGACAACATTTACATATATTTCCATGTTATATTATGCCATAAATTTGCATAGATCCAGGTAAAATTGTTCAGCTTTAGCCCTGCTGCTTCAATGAGTTTCAGGAGCTGAATCACAGCTCCGATCTGAATTGCATTGCTCCCAGAATTCCCTCTCCCACTGCAGAATATATCCCTGGCTAATAACCCTGCTGGTGTCTGTGCTGTGGAGCTGCACGGTGGCTGTTTGTTCATCCTTCCTGCACCAGGGCAACTCCTGGGAGAAACCACCCAGCGTGGCTCAGTCCCCCGAGGGGTCCCACCTGCCTTTCTCCTTCTTCCGTGCTCACCTGAAGGGAACAGGGTTTGGACAACCCAACACTGCACAAGGCGGCAACACATTCCTCATTCAGGCAGCGCTGAAGAGGGGAACTCTACCAGTTTTCATGTTGAAGTTAATTTAACCCGATTTAGCCCACTTTGTATGTTCACACTGCTTTCTGGAGTTATTTTTATTGCGCTGGAGCCGTGCTTGCAGGCACAGATGGTTCCCGAAATGAACAAAACCAAACCCCACTCGAGCCGGCCTGGGAACAGTTATATTAAAGTGTTACAATTTGGTTAAGAAGTAATTTGGGGCTGTGTTTTGATTTACACTAACTGAAATGTACTGGTTTGCCACAGAGATGCCATGAATTTATATGTGGCATTTGGCACACGTAGCGACCATCTGGCCCCTGTAAAGAGCACACAGGGTGTCACAGCCTCGGGGGCAATGTCTGAACTACGCTTTCATCACCATCAGGAATTTTTTTTATAGGACCAGTCCATCAGCAAATCTCATTGAGCAGAGGTTTTGGCATTGGTGGATAAAACATACAGTAAAAAATCCCGGTAGTAAAGCAACGGGAGGTTACACATGCTATTGCTAATATCCTCTTGAACACAGCCAAGAGGCTGATGAACCATAACAAGACAAGATATTCTTTCCATATATGCACTTTTTGACCTCATTTAGTTGCTGCTTTTAAGGTAGAATTTTTCTGAAAGCAAAACTTCCCAGTGGGGAGAAAGAGGATGGAAATAATTACATGAACACAAGAAGTCAAACATTAAAACCAAGAATTTAAGGATGCTAAAGGCCAACCCCTCACAGTAATACTTTCAGTAATGCATAAAAAGAGAAATTGAGAAATAGTGACAGGGTATCACAGTCTTGCAGGATTATCTGGTGGAAACAAAGTGCATCCGAGCTTTCCAGCTGGTGCCAACAGCTCTTTACCTTCGAGTTCCCTTGTGTTATTGGTATTTGCATCACAATAGCACAGAAGCCAGCACAGCTCAGCATCCGCCAGCAGCAGAGACAGAATTCCTGCCCTGAAAGCCCGGGAGTTCACACTCACAAAAAGAGGAAAAATAATTAACTGTTCACTAGAGAAACACTTAAGTGTGTTTGGAGAGTGAACTCAAGCCCACCGACCCCCAGCTCAGTGCTGGCACCAGGTTTCCTCTCCAGGCCGTGTGTCCTCCCCAGGCTGCTGCAGCTGGGAGTAAAGGTCTGGCTCTCTGCATCCCTGTGGAAGGCAGGGGTGGCCCCAAACCAGGCTCACTGTCAGTGGTGTTGCTGCAAACTTTCATTTCAAGAACCCAAACTCCATTTCATCCTGCAGCCTCGCTGGCTGCCATGGGCCAAGGCCAAGCAGCAGCAGCAGGACACTGTCCCCTCCTGCCAGGGGCTGTCCCAAACCTCACCTTGCTCCCAGTGAGCAGCCAGCACTCACCTGACACTCCCAGAACCAAGACCCCCTCCACAGCAACAAAGCTGCCACCAAAACCCCCCTTGCTCAGGGATGTGGCCCAGAGGAGCCTTTGGCACCAAACAGAGCAGCAGGAGGCTGGAGGGGTGGGTGGCACCAAAGACCCAACAGTCCCAACACGTCAGCACCCACGGCAGCAGGACAGGCAGCTCCATTTAACAGCTCTTGGATTTCTGTGCATCCCATTTCCTGGCCAGGAGGGCTGGGAACACAGACATCCCACCCGGGTGGCCAACACATGGCAGTTCCATGCCCAGAGCTGCCCAGGGAATGAGGGAGTGGGGATCCTTTTTGGATCCAAAGTAACAGGGAATGTCACTGCTCATCTTTCGGACTGGATTGGAGACCGAGCTGAACTCTGCTGGCTTAATTAGCTAACCATAAATAAACATCATTTACAAGACCTAAACATTTTAAAACACCCTGTTAAGCATCTGAAACATAAATGCTTTAATTATAGACTAGCTCGAGACTGAAGTAACACTGGGATAAATGCTATAGAGCAGCTGTCTATGAATATTTTACAATGAGATTGCTCCACATTCTCCAGGTCCACAGGGACTTTTGGGCTGGAAAGAACACATTCACGCTCCAAAATGCTTGTTCTCCTTTCCCTGGGGGTGCCACTGCCCCCCAATCACTCCCAGCTCTGCCAGTTTGCCAAAAGCTTTGTCCTTAGGTGCCCACAGTGAGCCCAGACATTTGGGGGTTCTCTGCTGCTGTGCCAAGTTCTGTTCTTCTGTGGCTCTACTCACTGCCCAGCTCCATCACTTGAAGGATTCCCTTGACTGCAGCATGCTCTGGACCAGACCTCAAAATCCACACGGGCATCTTTGCAATCTACAGAGAAAGTCTGGCTTTCATTTTCTCTTTAAAACTCAGTTTCATTAACATTTGTATAAAGGGACCAACACCCTTGAAAACAAGGCCACAAATGCCCACAGGAGACAAATTATGAAAGACAACCACAAGTCACTGGTATAAATCATTTATCCATGTGCCCCATTCAGCCCAGCATCACTCTGGTCACTAAATCTGACTCCAGCTGGGACCATCTCTGCTGAGCAAATGCATCCCCAAGGTAGGGAACAATCAGCAGTTTCCTGGCTTTGTCCAGCTCTTTGCATCTCAGGGTAGCCTGTATTCTTATGAGCTGTGTACTGGTGTAAGAGCAGCTCAGGAAAGCCCAGCCAGGAGCACTCCTGCAGCTCAAAACAATATTAAAAAAGATATCTTGCTCTAAAGAGATGCAACAGAACAGCCATTGGTGCTTTGTCCACGATCAAGCCCAACTTGAGCTCCAACCCGGTGCTGGATGTCAGGCTTTGATATGGAGAAAATGGCAAAAGGGACTTACATATTCCTTCTGCTGGCATTCCTGTTTCATCAGGAAAATTCAAAATGTCTCTAATTCGAGTCAGTCCAATTTACTCTAAAGATAAAAGCACTCAAAGGCTTTCGTTCTAAATATTAATATGATGGTCACAGGTCTCTAATTTACTGTAAAATATGAGCAAACAGACAAACTGAATCAGCCCCCAGAGAGCAGAAGGCGGGCAGCCAATTCCACCTTCAGACAAGGAGCGCTCCATCCCCGGGATCTGTTGAACACCTGCAATACATTGATTGCACTTAAGCAGCCACCGTTCGAATGTTAATGCCATCCCTGTCTCCAAAACACGGGATTTTTCACACACAAAGCACGAGCTCTTCAGCGGTTTGGGTTTTTTGTGGGTTGTTTTGGGGTTGTTTTTTTTTTGTGTTGTTTTTTTTTTTTTTTTTTTGCTATATGAAGTAAATGGAGCAAGTGATTTTTTTTTTTTTTCTTTAACTACAGGCTGGAAACTGTTCCTGTTACACTGACAGCAACCTATTAGTTAAGGAAATCAAGTTTTTACTCACTACAGGAGGGGAAAGAGATACTTAAGCTTTTATGTCAGTTCATTCTCTATTAATGATAAACACTGGGAGCCTGGCAAGCGTAGATCATCTCGCACTTATTGCTGTGAGTATATTAAGAATTAACAGCAGCAGAGCAGTAATCAAACACCAAATGCCCGTGCCCACTCTGCTGCCAGAGCACCTCACTGCACACCTGGGCTGGGCAGGAGCAGGGACCGGAGAGGGGGAGCCCAGAGCCCCCAGAAGATGCCAACAGACAGTCTGGGAACCCCTCAACCCCATCCCTAATCCTGGTGGGATGATCACCAGCATCCCAGGGGATCAGCCTCCATGGAAAACAATCGCTATTGCATCACTGCTTCTAGTGCTGGAACTTTTCCATTAACTTTTCCATTCTGCCATTATTGCATGGTTTTACCCACTGGTTTCTTTTACTGGTTGTTGCCTCAAATTCAGGCTCCAACATTCCAAGCATTATTTTATGCTGTCACAGTAAATGTTAAGTGTATCCTGTTTGTTCATGTTTTCCCTTTCCTCCCTTATTCAATGCTTCCAGATTTATTAAATACAATTCCCTTAAAGCACACCAGGCTTGTTATCCCTTTGGAAGACCTCAGGATGTATTTTTTTATTAATCATCTTAGATCAAAGCAGTTAATTTATATTTTTGTAAATAAAACACACAGATTACCTTAATGAGAATCTAAAATTTAATTTGATTTTGTGTAATGCATCATCTGAAAACTCTTAAGTTTTCAGCCCATAGTTTCTACTCCAGTTCAACCATGCCCATGAATTCCCTTATCATCAAAAATACTTAGAAGACCACAAAAATTTTTTTAAAATAAAATGCTTATTTCCATTCTGTCTTTTAAGACTGCTCTTCCTCCCAAAAGAGCTTTTCTAAGCAACTTCTCACAGCTTAAAGTTCTGTTCAGTTGAAATAAACGTCCACACATTCTGATGATTATCTGAAGTTCCTCCAAACTGCTTTGGGGAAAAAAAAAAATAACTCAGATTGAGCCGCAGTGTGCATCGTGTCTCTTAAAAGATCCAGCTCCCAAGTCCTGGGAGAAAAGCTTAAAAAGAGATTTTCAAAATTCCAATTCTTTTGCCAAAATCCAGCCAACACACTGGGCTTTGATCCCTTTTAGTGCCCACCTCCCACCTCTGGAGCTCCAGCCTGACTGCTCGCAGCACGCCAAAACCTCCAGAGTCCCGGCCAAAAATTCTACTTGGTCTGATGCCAAAGCCAGTTTAGAATTTTATTATGTCACACATTCAGTAAGGACAACTTAAAAGCTTTTTTTGTTTGGCTTACAGAAATCAGTTGTTTCCAGAAGATTTTTGTTCAGGAGCCTCTCCAGTGGCTGGGCCCTGCGGCACCTCCTGGAGAGGTGCCAGCAGCCCCTGGGGGAAGGTGCCACGTCCTGACACACACAGGCCCCCGGGACAACGCGATAAAACAGAACTGGAAAGCCCTGTAACAAAAGATAAGGCTGCTCCAGCAGCCAGGTAGCCCAGCCCCAGCCCTCTGTGCCAGGTTTGCTCCGAGAGCAGCGTTGGATGTGCCACAAACGCATCCCTGCGTCGGATGCGCCACAAACGCATCCCTGCTCCCGCCCTCCCGGGCAGCACTGCCAGCTCAGAGGCTGCACAGCTTCTCCCCACTGCTCCTCACACCGACAGCGAGCAGATTGATGCTCAGAACAAAGCTCTGAGCAAAGATGATGCGGATTTTCTGTAAGTGAAGAGGACTCTGCTGCACCAAGGATTCCAGCTCTCCTGGGAGCTCTCTGCAGGACACACCCCAGTAAACCGCCCTTGGAGGCCAAATTATGGTCATTTCAAAAAGCAAACTGTCCTAAGAAAAGATGATCACGTTACTGATGCTCTTGCAGGACTCCAGCCTGCAGCAGTTTTACCTGTCTGTCATAAGATCAGGACTCGGAGCACGTCTGAGGCTGAAAAGGAGCAGAGGAATGTTCACCTGGTTCCCACTCTCAGACAGGCATTCTTGAAAACTCCAGCCTAATCTTCACATTATTTGCTTTATGAAACACTCTGAAAGGAATCAACTTTGGAAGGACTTCTATCAAATGTACATATTAGCAGTTTTCACTGTGACCTATTTCTCAGGCATTCTCATGTCAGAGTATTTATAGCAGTTCTGCAGAAAGGACTGAAATTAGAAAAACTCCCTGAATAGAGCAGCAGGCACATTGTGGTTCATTTTGTTATTTAAATGTGTTCCTTTCACTCCAAACAGCAAAATTAAATAAGGAGGGAAAAGAAATATTCTAGCAGTCAGAACATTTCGAGTGACTTGCATTCCTATCAATGTCCACATCTCTATATTCATGCACAGAGGCGATGGCAATGCAGCAATTCTGTCTGGCAAACCGAGTTAACTCTCATCCATAAAATGTGCCATTTAAATTCCAGAAGGGCTAATGAACAGCACAGGAGAAGAGACCACAAGAAAAAAAAAAAAACCACAATAAGCAATTGAAAACAGCTTTCCATGACTACAGTGTACTTCTCTTCCCAAACTGCTCCGTGGTTTTTCATTTGCTGAAGGTGTGGACACCTGCCAGTTTGCTGGAGCAGGTAAGTCAGTTGAACCCATCAGCCATCTGTTCTCATCCCACACACAGCCCAAAAAGCATCATAAATATGCAAAGAACCACAGACGCCCTGAGGGAGCGGCTGGATAACAATAGCTTTAATTTTTCATTTGTTTATTTGATTTACTGTAATGAAGGAGCTACTGGAGCAACATCTGAAACAAGTGAAACGCAACAAATGAAACTTTAGGGCAAAATACATCTGTTAGAAGCAAATCTGCACTGTTTGGTTTGGTACTGGTGTGGGTTGTTTGAGTTCACACTCTTTGCTCAGTCATCAGCATCACTGTGCCGTGGACAGGGCTGTGGCTTTGTTTAACTCCTTACTTCGAGGGACTCAGTTAATCTGTAACGAGACCTTTCCATGGCTCTGTAACTCACCATCAAAACATCTGATTTAATGCTCGGGGCGAGCCGGAGGAGCCACTGCCCCAGCCCAACTGAATGATGTCTCTCGTTTTGCTATCAAAGATGTTGAAAGCAATTTCCCCCAGATATTTGCAATTCAACGGCATCAAAAAGCATAATTACAACTGGAGGGCAGGGGTGGATGGATTGATGCAAAATCACTTGAACAAACCCATCATAATTATAAATGACAGGAAGCCTGGGGTAGCCAGCACTGCCATGGAGAAGACAACCAACCACAGAAAAACGCCTTCAGAACAACTTCAAAAACTCCATTTTTTCATAGAAACAAGAGAGAAAAGAGCCCCCAGACTCCCCCATCCATCTCCAGGAGCTCCTCACTGTTACAACCAACCAGCAAACATTTAGTGCAGGTATTTGCCCAGAAATGACCCCCAAGGTGCTCTTCTTGGACAACAGCTGCAGGCCACTGAAGCTGATGGGACTGGTATTTTAATGTTGTCTGTATTTTGGTTTGGGGAAGCTGCCTTTGAGGAAGAGAGCAGTGACAGGATCCCTCTGCTGGGAGGGGCCTCAGAGCAGTAAGACAAAAACTCCCTCTGAGCTCCACCTACTCCCAACACTCCCAATGATTCCAACGGAGCTTTAATGCATCTTACTTCAAGCAGCAATTCTGAAGAGGAAATAGCAATCTTCATTAAGGATTAGGCAAACAATTAACTTATTATGTTCAATCTTTTTAATGTGTGTCTGGGTACACAGGAACAAAAACAAACACAGCTTAAGCACACTACAAGGAGAAAACCTATGTTGGTTTCCTCGTTCCAAATGAGCTCTTAGTTTTGCCTTTGTCTCCAAATTAAAACTTTGAAATCAACTCAGCCGAACCAGGCTGGTTAATTGGGAATTTATAGAAGACAGAAGGCTTCCCAGTAAGTTTAAGGGGGCCAGGATTCAGTCCTGCCTCACCATCCTGTGGTCTACACGTGCTCAGAGTACTCACCACCCTCACCCCCAGGCCAGATTTGGCCCTGACCGGGCTGTAACAGCTGTTTTAATTGTGCTTAGTTCATTAACATGTTTATCTATTCATATATGTGGTTTCCAAGTAGCAGGTACCACACTGCAATGCTGGTTAGGAGGCATCAGCTGGAGCATAAAACACAGGAGCCACCCCCAGGCACCCCCGTCCTCCTCATTCCTTGCTTCTCTGTGTAAAAAAAGGCACTAAAGCAGCAGCAGCAAATGCCTGATGTTTTCAACAAAACTTTGTCACATTCTAAGATTCTGCTCTAAGCTTTTTTGTCTGTTTTATTTTATGGCACTTTTAATGAGAGGTTTCAACAACCCCGTCATTAAATGAAAAGGAAAGAAATAGGAAAAAGAAAAAGAATAATTAAATTTTTTAAGATTCTTTCTGGAGGAAAATGGTGCTATATCATTTTAAATGTTTAAAATCCAGCTGACTCCAGCATTTCTGCTGATGACTTCAGCTACTCACAGAGCAATTCAAAGAAATTAAGGCAGCTGGGAAATACAGTCTATAGTAAAACTACATAGATTATCTTATTTCAGGAGAGAAACAGCACAACAGATGTTCTCAGCTTCTGAGGATCTTCCATAAGTCACACATTTGTGTGTGACCAATCCCCACCATTGTGGGTCCCACGGGACAGACACCAACACCTGGGACTTGTTTGCCTGTGGAAACCAGGCACAAAGAGGGGGAAGGAGTCTCACTGCAGCAAATGCATCCAGGGAAGGTGCAGCTCACACTGAACTGTAAACACCAAAGCCCCAGAGTGCTCCGTTCTCACCTCACTGCAGGACCCACAGAACTGCTCCCCTCTCCATGTGCTGTTCCCTCAGCCTGGGCGCCTGTAAGCCAGGACAGACAGGGATGTCCTCAGTCACTGGAAATACACATTTACGAAGCCTGGGGGTCTTGCTGTCTGCCTGTCCATCTCTGGAGAGCATGGGAAGCACCAAACCCACATGAACTCAAGCCATGAATCCACGCCTCTTACTCCAAGTCACTTCATACCCATCTCTCCCACAAATTCCCAGGCTGAGCAGAGGTTGCCTCCCCCACCAAAGCCTAATCCTCTTCTGAGCAGAACTCAAGACCAACACCAAAATCAGCATCTTCAGAGCAGCCAATCCCAACCCCCACCAGCCTGTTCCTCATGTTTCTCCCTCAGCTCTTTTCCAACACACCGGGTAGTCCATGTCTTATACACGCAAAGCCCACATTAAAATCCCAGCAGTGCCTCCCTACACGTTGCACCAAACACCATTTGGCTGGGACACACTGCCAATGCACCCTTCTCTGCAGCCCTGCCAGCATGGCCACCTCCTCCTGGGGAGCTGCCATGGTGTCCCTTCCCGGTGACATCCACAGCACAGGCCTGTCACTCCAGTGATGGCTTCATGGGGAGCTCGGATTCTGAGCTCCCAGAGAGGAGCCAGCTCATGCCACAGCCAGCTGGGCCAGTCAGGGTGCCACAGGGATGGCAGCTCCCTCGAAGGCAGAGCAGTGAGGGCACCCCGCTGCCAGCAGACCCTTGACACCAAGGATGTCCCAGTGAGGGTGAGCCGGTGCCAGAGTCAGTCTGGAGCACGAGGCACTGCAGGATGGCAGCCACAGCCAGGGCACAGAGTACAGCAGTGCTGAGCCAGTGCTGGAGGCAGAGCCAGCCCTGGGCACAGGTGGCAGCCTGGCCAGTCTGGGGATGGGATGAGGCCGTGGCAGTGGGGCTGGGCCGTTTCACACCCGGAGCATGAGCCAGTGAGTCACCACAGGATCCATCCTGGAGAAGGTGAATGGCACCAGGCAGAGGCCCAGGCTGGCTGAGTGAGGCTGTAGCAGTGATGCCACTCTGGTTTTCCCCTTTTCTTTTATATATTCTCTGTATCCTTTACACATTTATTTGTAGCTTTGTAGCTTCCTATTGTAACTTAGCTTCAGCATTTTCCTGGGCAGGAAGACAAAACAAATTCCAGGGCCCCTATCCTGTCTTGGTTCTCCCTGGCTACCAAGGTGGAGAACAGTTCTTCAGACACATTTTCATCAACAGAGTGCAGCAGGTACCAAGGGGGGGCTCCAGAGAAGGGTTGAACCAGAAGGGGGAATTGCATCACCACTTGTGCTCCTAATTGGTGCTTTTTTGTCAATTATGCTAATTTACCAAACTTATAAACCTGTGTGCACCCCCCTGGGGGGTGGGCTTTTGTGGACACTCTTCCATAACTGCCCCTGGAGGCCTCGAAACAAAGATCCACCTTTCTATGACCTCCTACACTAAAAACGATCTCGAGTTTCATTTCCAGATTGGGAGAAAGGCAACAGCAGAGCCGAGCTGGAGCCCAGCAGGCTACAGTGCTCTCAGTGCAGGTGGATCACAGCTCCTCAGGGCCACTCCAGAGGTCAGCTCCAGCTGGGTCACAGCTCCTCGAGGCCATCAGGACCATGGCATGCAGCACTGTGTGCTCTGCTCTGTCCCCTCTGCCCGATGCCCACCCGGGAAGGGCATCCCTGGGATCTCCTCCGGGGCAGAGGCGGCTCCCAAACCCCGACACCAGGTCAGGACCCCGGGCATGTCCCCAGTTCCCACTGCTGGGAGTCTGTGGGGGCACAGGGGGTCAGGGGGCTGCACCAGAGACCCCAGAACAACCAGTTCACAGCTCCAAAGCTTGTCCTGAGTTTTCTCTGAGCACTGCTGGTGCTGTGCCAGTCCACTGTGGCTTTTAAGATTCCCAATCTGAAGCTGCCCAAGTCTGGCGAGGAGCCCCAGGACCAAGAAAATGATGCATCAGACCTGTTTCAGCAACTAACAACAGTGGGTGTGGCTGCCAAACCAAACTGCCACTGTAAACTGGGAACTCCTGAAGTACATCACTGCCCAGGGAATGCTCCCTATCCTAAATTTACCCCTCCATTCTTGAAGGATTTTCTGCAGAAAGATGTCTGCAAAGTTGTCCAAGTCAAGAGCAAATTACGCATGTGATGCCTTACCAAGGAGGGTGATAAAAACGTACGGTTTTATCCCAAAGGGGATTCTGGGAAGAGACCCCAGGGCTGAAGGGATCCAGATCTGGATCACTCGTGCTCCAGAGTGAGCATTTAGTTTATCTCCCACTGAATGTCCCAGTACTGCTGCCTTCCAAGGAGGATTCAGCCTACCTAGAACTTGTGGGATATTGAGGCAGGTGCACAGCTGGGGACAGGGTGATCTCACCTGAGCTGCTGCTGCTCCCTGAGCACTTTGTCTAATTCTCCCCACTACAACTGAGATTTGTTACTTGTAGGTATTGCTAATGCAGCTTTTGAACTCACTGTGGAAGGTGTAAGGAAGCTCACAGAACCCAAATCACATGGAAGCTGCAGGGAGGGTCAAGTGGGGATGGTGGGATTGTATCTGTTTGGGTTTCTCCCACCTGGTTTGGTTAGAAGGTGCCCTGGTGCTGGCTGCCACAGGAGTCCTGCTCTGCTGCTGCTGGGACGCTGCTGACATTTATTCCCACATTTATTCCCATCAACCCTGCAGAAATGTTGTGGAAAGTTCTGGCAAACCTGAACACAAAGCACTTTTCCCTTTTCTTCTGAGCTTTTTAGGCACTCATCCACACTTTATTTATGATTCTGAGGCTAATAAAGTAGAAATATTGCCAGTTGCTGGTGATGGGAATGGAGATCCTCACACAACCACAAGGCTCCCAGGTGTCTTGAGCAAACATGAAACCCAGGTTAAGGGTCAGATGATAAAACTGAGTGTTGGCACCAGGGCAGCCCTGGTTTCACCTGCCAGGAGAGAGGGGAGGGGGAGGAAGGGCACCTTGCTTAGCAGAGGAGATTAAGCAACTAAATTGTGCTGGGCTAAAGCTATGAGAGCTGAAGCAAGGTGCTCAGCCTTGATGCTTTTAAGTCAAGAAAGAAGTCTGGGCTGAGGGAGAGAGGAGGGAGGAGCAGAGAGAAGGGAAAATAAAAGAAACGTGGAAGCTAATCCCGAGCGCTGTGAAAAGGTCGTGTGCTTCGATATGAGTAATTAATTTTCTTCGAGCAATGTTGAAAAGGTTAACCTGATTTATGGAATGCAATTTAATTTAAAACGTGTTGTGTACCTTGTTAAAAGGGTCCAATTATGGCTGCTAATTCTGTGGACTGACACGAGCGACGTGGTCTGGTAACACCCCGGTGTGAGGGGCAGCACGTGTCAGTCAATAATTAGACGTGGCCTATCGAAATTTGAGGGGGAAGGGAAATTGGTAGAAATGCTGAGAGAACAACTGCTCTCTATGCCCAGGGCCCACAGTGTTCCCTTGCAATCTCCTGCTCCGTGGAGCACTCGGTGATTCATTCCGAGGCAGGTTTGTGTTCAGAGTGGTTTATCATGGTGCTTTGAGACAGGAGTAAAAATGCCAGATTTGTACAGGTCAGCCCACGCTGCTCCTTGACCTTCATTCTGTTAATTCCTCTCGCAAAAACCAAACTGAACACCACCCTCCTTCCTTGATGACTTGGTGAAGCAAGAGGCTGACAGAACTGTCCCAGTGGTGCTTGTGTGCAGAACTCAGTAATAATCAAAATATCACAGGGCCTTGTGGTCAAAATTTCCAATCTGAAAACTTTTGTCCTAATCCACTCCTTGCTCAGCTGCTCACCCTTCCTGGGCTCTGCGGTGTCCCTGTTGGTGCCAGTCCTGTGGAATGTGTGCCCAGCATCCCCCAGGGACCCGCTGGAGCAGCCGTGCTCCAGGAAAACAGGAAAACATCCCCTAGGGATGCAGCCCTGAAGCCACTGTCTGCCCAGGCTGCACTGAAATATTTAGTTTAGTTTCCTCTGGTACGTTTCCACTTTCTGTCAGTCTCCAAGGCCAGAGTTACTCCCTGCATGTTTTGCAGCCACTCCTTTAGTGAGCAGTTAATGGTGTGTGGATGCAGTGACCAACAGCTGTGTAATTCCTCAATGCCATGTTCCCCAAAACCTGTGTGCAATGCTCCCCCAGTGCTCTTTCCCACAACGAGCCCCTGCTCAGGTTGCTGCACTGCAGATGAACAGAGGAGCTATTGCAACCCAAAAATGGGTTGACAGGGTAAATATCCCTACAAGGAGCAGAATAAATCGATTAATGCAGCTCTGAGGTGCCTCTCGCTCCTAAACTGGGTTGGTAAATGGTTGCCAAAATTGTGTGGCTACAAAGAGTGGCTTTGGCAGTGGCAGCTCCAGCTGCACGGGACCTGTGTTGTTGGGAGGGCTGTGCCTGGCCCCAGGTGGGCAGGAGGCAGGAGATCTGCTGCTGAAATGTGGTTCTTGTTCACCACGAAGCCAGAAATATGCCCTGTGTTCAGTGTGGGGTTTGCCATCAACACCAACAGCGAGCTGTGTGCAGGTGGATCTCCAAGTTATTGTAGACTGTCAGGACTCAGCAATTGCTGCATGACAGGCACTGTGTCTGCATCCTTCCAGGACCTCTTGTGCATCATTGGTCTACAGAGTGGGAGGAAAATCAGCTGAGCTGTACCTCAGAGCGGTTATTTGATGATGAGCACAGCATTCAGCCCCTGGTCTAGTGGAAGGTGGCCCTGCTCATGGAAGGGGGGTTGGAATGAGACAAGCTTTAAGGTCCTTTCCATCCAGTGATTCTTATTCCTTTGGTGTTACTTCTGCTGAGAATAAGAACATGTGTGTGTTGGGTTTTCCTGCAAAACCTTATGGAAGTGCACCTGGAGAAATGGAACAAGCTTTTGTTTAACACATTGAATGGACAGAGGCAAGAGCAGCTTGTAGTTATGTTGGTATTTCAGATTCCTATTGTGACATTGAGTACTAAAACCTTTCTGACATTTTATAAAAAAGTCTTGCCTGAAAGGGCGAGGAGGATGGAAGAAACTCCAACCTGTCCTCTATAACCCCAACAATTCTCGTGTTCCCTTCTGCAAACAAAGCTCCTCCCAACCTTTACCCAGAGCTGGTTTATATTGCCATCACCAAATTAGCTCGGGAAGCTGCATCTTGTGATAACTTCATTATGTTCTATTGACTTCTCAGGGAGCTGAAAGGAATATAATGGCAATTTCCCATAATGGATAACTGGCTGGGGAAGCCAGGCCAGGGAAATGGCCGTTCCCTCCTCTGCTCTTATGCAGTCAAATCACTGCCAGACATTTCATCTTCTGATGTGCATGTTGGCCTCTTATCAAGCTTTTTCACCCAAAGAGGATCCCTCCTCAGAGGAACATGAGGATTAGCATCAGATGGGAAAAATGCAGTTAGTATTACCAGAATATTAAAAGGGCAATTGTAATTTCTCAGCTGCGAGGGACACTTAAAGCAAATTACCTCAATTAAGAGAATAAGAATCAGGGAACTGCTTTAAATTGAAAAAACATTCAGAGAGGATGTGTGTGTCTGTTTGTCATCGGGGGCTTAATATTTACTTCTGCTGATGAGACTTTGTCATGCTCTATTACAATTCATAGACTCGTGCTCCCAAATTTTATGCACCAAAATGCTTTGATTTATAGGGTATAAGTCCCTTTTCTCTGTGAATTCCTTTAATATTGCCATAAATGTGGTCAGCGATGCTTATCTCATGGTATTAATGTACCTCATTTAATTATATTGTCTTGCTCAAAAAGTGCACTTAGTTTGAAGGAAACTACAAATTGTTAACTTTTGGTAAATGCACATTTCTCACTAGAGAATGGTGCTGGTGCCTTGTGCAGCCAGCAGTGGGGTGGGTGTTTGGGAAGGGCCATGGATGGGGTCAGTGGGTAGAAGAACACTGGGTTCTTCTAAAATAAGGCTCTTGGGTCAGTAATAACTCAGGTCCCTTCAGCCTCTGCTTCATGTGGGAGCCTCAGTTTCTGGTCTGGCCATCAGTTCCGTGCTTTGTCCCTCATTCCCTGCTCTGGGGCTGCTCCTGGGTTCTCACTCTCCTGTTTTAGGCTCAGGAAGGTGTGATTCTCTATTGATTACTTGATCTGTGTAATTACAATCAAAACTACAGGGATTTCAAGCCTGATTGACTGCAAAATAGAAATCTATTGGCTTGGCTGGACTCCTAATGACCAGGATTAGGAGAGAACATGGTTTGGGGCTGCTCTTTCTCTGCAGGATTGGTTTTGGGTAACTGGAGATTGGCGAGGTTTGTGAAGGAAGGCACTGATCCCATCAGAGCAGGCTGGGGGGGGTCTTATCTCCTTCATCCCTGCCTGTGGCTGTGCTTGTGGCCTCCTGATTTTGTGACCCTTCTGCAGCAGCCTGCTGTATACAGGAGCCAGGAACAGAGCCTGGGAGTAACTGCAGGGCAAGACAAGGAGCTGCAGCAGGGGGAAATCTGGCTGAAAGCTCCTCTCCCAGATGGTCTTGGCATCCTTCTCCCACTGGATGTCCCCTTGGCCAGCCTGTGAGCTCCCAAAATAAGCCTAGGGCCTGGAGTTCTGTCTGTCCCCACCCTCAGAGGCTGAACGAAGGAGCACCAGCAGGCAGGGAAAGGACCTTTTTCTTTTTTTAAATAGGTTTTCATTTGAAAGATGCCAGAGCCAGCAGATTAGTGTCTTGACTATATAGGTTTCCTACAGATAAGGCAGAGAAATTGATTTCAATTACCAAAGTGGATAGACAGGCTGCTCTGCTCTCCTGAGGATTGTTAACCCTCAAGAGGCAAGAAGTGAAAACCAGGAGGGGGTTTGGAACCTCAAGCCATTTCCTCAGGAGCAGCTGTGCCTCCCGGAGCATAAATCCTCACAAAGGGAGAGAGCTAAAGGAAGGAGGTTTATTTAAGGATGTACAATGATCCTTGTGATACTCTGGGATTTCAGCAAGCTTTCAGATCCTTCAGCGAGGCTCTGGAGGCCAAGGGTTAAAGTGGCTGCAGGGATTAAAGGATTCGGTGCCTTTCAAGCAGCAGGTTCACCTTTTCCAAGAGCAGCCTGGCTGCTGGGAAGTTTTCCTGGGAGGTTCCAGGGCTGGGGAAGGGCAAGGCTGTGCAGTGCTGGATCCCAGCTGGACGGGGAGCAGAATCCCGGGATGTGGGTGGGCTCATGCCCTGCTGCTGGGCACTTCCAATGCTTGGGGCACAGCCCCAGGTGACCTGTGCCAGCAGTAGGGAACAGAGCAGATGGAGCTGCCAGGGTGTGGACAGAGGCAGGAGCTGGTGGGGCTGGGCAGTGTGGAGGGACAGGAGCAGGAGCAGGGAGCTGGACATTTCCTTGGCACATGTGGGGAGATGGTTTCCAGCGCATCCTCAGCCCTCTCCCATCTGCTGCTCCCGCATTTACACACCCTGCAATTCCTGAGCTGGCTCTGTAATTGTGTCTGCAGGGTGCCTGCTTCCCTTCCCTCCTCAAATCCAATTTGCTACTTTTTGCAGCTTCGCTGCTGCCTGATAATGGGCACCTTGCGATGGATTTTTCCGCCGTTCACTTGCTGGGTCTCTTTTGTCCTACCACAGGGAAGTTTGCCCCTGTGGGTCTCACAGTTGGCTTCTCAGCTGGGTTTCACATAGGCTTTTATTGCCAGCAGCATCTGCTCTCCCCTCCAATTACTCCAGCACATTTCTTTGATTCTTTGCTTTGCTGGGTTCACCAGCAGCTTCTGCCCTGGCTGAACTCCCCAGCAGACTCTCCCCGCTGCCTCCAGGTATTTGGGGGGTCTGGCTGTGGTCAGAAGTCAGATGTTGCACATTGTCATGTCAGAACAGAGGGAATTCAGTGTTGCAAGGCAAGAAGACCAGTGTGATAAGCATATTTAAGCAATCACAGGAAAACACGGCCTAGAAATGAGATTTTGTTTCAGGCCACGGAATACTTTTGTTGCTGGAAGCAGCTCAGCAACTGCAGCTTTTGTGTCCTTTCTGATACAATTACATATTTCAGGGAGACATCCTGTGGTTTGTGCTTTGAGTTAGTGTTAATGTGGATAGGACTGTCCTCTGTGTACACAGCCTCCTCTTTCCTTCCCTTCTGCTGTTCCCAGAGCTTGGCGTGCTCCCAGGATGGGGAATGCTCCTGCCATGCCAGTGTGGCACAGCTCCATCCAGGTGTGGCCCCAGGCAGGTTCCCAGGGAGGCTGCAGCACAGCAAACAACACCCCTGGAGATGCCTGGGTCGTTCTTTTCCCCCCAATGAAAAATGATTTCTGACATACTGGAAATGTGAATATACATCTAGATAGAGAAATGTTTCGTTTTTATCGTATCTTAAGCTCAAAACAAATGTTTTCCATTCCCAGCAGTGTTTTCTGCAAGGAAAACCTAATCATTCCCTCCACGGCAGTTCAGTTATTTTCCATCTCACTCTGTGGGGAGCTCCTGGATTTCAGATAAGGATCTCCTGCTTGAATGCTGAGGGAGGAGGTGGCAAAGAATATGTCAGTGGCAAATACCCTCATACCTACCCAGCCTTCTCCTCTGCTCTTTGGTGGGGAACATGATGGGAGCTCAGTGATATTGGAATGAACTTTCTGGAAGAGTCAGAAGTAAATTATACCGAGGTCAAGATGCTTTGAGAGGACTAATTGGGTAAAACTGAGTTTCATTCACAAGCCAGGATTTCCACTGCACTTGCAGATTTTTTCCCCCTTTCCCCTTGGCTGCTGGCATCATTAATGCCGGGATTTAAGATGACAGAACTTTAATTGTATGGGACAAAGGCGTCTGGTTCCCTGCTTCACTGATCAATTCCAGTTCATAAATTGTAGCAGGAACAAAACTCTTTAGCAATGCTGACAATTAAGTAACATCCTGATAAACATCCCCTTTTGTTTTATTTAAATGAAAATGCCTTTATTTCCACAGAGTGGTATCTTGTAACAATAAGATTCACTGTCCCTGAAGCTTGGTTAATTAAACACAGTATTTGCAATCTACCAAAACAAGCTGTTTTATGCAAGCTGATAACAGGGTTTCCGTTTCATAATGTGAACAACTGGGTTATGCAAATGCCAGGATTTTAAGCCCCTGCGATCTGTTTTTGTTGCCTTATTATCTGTTTCTGTCTACAAACGCCAAATATAGACATCCCAATTAAAGCAGCTAAATGCCATTAAGTCCAACTAAAGATGTTTTTATCAGTTAAAAACTTCCCCAATTTAATTAAAAATAAGGTTTGAAATTGGCCTTTCTTAACCTAAACGCCACTCCCACACTTCCATCTACGTGATTGATTCTCCCTCTACGTCCACTGTGGGTTTTATTCCTTGGTGGAGTCTTGAGCCCTTCAGAGACCTGGTGGGAGACAGTTACTGAGCCAAGGCAGTGCTCACCTGTTGGCAGGTGCACTGACTCCTCTGGCAGGTCTGGTGGGCCTTGCTGGGTGGTTTGGAAGGACCAGGAGCTGGATGTGAAGATTAAACCTGCCCAGGTGATGTTACTGCTGGAAGCTCGTCCTGCAGAGCTGCTGTGTCACGTTCCTGCTGTGTGGGGCCCATCCCACACCCACAGGTAAGGGGCAGGAAGATAATATCACCATGGAATAGAAGGGAATCAACAGAGCAGAGGCTCTGGTACAGATGCTGGTTTCTGGTGAGCCCTCAGATGTTTGTGCTCAGCGAGGCCCCCCAGCCTGGCTCGCTCTGAGTCTGCACATCCTCCAGCTCCCTGGGTAAGTTCACATCCCTGTGAGCTCAGCTGGGCTGCACTGTGGACACCAGGGCCAGACGTGGGAGCCTTTTTGTTCCTTCATGGACCAACTGTTGCTAACGGAGCTCTTCCCCTCCCCTTTGGCCGTTTCTGCTGCCAGCCCCCACAGCAGGGCTGGAGGAGCCCCTTGTTCCCTGCCCTGTGACTCGGGGCTGCTCAGCCCAGGAGACCAGATCAGATGTCCCTCACTTGGAGACAGGTGTGTGACACTGGGGGAAGCCTCTCAACTCTCAGCTTTCCCCAGGAGGACGGAACAGATCCCCCGGCGACGTTCAAAGCTTTGCGCTGCTTCCCAAGTGCAGTGATTTAACTTTATATCAGCCATGTTTGCAGCAGCTGTCAGTCACCATGACAACAATATTAACACTCGTGATGGCTTTGTTGTGAGCACCAGAGAATGTAATATTCTGGAGGGAAGGAGCAGCAATTGCCTGAGCAGTTGCTCGCAGCCCAAGCGACTCTATTGAACTGGGAGAGGTTCAAACTGTATTTTAAACATATAAGAAAAGACTTGCTTTTGGAGTATAAAATGACTTGAATTAACTTCAGTCTGACAAGAGGAAGCAAAGAGAATCACTGGAATAAATATGTGTGAGACTGGAAGATTAGAAAGACACATTCCAAAATCTTACAGAAATGCAAACTCCCTCTTTTTGAAGGCACTGCCTCTGGAATGGCAATTTACATTTCTTTAAACTTGGGGAGGGGGAAGGAGGGTGATCTAAAGGGGGTTTGCCAGCCTTGTGGTTCTTGCCTTAAACATAAAACAGTTACTCATAGAATACTAAGGGTAGCTCTTAGTCTGTATTTTCTCTAAGAATTAAAACAGGGAGAAAGTGTCCTGGGTTTCAAACACTGGAGTTTGTCTCTTAATCCATTTCCTTTCTTGGGGAAAAACAAATCATTCTCTTCTCTCAATATTTAGTATCTTTACTGGTTTTAACCTCCCTCCTTCCCCTCCAGAGATACCCAGCATTAAGATAAGGCATTGATTGTCTACACTGGGCAATGCATTCTAGTTAATTAGTTCATTATTCCTTTTTTAACATAAGATTGATGACTTATTAAGCTGTGGTTAATTACAGAGTTTATTACTTTGAAAATAAGGAAAACTCCACAGCTTCAGCTGATTCTGCTCTTGGCTGATCTGGATTTCTGGCACTGCTGTGTCCTGGAGATCTGTGGCTCCCCTTTTGCACCTTGGTCATTGAAACCCAGTTTTGGGGTGTGCAGCTTCACACCTCTGGGGCCTGGTTGAGAAGATGTGCCAGTGACCTTGTAGCTGCTGGTTTTTCCCTGCAGGTCCAGAGCTGGGATCTCCCAAAACTTTAGCAGTGTGTTTTGGAAGCCTCTGTAGCTCCAGGGCCCCAGGGAGGAGCAGAGCTGGAGGGTCACCCCAGGGCAGCAGCACCGGGGAGGCTCCACGAGGAGCCCCAGCCTGATCCATTGGACAAAGGAGAGAGCACCAAGCACCAGCTGAGTGAGGGAATGAGTCTTGTAAGTCCTCAGCACACACCCTACGTCCAGCTCCCTGCTCCCAGAAACATTCCCTGCCAGCAGAGTGTCCTGGTGCTCTCTGACCAGGCAGAGATGGGCACTGGAGACTCGGGGAGCGCCCGCAGGCTCACCCAGCACGCCAAAGCTGACATTGCCACTGGCAGAAATACCCTAAATTTTGTCTGATAATCCAGCCAGACCAGCAGGGAGTGCAGGGCCGTGGTGCCCATGGCTTCAGCAGCACCTGCTGCGATTTTGGGAGGAGCTACGAGACAAACCTGGCAGTACAGCAGCGATACACTCAGCGGTGCTGCTGATCCTGCCGGGGGAGGACACAGCAACAGTTGTTAACCGTGTTATCAGCTGCGTTTTCAGCTCCAAAATAGGAAGATTTGAATTTAAAATTACCACTGAAATGCAGAGAAGTGCAATGTGGATCCCGTCCCTCAGGGTTGTGGGGGCATGCACAGCGTTATTGCTGTTGGGCGTTCTGCTCTCACCACTCCTGCCATTGTTGTTGTGTGGGGTCTGTGTGAGAGCAGCTCCAGTTTAACAGAAAATTTAAAAATAATCAAACACCTGTGGCACAAAATGTTGCATGGGAGAGTCTGCAGAGCAGCAGGGCTGTCATCAGAGGAGAGAGGCAGAGGGACAAGTCGGGAGCTGCGGGTGGATTTCTCTCCTGGCACCGTTTCTGGAGCAGTGGTGCTCCCTCCAGGCTGTGGGTTGGCTGAGACAAGGGACAGGCTGCAAAGCCATGACTTTCTGAGCAACGTGTGAAAGAAGCCAAGTGGACAAAGCTGTAGTGAGCCCGTGTTTTCTCATTGTCAGTACTCCAGGTGGTGGAGGAGCTGTGAGGGAGACGCTGCAGCCTCCAAATCTTTCCTTTGGATCCTCTGCTGTTGCACCATCAGGACCACAAATAGCCATGAACCCCACTCCTGCCTTGTGAAAATGTCAGCTTCCCAACATCCCTGAGAGGATACTTTTTCAAGAAAAACACAGATGTTAAATCAATTCCTCCATCTTTCCACCCTCCCATTTTTTCAAGCTGCTAACATTGTCCTTTCGGGAATGCGCTCATGAACCATAAACATCTGTTGGTTTGCTGCAAACAATTCCCAGCCTTTAGCTGAACAGGTTTCTCTCTCTCTTTACTCACTCCCAGCAGCCAGGCCGGTCACACTGGGGTTGTGGGAGATGAGGGGCAGGCAGAGGCTGACTGACATTTTCCCTTCAGACATGAAACGGATGCTCATGGCTTGTTTTCCCTCTCCACAGGCAGCAATGTAGAGAAAAAGAAATTAAAATGCGTTGGGATAGGAGCAGAAATAGCTCCAGTGGCAGCTCATGAGAGTGGATTACAGGATGTTAAAGTTATGGAAATGTCAGTAAGTGAGCAATGGGGTAAAATTTTATGGTGTCCCCTGCCTGTGTCCTGCTCAGCACAGAGGGGTTGTGGGCATTGCCACCACATGTCCCACGTCACTGCACGAGAAGATTCCACCCACCAGCACAGATGCAGGGACAGTGACACCACTAAAACAGGCCCAGGTTTTGTGATGCCAGCCCAGCTGAGTGGGCACCACGCTCCAGTAACCTCCAGGACACATTGGAATGTCCCAGTGACCTTCAATCTTCATGCTTAAATAAACAAAATTTGAAATTTCCATCCCCAGGCTCTAAAACCAATCTAAATTTTCATCTTTTGGGGCCAGAAACCACCATTTCTACGCCACAGATCTTGGTGTATCCTTCAGACAGGCAGCAGGAAGAGCAGGGAGTGAGCTTCCACCAGCTCCTCCGGCTTGGGAATTCAAAGGAATGTGTTCAAGCAAGGGGTAGCAGGTCTTGGTTTCCAGCTGTAAAACCAGAAGCCTCTGGGGGTTTCTGGACGTTTTCCAGCTGCCACCTGCTTTCATCTATTGTGTATCCTTTGTCCCTGCTGAAAAATAACTCAGCTGTGTGGCTTTTCTTAGTTTTATGAAGAGTATTGTCGTTGGTTTATTTTCTCTTATTTTCCAGAAACATTCACATTCGAGGATAAAGTGCCATTCACGTAGGAAGATTTAGTCCCTCTTCATAAAGTTATACATTACAAGTGAAAGGGAAACAAGCATGGGCTGGCAGCAGAAAATTGAATTAGCTCAGCAGTACACTACACAAAATAAGATAAATTTTGTACAGAAATATAATTGAAGCTGCATTATTTATCCTCTCTTTTCGGGTTATTTGTCAAAGTGAGCTGCAAGTTGCAAATTAAAAGAGCTATTGATTCTAAAGTTGTTTTTAAAGTATTTCTTCATTCAGATCCTTGGAAACAATTATCTCAAAGTGGTGTCAAACAGCCAAATCCTTATTGGTGTTGGGTTGAGAGAGATAATGTTCCAGCTTCTCTCCAGATGGTTTGTGGACATTCAAATGACTCTTTTTGGTAGAATCATAGAAACATAAATCATTAAGGTTAGAAAAGACTTCCAAGACCATCGAGTCCAACCTGTGCCTGGTCCCCAACCTGTCACCCAGCCCAGAGCTCTGAGTGCCACCTCCAGCCCTTCCTTGGACACTTCCAGGGATGGGGACTCCAAACCTCCCTGGGCAGCCCCTGCCAAGGCCTGACCACCCTTTCCATGGGGAAATTCCTGCTGATGTCCAACCTGAGCCTCCCCTGGCCCAGCCTGAGGCCGTTCCCTCTCCTCCTGTCCCTGTGCCCTGGGAGCAGAGCCCGACCCCCCGGCTGCCCCCTCCTGTCAGGGAGTTGTGCAGAGCCAGAAGGGCCCCCTGAGCCTCCTTTTCTCCAGGCTAAACAATAGAGATTTCTTTTTGTGGGAAGAAATGGGTGGAACTATGGGATCAGAAGGGTTTGTGTAGTTGTTGAGCACGGCAGCAGCATCTGCAGGAAGAGCTCTGGCTGTCTGGGAATGTCATCCAGAGGGAGGATCTGCTCCTGCCACGGCACCGGCCAGCACAGCCCTGCAGGGCTCGTCCCAGGGTCAAGGTTTTACACTTCTACATTCCTGTTAAACTTTCCTGCTGCATTGAGAGGGCAAATATCCCATTAAATAACGTCGATCATTCTTTTCACAAATCCCCTCTGAGGACAAGGACCAAGGAAAGGTCACCTAGCTGTTTTCCCATCCAGCTCTGGATGGATGACAAGGTGCAGGCACACTGTTCCTACCTTGCCTGTGCTTGTGGCACAGGAGACTGTGGGACAGTTTGGAGAGGGCGTACTGCTTTTGTTTTGCAAAATAAACAGAAAACAGCCCTTGTGACTACAAAAGAAAAAAACCAAAATGCATTAAAAAATCCATCCACAGCAGCATTTGAGCCACTCTCCATAGGCCCTAGGAGCCTCTTACTGTTTGAGTTAAGGCTCCTTATATAAAGTTTATGGGTCCCACCGGGGTGTTTTGAGTAGATTACATTCACACCAGCTCATGCAACGCGGGCGTGAGCAGTCAGTAAATCAGCCAGCTTAGCTTGTAAGCTCCTGCTCGCGCTGGCGATGGGTCTCAGGGCTGGGATAACACCTCCCGTTATTAGCTGACAGCTGGTAAACAAAGATCCTGCTCTGATACACACTGCCAGGGCTTTTACAGCCTCGGCACACGCACAGAGCTGGGGAAAACTGCTGCTTCCATAAGGACGTGTGTCCATGGAATGGGCAAAGTGTGCCTGACGGTGGGAAAGCCACGCTGGTTTCTCTGGCCACCGGGACAACAACATCCTTCTGCCCTCTGAGGTTCAGAGAGGTCAAAGTGGCAGGGAGATGGATCAGGACAGCTCAGATCTGCTGCAGCTCTGGCTACCGTATGGCAGCGATCCTGGTTAGTGAAACAAATGCTTCCAGACTCAGCTTTTCAGAGCTGTGTATCGCACCAATCTAGAGCCCCTGGTTCATTGGGAGGACAGGATGGTGGAGATGCTGTCAGGAAAATTAATCCACAAACACCAGGGGTTTAATGTCCAAAAAGGAGACAGAGGAGTCCTGTAACTTTATTCGAATAAAGGGAGAGGTCGTGGGCTTGTCCTGCGGGGTCTCTCGAATTGTTGGAGGATGCAACCTCCTTTTTATCCCAATTCCTGGCCGCAACATCCTCTTCCTTTCCCCGTCGGAAGGTACACACTTCTCAAATTGCCTTTTCAGTGCCCCCTCTAATATGCACCCCACCTTGTGTTATATAAAAGACAAAAGCCTATTCATAATTCTATTAAGTCTTTGTTCTTTTTCTCTAGGTTCAGGAGTTTAACAAGGCCTTGGCTGAGCAACAATCCCTGTTGATCAGTAACATCTAGAACTGAGAGTTTTCTTCTGTTGCTTCCCTATCTCTAAGCTCCTAGCCCTATCCACAAGTAGATTCACAAAGTCTGTTTGTCAAGGCACATTCATCTTATTTCTTTCAAAGCCATAAACTCCAGACTGGGACAGCTGATGTGTGCCACAGGCCCCTGAGGAGGATCTGGTCTTGCTGGCCAGAAATGAGGCAGAGGCTTCACTTGCTGGGGTTTGTTCTGGAGACCTCTCTCTCTACCAGCCACTTAGACACCAATATGTTGCTTTCAGACTCCACCACTCTGAATTTATGGCATTTATGGCTCTCAGTTTTGAATACCAGCACTCTGAGCACCTCATGTCCTACACCTCCCTCCAGCAACGATCCTGTCCTGTCCAGGAGCAGGAAAGGATGGGAACCTGCCAGCTGGATGAAACGCCTTCTGTATGAAGAAACAAAAACAATTTCTTTGATATGTGGCAACAGCGAGGATGTGATTTGTCAGGGAAGTCATCAGCAAGTAATTCTTCCAGTGGCAGATTATTTAAGTCAACTGCACATTGATTTATTTGCTGTGCTCTAATTGCTGAGGGAAAATGAGGGGAAGTCTGGTATTAGCAAAATCCCTCGGCTTGTAATTACCCCATTCACAGGGTTCGGGTTTCACCACAACACAATCCCACCACTACACACGAGCACCTCAGCATTTAATTAAGGTCAGATAAAACTGGTGTCGTCACCGTTTTCCATTCCAGTTCTCACACAAAGCCGGCTTGGGAGAGGCAGGAGAGGCTGAATACTGAGTGTCTCCTCTGGAAATCCCAGGAGACCTAACATAAAGCAGTTCCCTATCCATTTCACCCACGTTATATGGCCAGAACTGTATTTGTTTGGTAAATCTGGCGTGTCAGATGAAGGCAGCAGCACGTCAGGGCTGGCAACAGCTCTCAGAGGCAGCAGCGTTGGGAGTGTGCTGGTGGCAGCAGCAGGAGCATCCCTGGGGCAGGGGTACCCACAGGGCTCCTGAGGAAAACAAAATATTCTTTGTTGTTCTGGAGCCTGAAACATCTTTCTTTTTTTAAGAAGTCAGGAGTTTGAAAGATGCAGCCTAAGCCCCCCGGAACAGGAAAAAAAATGGAATATTTCTACATTTAAAAATGGTTTTGAAGTTCTGAATTTTTAGAAGCAAAGCCCTGAAATGCTCAGCGAAAAGTCTTTTCTGTGGGGAAAACCTGCCAGAACAGGCAGTTCTGAGCAACTCTGTAATTGCCATGAAATAAATAAACAGGTCTTGCTTATCAGTATCTGCAATAAATTTTGAGAAAAATAACATTTTAAGATACAGAAGCATATCTCTGTTTTGATAAACACCTCTACAAGTGGCACATTCCTCCTCCCTCAGGGTCTGTCCGTCCCCACTCGTTGTGTTCCGCATTCATCACCAGAGAGTGAATCTCCTCATAATTTAGATCCTGCAGCCGATAGTTTATGTGCAGCAGCGTCGCAAATGGAAGCCCCACTTTGATTTCCATTATGCATTACCTTGTCTGACTCCCTTTTATTGTGCAGTGGAGTAAATGACCTCCCAGATATTCAGGTTCAGATGTGGATGTGATGGTAAATTTTAGTCCTGAAATTTCCATCCAGTGATAAAATTGTATAATAAAAAAAAAAAATCACTTTCTTCTGCTAATATCTGCTTTTGGCTGTCACATCAGCGTTATGGCTAGATTGTATTTTGTGATATATCAGCATGGAATCCAATTGTTGTGTGCTGGTTTCTCTTTTGAAAACCGTACAGTACAGGCTGAAAAATCAGTATATGAGTCGTTCTGGTTTTGTTACTATCGGTTTTACGTGAATTTGACAGATGATTGTTGGTATCAAATTTGTCAAGTATAACATTTAATTAAATATCCTTCATCTTAGTACTGAGCATCACCTTGAATAAAATTACCCACCTCAGATTCAGGCTTGGGAAGGTGTTCTGGGAATGGAACAGGTCCTTGGTTGTGTAGTCACACAGCCAGGTGTGGTAGAGTCCTCACCCCTGGAGGTGTCCAGTGGATGTGGCACTCAGTGCTCTTGTTGGGGATTGGTTGCAGGTTGGACTCAATGAACTTGGAGGTCTTTTCCAGCCTAAATGGTTCTGGGATTCTGCTTCAGTCCCACTGGTGCGAGGGCTGCTCAGAGGGCTGTCCAGACCCGAGCAGTGCCCTGAGCCACAGTCAGTGTCACCGCCCTGTGGTGCAGAACATCATCAGTGCTTTTGTTAGAACACACACAAATCTATGCAGCATTTCTCAGTGGCTTTTGAGGGTTAATTAATTAATGGCCCCGACGCCTGAGCTTTGTATTCGTGTATAAACAGCGTAGGAGCTGCTCAGTGGGGGCTGCCTGGGAGCCCTCGATGCTGCATTAGAGGGCCCAGCGCTCTGCTATTACACAGATAAATGTTATCGTGTTCATCTCGTGTAGAAATTTATCCGGTTTACGCTGCAGCCGAGAAACATTAGTCCTATAAACTCAAGTAATCTTTCTTCAGAGAACAACTACCCAATTACTAACATTACTTATTGAATTGGTTGCTTTCTCTATTAAACGGGACACGGTGCCAATCAAATCAGATAATTCAGCCACAAAATCAATGGCACCACATTTACTCAATCAAATACGTTGCTCAGGATCTTATATCCATATGAAATTAAAGAGATGGATGTGCCAGCTGCACACTAGAATTGGGCTTCAGAACTTTGGCACATGCAGGTTAAAAATAAGGAAATCGATGAGCAAGAGAGAATGTATTTGACATCAGTCACTGCTTTTAATACATTAATTTCTTCACTAGATTAATCAACTATTGATCATCCTTCAGCTTTCCGAGAAGCCAAGCATGTGATCTCTGCTGAGCAATCCCTTTCCAAAACCTCTGGACACAGGGATGGAGCATCCTGCCCAGCCTCTCCAGGGGGTGGTAGGGCCCTGTGGGTTAGAGAAGTGGCTCTGGAGCAGCATAGCCAGACCCCAGGTGTCCCATGTCCTGAGCTGGGCCTGGGTTGAGCCGGGTTTATTTGACCAGGAATTTTCTGGCATCCTCTGCAGAGCTCTCTGAAGCTTTAAGTGTGTGTTTCCCTGTCCTGCTGGGTTTGCCATCTCTAGGTTTGCCTCAGCACCCACCTGGAGACTTTTGGTGGCCAACACAGGGCGAGTGGGCCGAGTTTGGTGCTTCAGTCTTGCTGTAGTGACGGCACCACGGCGGGGTTTGTCTGTGTGCTGTGCCTGCACTGAGAACAGAACCAGGCTCTGTCCTTCTGCAGACGAGTGGAGACTTGATCCTTGCCTTTCCCACTCTAAAATGAAGTGTTCAGAAATCAACTGAATGGAAAACCAAAGCGCCTGCGCATACGGGGAGGGCAAGAAATCATCACTTACTTGTAGGCAAGCGACAATTTCTAATCTCAGCTTTGTGAAGGATCTGATTTACACCAGAACTGCTTATCTCGGTGCCCTTGCTGACCCCCTGCTTCCCTTCCTCAGCACTGTGCCAACAACACAGCTGCTGTTTGTCTCCGAGAAAAGAAAAGAGACGGGAGGGGAAGGAAAAAGACTTTATAAAAATACATTGTAAGTTACCAGAATAGAAACTGTCCAAGTGCTGTGTCCTACTTTAGAACACGCTGATGCAAATAACAGGGAGCAAGTGCTTCGGATTTGTAACTGGAGTGGCTTTGTAAGACACAAATATCCCTCCTTTGCCCTGAAATCAATTCTACAAGGCTGAAGATTGCCTGGGTTTGAGTAGAAGATAAAATTAATTAGCAAAGCAAGTGGCAATGCTTGAGCTGGTTTGACTGGCCCAGTGTGTTACACATCAACAGCAGCTTTATCAGCCCCAGGGGCCCTGCGGGGGGTTATCACACGGGACGTGACAGCCACAATTGCTGCCGTGTGGGGATTCTGCACCACGGAGCCAGACAGGTTATTGAAACAGTGATTTTGCTGTGAACACCTGCTGCCAGCCGAGGGGATTAGGAAATGCCAGGCTCTGGTCACGCTCTGGACTTGTATTAAAAGCACAAGTGAATTACAGCAGCCTCCTTGCTGTCTCCCCTGGCTCCTCATCCCTCCTGGGGCAAAAAATTGTGTGCAGGAAGAAGTTACCCATCTCCAGCTCAGCCACACCGAGGCAGTCTAAAACCAGTTCAGGGAAGATAGCTGGCAAAGGGAACTGTCCCTGAACTGTTTACAGACCTCACCATGAGCCACACCCTGGCTGTAAAGCCTCGTTCTTCCTTGTAGCACACCAGCAAGTCCCTGCAGGCAAAGACTTTTCTTCTCTGGCCCTTTACAAAGGTTTGGGCTCGGTGGGGACTCTGCAGAGCAGAGGCAGGTGCTGGGCCCTGCCCCTTCACTGATGTCAGGGCTCTGACCCAGCACCTCCATCGATCTGTCCTGAGCACTCGTCGACAGCAGCACCTCACACCAGGGCCCTGTAAGAGCAGCAGGAAAATGAACAGACAGATCTCTAATAATTACAGCTCCTCTTGGAGGAAACAAAGCATCTTTCTTTTTTTTTTTTTTTTTTTTTTGCAAGAGGGGGCCAAA
>VZTJ01006508.1:96307-122676 GCA_013397795.1 Orthonyx spaldingii
GGGGGAAAAAAAGCATTTTTTTTTTTTTTTTTTTTTTTCCGAAAGCAGAGGCAATAAACGCAAAGAATCGGTTTCCTGATTTCAGTTTTCCTGTAGATGAGTTTGACTGGGAGAAAAGGTTCCCTTGCAAAGCTTCAGGATGGGCAGGTTCAGATTAAGTGAACCCTTTTCTTGGACGTCCAGGTGGGATTTTGGGAGGTGAGGTGACTCTATAAACTAATTTTTCATGATGAAAAAGTGTGGTTGAAGTTCCACACTGGAGACAAACTGAGATACACATCTAGTGGGAACTTCTCTACAAAATATAACCCTCACTTGACTGGGTAAATCACCTTTTGTTCTCTCTATGTGTGCAAATATCACCAGAAATACTCAGATGGGAGGTCAGAGCGCTCAGCAAAGCACAGAGTTGGGACAGACCTGGCTGTGAGGGGCAGAGGGGGTGGGCACAGGGATTACCGTGGGCATCCCCACTCATCCAGTCTCATTTGTAAACAGGAACGGAGTTTAAGGATTACAGTTCTGCAGGGAGAACTTCTCCGCTAATTGCCACAGTTTTGTTCAATTGACTGTTTGGCAAAGTGCCCTGTGCTTATCAAAACAATTCAATCCCAAATGCCCGCTCCTGATGTGGATTTTTTACAGGCATTGGGGTAACAATGTCACCAGGCAGCTCTGGTGGCTTTCACTGAGGGTCCTCCCTACTTCCCTGGACTGGAGCCTGAAACAGGGCTGTAAGACAACCTGTAGAGTAACTCATCACATCATTGTTGGAAATTTGATAAAAACACAACATGCTCATCTGGAATGTTCCTGAAGGGACACAGACACAGGTGACTGAGTGGTTTAACCACCCCTGCTGCCAATGCACAAGTTCTGCTTTGAGCAATACTACTCAAATTATTCCAGTTCCATTATTAAAAATAAAACTTCTTTCTGCAATTTCAGTGACTCAGTAGAAGTGTCTCGGTTTCTGGAGCTGAGGATCACATCAGCTCCCAAGAGAATTGAGTTGTTTGAGTTACATCAGTTAAGCAAGGACCCATCTCTGGATTCAAACGCTGTCCTCAGGCAGTGCTTACAAAATGCAAGCTTTATCTTTTGGTCAAATTTAGCTACTCACTAGAAATTGCAAGTACTGGGGGAAGACAAGAGGAAGAGCACCAGGACAGATCCAGGATTGCTGGAAGGGGTAAGAGATTCTTACATGCAGAACAGAGATTGTACTCTTAAAATGCAGCTCCGGTCTCATGCTGATATTGGGCTGCTATTACACAGGATTTGGTAAAAAGCAGCTTTTCTGCTTCTGCTGCTTTCATTTGTGCTGTGCAGAGCACATTGCTTCCTTCTTCTTCTCGAGCTATCCGACTGTCAGGCTTTAAAATAAGGAATATGCAAGGAGCTGTGATCACTCTGGCCTTTGGGCTGGATGCTCGAGGGGTTTGGCAGAGGAGCTGCAGCCCTGATCCCACACCCACCGGTGGCCCTGGGTGGCTGGGGCAGGTGTCACGGGCTGCAGGTGCCACACAAGGGGGGACCCCGGGGCTGTCACCCCCTTGTTCAGGGCTCCACTGAGCCCCAGGTCCCCCAGGAGCCTCCTGCTCTGCCACACAGCCAGCCGGCAGCAGGAGCAATAAGGGTGATGGATAACCTCCAAGGTGCTTCCCGACAGCTTTTACAATGCTTAATGAGGTAAACTAATTGTAAATTGTGGCAAAATGGGAAACTTAATGACACTTCAGCTCTTGAAAGGAGTTTAAATACTGAGGAATTGGCTAACACTTCTAGGTGTTGGGAAGTAGTGGGAAAGCCTGGGAAAGCCCTGAAATTCACCCGGAGAGGATCCCAGCCTCCCGTGAGCCCCACGTGCCTCATCACCTCACACGGATTCAGTTCCTGCTGAAATCCAGATGCAAAAACATTTGCTTTTCGTTTTGGGGATTCCAAAATCTCTGGGGCTCCAGAGCAAGAGAAGTGAAGAGCTGCCTGTGCCCAGCCCTGCCCTGTAGCTCCTCCTGCCTGGAGGGTTTGGAGTCTCCCTGTCCTGGCACACAGTCCTGACCTGGGACCCGAAGTGCCACCCAAATGGGAAGCATCTTCTTCTCTGACTGATCCCAAGGAATAGGAGCCTTTTCTCACTTTCTCTCTTCTGTTGAAATTTGACTGGCTGCCTGTCGAATCACTGAATGAGAATAAAATCACAGCTAAGAATCCTGAAATCTGGAACGAATTCATGTCATATGTTCCCGCTGAACCGCTGCTACCCCTCGGTTACACATCACCACCCGGCCCCGTCTGGGAGACATGAGCAAACTTCTGATATTGTGTGATACGAAATATTCACACTGGCTTTGCAGCAGATGTCAGTGGCTGCAGCAGCTCCTCTGCTCAGAGTTCGTTCTTCTGCTTCAGTGAAATTTGCTTCTTTTCCCACAAAATCTGTGAAAGCTGCAGCTGCTGTGATCCTGCAAACAAGCAATAACATTCCCTGCCATTGCAATCCAGAGCTGAGTTTGCTTTCCAGCTTGGCTTTCCATATCTGCAGTTTGGTAAAGGAAGTTCTGAGATGTCGCCCGCCCCGTACAAATGGTCAGCACTAGCAAAGTGCTCCCAGCCTGGACAGACTGGGAATGCTCCTCCCCATCCACTGGGAATGTCCTGGCTCTGCAGCAGCTCACATCAGCTCCTGGTAGGAACTTGGCCTGTCGAGCAACAGGCCCTGAGAGAACGAAGAGTGATCTCAGGGACCTTGGACCCACTGGGGCTGACTCTGCTCCTTCTGTCCTGTTCTGCAGTGTGTCCAGACCTTGTTGTGCCAGCAGAGAACAGGAATTCATGGAGCTGCTGGGGCACAGCTGAGCGGAGGCAGCACCAGTGGAGCCATGTAGAGTTTTTCCAGCTGCCGTCCTGCTTGAGTGGAAATTTAGGCTGGTTTTCAGGGAGCTGATGCAGAATCTCTCCCGATGCTCTGATAGACTTAGTAAGTTTTGCACATTCAAATATTGACCTTTCATAAATCCTTCTCAGCCTCCCACTGGGGCAGCCGCTGCTGTGAGGGGAAGCAGGAGCTGGCAGGGCCTGAGCAAGCTGAATATCATTCTCCTTAAACAGCTCTGAGGTGTTCAGGGGCATAAAACCTTTAAGAGCTGCAAATGGCATTTTCAACACGCTGCCTCCTTCTTGAAAGGCCAGATGGGAGTTAAACCGGAGGCTCCTCTTCTCTCCATCTTAATCAGCCGTCGCAGGCACTTATCAAATTTCCCTCCTGTCTCCCGACTCTGATGGAATTGATAACCTGATCTGAATTCTCCCAGAGCTTCACTGATGGAAGATCAGCTGCGACAGAGCACGGCAGTGCCACTCGTTGCAAGAGCCACGTGAAGTTTGGATGGTTCAGCACCCAGGAGTTCCTGCATTTATTTGCTTCCTGTACCTGCTGTGATCCTATCCCATTCCATCCAGAAGTTTTCCGAATGCCCACAACCTGCCACAGTGACCTCACTGCCCTTCTCTGAACTGTCACAGGCTCTGGGGACAGGGCACAGGGGTGACCAGGCGAGTCACCACGATCTGCCTCTGCCCCTGCCGTGCCGAGAGCTTCATTAACGTCCTGCTAATGAGTCACTTCCAAAGCTTCGTCCTTGCCTCGCTCCTCCTTTCCCCTAATTACTCACAGACGGCATCACCAGTGACAATGATGAACCAGATATTTAGATAATCTGTCCAGGAGGGACTTTTCCTGCCACCCTGCCTGACTTAAAAACATGAGTGAGGGTGAGGAGGGACCCCGGCAGTTCTCCTGGCAGCTCCAAGCGCTGGGCACAGGCTCCTGCAGCACCCAGCAGGCAGCCCGGGAGCGCAGGCACCTGATTCTGCCTCGGCTGTGATCTTAGCAGCCTCCCCAGGGAGCCAAAATCCATCCCCGGAGCGGCACTTGCAGCTCCTCCACTGCTGCCGCAGGAGGTCCCTGCAGGAAGGGTGAACCAGAGGCTGCCTCTCTCCAGCTTGCCTGGAGGCATCCCTGGGGCTGTCCCAGAGAAATCCTTGGGGGTCTCCCAGAGGCGTCCTCCTGGGGCTCGTAGGAGGAAGGAGGCAGTGAGAACACAACGTGGATCTTCCTTCTGCGCAGTCTGGAAGAAGCTGACTGGAGGGGAAAACAGATTCTTCCCAAGAGGAGAATCGTTGCCTTCCTCTCTACTGAACTTCCATGAGGTTGAGCTCGTGTGTCTCGTTGCAGATCCTCATCACCAGCTCTTCAAGTGCCACGAACCCTCCCTGGCTCCTGTCCCTGCCACCAGGACAGTCCTGGCACTGCCAGCGCTGCCAATGGAGACTGAAACCCCCCCGAACCCAGGTCACCACCGACCACCTCTGCTGTCCCTGTCCTTGCAGAGGGAGACACCAGGGTTCAGAAGCTTTGGGCAAAGCTGGGGCACAATTCTGAGAAACGTTGCCCTGATTTTTAAAAGAATTTTTAAAACTATCCCATTTGAGGTCAAAATCTGGCAAAGACATTTCATGTAACTGGGTCACCAGCCACAAATACCCAGAACTGTGGAACTTGTTCCATAGCAGCAACTATTTGCTGGAAAACTGTCTGTTAAACAAAAAAACCCCTAATTTTCCAGCAAAGCAGTCACAGAAATGCTTTATCCAGCCCAAATCCCAAGCTTCTGTGGAGGACAGCGGGATAGCAGCAGCTGGGAACAGGCTGGGTGACCCTGCCTGGCCATATGTGCACCGTCATGAAGGACACGGCACCAAGGACAGATTTCCCTGGTTATCCACGTGTCCCTGCCCTTGCCAGGTGGGCAAAGCATTTGTTATGCCTCCTGAAGCTCCCACCTTTGCGGGAAAGCCATTCCAATCCGTGGACATCCTGGCTGTGTTCCTGGGGCAGGATCTGTCGTGCTGCTCCCCCCGGTCGGTGCCAATCTGCTCCGTTCCCGGGCTGCAGCTCCGCTCGCAGAAAGCAGATGCCATGCCCAGATTTCTTCTGCTGCTGAATCTCAGCTGTACTTTGGCAGTTCCACAGTGATGTAGTGTTTTCCCCTCTCTCCCTGTCATGCCATCCCTCCTCCGAGGTGAGCTGGCCGCGTTTTCCATCAGCTGTTAATTCACCCTGATGTTTGCATTCCTCTCTCCTTCCAAAGCATCACAAATCACGCTGCTTCTCCCTCAGGCGCACACCCGAGGGGAGAGGGAGGCTGCAGGAAAACATCCTGGGAAAGGGGCTTTGCTTCTCTGCCTGTTCCAAAAGGAAATAATTTTAAAATGGGAAAATCTCTCATGGTGTTAATCAGTTCTTTCAATATTTGCTGTGCTTGAAGCACTGACTTGCTTTTCAGATTTTAGAGGGCAGGAAATATCACGCGGATTTTGAACGAGGAAATTGCACACACACAACCACACAGCCCCCTCACATCCCCACACACACCCCAGACTCCCCACACCCCTCATACCCCGCACTTACTGTCCCTGTTGTGTCCATGTGCTGCAGTTGGCAGTGCCCCGAGCATCCTGCACCCAGGGCTTGCATCCTTCCAGAGGAATCCTTACCCTGGCACATGGCTGCAATATTTTAAAAGTCAGGGAGTTGCATTATGTGTCAGAAGTGGTCAAATTAAGTTAATTTGACCTTTAAACTCCATTTTTAATCCCTTTCTTTGGCATCCAGCATGATTTGCATTCCACTGTACTGACACTCGGCCTAACAAATGACTTTCTTTCCAAACTGCCTTTGAAGTATCTGAACTTAATGGACTATAACATTTATGAACATCTGAGTTCTTCTCTCAGCAGCTGCACTGGGTTATTGATGATCTAATTGAAATGCTGGCAAATATATCCCAGCAGTATATGGGGAGCAGCAGCCGACTCGGCACGACCCCAGAGCCTTGGAAGCGTATGGTTTCCATGCTATTCATTAGCAGCAGACAGTATATTTTCAGCTATGTTAAAACAACAACAAAGAGCAGAGTAAAGACACCAGAAGAGAGAGGGAAAAAAAAAATCCACTTGCAGGAAAAAGGCTGATTTGTTGCTCCTCTGTGGATCCCAGTGCAGGGATCACTGGGGGCAGCTGGTGCAAATGGGGCAACTCTTGGAACCTGGGATTTATTGACAGAAATAGCCAAGGGCAGGACAGTTATCCGGGGCATGCTCACCTTCCTGTCTGAACAGGTAAAAATACATGGAGCAGCTGAAAACTGGACAATGGGGTAAGATCCAAAAATCATCACACTCTCTCCTAAGCCCTGTGGGGGGCTGATCCAAGCTGGAAACCTCCAAAGTGTCCATGGTGGGCCGTGAGCTGCTCCCAGTGCTCTCCAGAAACACAGCTGGCACACAGCTCCACCACGGCTTCACTAATGGGAGGTTTGGAAATGCCCATTTCTGTGGTAATGTCTGGAATCGCGTTGCAGTCAATATTTATCCAGCAGCCAGCTGAGAGCACACTCTGCTCTGCGCTGATTGGCACGTAATTAAGCAAAGGAAAGAAAGTCATAATGTTTAGCAGCAGCACCACTTGAGTGTTCAACAGTAACAGGAAAGATAGGGATGGTATGCTGCTAAAAATAAATAGGGAATGGCTTATTAGGAGGTGTAGTGAGTTCCCGTGCCGTGAACAGCTTCAGGCAGTCCATTCCCTTCCATTTCATTTCATTTGATAGTCAGGATTTACACCGGGGATAAAAGAGGAAGAAAAGGGATATTGAAAAAGTGGAGAAAATTTTTGACATGAAAATAAAGATGAGGGGAAATCAAATTTGTATCTTTGAGCAGATGGAGGCTGAGCCGTTCCTGGCATCATCCACACAGCTGGATTCACTCTCGTGGTCCAGGCCGGCTAAAAGACGCCGATAAAAATGAAAAATGCAAATGAATTCTCTACACCTTACTGGACACACCGGAATGGAGGGTGCCACTCAAAAGGCAATCTCTCCAAAACATTTAAAAACATTGTGCAATTTATATCTTGTGCTTGACAGAGCATCCAAAAGTAATTTCAGCAGCATGTCCCGGTGCCACCGCGCGCCGCCGAGGGTGCCAGTCACCGCGCCCTGCCTGCGGCCCCGCTGGATCATTTCCCTTCCCTCTCCAAGCTGCAGAGCTTTAAAATGCAATACGAGTTGGCTGCTGGCCTCTCATTTCTGCTGGAAAATCTGGCTGTGCCAGCATGTGTAAGGTCAACAGCACAAAGCCTGCTTATTAACTGGAAATTTGGGGGATCTGGTGCCAGGAAATAGCTTTCAGCCTTTGTGAGAAGGAATAAAGAGGTTTCAGGGCAGTGGTTTGCCACAGAGGAAAATCAGATTTGAGCGTATTTCATGGTCCAGATTTGCCTCTGTTCCAGGGCACCAGGAGCTGTGTCTTATCCTACCAGGATGCTCAATTAGGCCTTTTTAATCCAAGCATAAAGCTCTTCCCAATCACATTACACCACCCACGGCATTGCTGTCCCCCAGAGCACAGGGGACAGCGTCCCACGACTCCCTGGCACCCTGGGGGTGCAGCACTGTCCCTGCCTCACTCCTGGCTGTTCTAACTCCAGATGTTTTGCTATTTAGCGATAAAAACTGTTTTGGGCTGAGCTGCACAGGAGACATTCCCAGCTGCCTTCATGAAAATCCTGTTTCCAGCTGTGCTGGGTGGACACTCGGGCTTTCCCACTGGCACCACTTGCTCCTGCTTTGCCAAGCAGGGATTTACGTTGAGAAGAAGCAGCCAAACAGGGAGTAGTGGGGGTCTTTTCCCACTTTTTTCCATCAAGTGGGAATTCACAGCAAGATTTTTGAGTATGAGAAACCTTAGCACAGTGCAGGAAGGGATTTTGGGTGATCTTGGAGCTCTTTTTCAACCTTAATGATTTTTTGGTTCCAAGGGCATCCCAAACACAGGAACACCCTTAGCTCCACTGAATTCCATGCTGACACTCATCTGCTCAGATTTGCATCCTGGTAGTTTCTTTTGGGCCAACAGAGTTAAAAGCAGCGATGTTTGTAATGAGAGAGACGGGAGAAAATACTTCCACTCGTTTACCATTTAGCTTTGAAACTGTCTCAGAAAAGGCTCTGCAGGTGCTCACGACCTGATGGATTCTGACGAACCAAACCCACCTTGGTTTGTCCATCCCCAGCCCTGCTTCCAGGGAGAAGCAGAGCCGGTGTCAAACCTCAGGTTTCTCTGCCCTCACGCTCCAGATCCAGATGGAGCAGCAGCAGGACAGAACAACGCTTGTTTCTCTGGCACTCGCTGTGTGAGCAGTTCTTAAAGGCTAAAAACGCCTCCCTTTTTCTGCAACTTTCATCATTTTTAACCTTGAAGCCTCTACTCCTGTTGCAGTGTGATTTGGGGAATGGACAGTAGTTTGCAAATTTAATTTCTCTGGTTCCCAGCAAAGGGGAGAAGATTTACGCTGCTGGTGACAAGAAAAAGGCATTAAAGCAACAGTATTCCACTAATTTTGCAAACAGATTTTGGACAGAAAGATGAGCATTCCTACTCCTGCCTAATGTAACATGTAAATTCTGCTGATAACACAGCTCCCCTCTCACTGGAGCCGGTAAACGATTTCCCGAGGCTCCTCACAGAATATCTGCTTCATTTAAATCCCCTCTTTTCTCTCTGGCAAACAATGAATACCAGATTCATTCCATGGATTTGTCACTTAAGATTTCTATTAAGAAAGGGAATTCTGATTTAAAAGCAGAGTTTGGGACCAGTTAGCACAAGCTGTGACAGTGCTCCAGTGGTTCTGTTGTCACACTAAACAGATACAGAGGCTCTGGGCGTAATGAGCTTTCCTTTGTGGGAACAGACAGAGCCTGGAAACAATGGAACCTCTGATCTGGGATTTGGATGCATTTGGGCTGGGAAATGAGCACGCTGGAGAGATAAGGCAGATGAATCACCCAGAAGGGATTGCTGTAGACCAGGCTGTCAGTCTTCACATGCTTTTGTGGACTCAAATTTTATTCTGATTTGAAATTATGCAAAAAAACCACACATTATAAATCAGAGAATAAATCATGGCTGGAGCGGTGTCCGGGTCAAAGGCAGAGGAAGCCTGGGAGCCTGGTCCCTTTCCAAACATATAAATCATCCTAAAGTGATTCCAAACTCTCTGGAATGCTTCATGAGCCTTGGGAATGTTTCCAGAAGACCTGGCATTAGTCCCGGTGCAGAATAAAAGCGCCTTGAAAATTAGATGAATTTCACCTGAAATTGCACCCGTTTTCAAGGCTTCAGCTGCAAGCTTCTTGGCCATTTTTGAGTTTGCTGCAGTGTTCCCACAGAAAGGGCAGAAATACTCAAGTTTTCCAGGTTCCTGTTTAGGAGAATGTGGTTCATACTGGGATGCCATCAGATCTCCATCCAACAGGAGCTCAGGGAAACGTTCAACAGCAATTATATTATTTTACATATCATTTATATTATATTATATATAATCAATGCTAAAAAGAATGTTAAATTCTACTGATTTGGGGAGCTGGTCGTCCAATGGCTGCTGAAGGCCTGGCCAAAGGGGGCTCTGCACCAGTCAAAGGGATTTTTTACTTTTTTGCATGAATCTTAGAGGCCTGGATAAAGTTCAGAGGCTCGGAGTGAGGTGGATGCCGTGTCAGGGCTGGAAAAGGGAAGGTGTGGGAATAGAGCTGTGGTGTGTCTGCATCATCCAACCAGTGCAAGGAGAGGAAAGGTCTTGATTAGTGAGAAACTAAGAAGTGACGATGTGATGTTGAGGAACCCAGGGGTGGGCTGGAGCAGCCCCTGCCTACCTGTTGCTCTCCCCACGGGGTTTGAGGTGCTGGTCACATGGATTTTTGAGGTTTGAGGCGCTGGTGTTCCCAGGGATGGATGCACAGGGGAGGTGCCCGAGGGCGTGCGGGCAGTGCCAGAGGCTGGATCACCCCAGGGCACTGCCCCACCCTCACCACGGAGCTTTGTCCGAACTCCAGCCCCATCAGCAGCATCTCCAAACCCAAGAGCAGCTGCTCCCGAGTTCCCCCTCGCTGCTGGGGGCCTGGTAGAGTCTCATGTACAGGAATATCACACAATTTATTTTTTTTTACACCATTTTTCGCTCCTAAGCGAACACGGCGTGTTTTCTGATCTGCATTTCCCTGCTTTGATCATCCGTTCTGCAGATCAGTTTTCCTGTTTAGAGGTACAGCAGGACACGTAATGAATGCAAATGCGATGCAGTTGGAGATAAATGTCTAGACTTCAGAGCTTAATCCTCCCAAATCTTACACCCTGATACAATGTTTTCATATTTAATACATTCTGAGGGATTTTGCTTTTATAAATAATGAACTAATCTCGTCTTCAAGGCATCACTTTGCAGTTTAGGTGTTAAAAAAAATTAAAAGCGATATTCTGTCCTCAGAAAAATCTGTTTTAACCAATATTAACTGAGACCTCCCCTCAGATAAAGGCTTTGGTGGGCTTGTTGGGTGATGATTTTAGGAATAAAAACACTGGAAAACTACATTGTGTGAGGCAGGGCAAGAATTGGGATGAGGAGACATGGAAGGGAACTATTTGTCCAAAATTCCAGGTGTCCCCACTCCGTGGGTGGAGCTCTGTGGAGCTCAGGGTGTGTTGGTGTCAGGGCAGGGGGGAAGCAGAGAAATGCACAGATCCCCAAACAAATCCATATTCCCACAGCTGCCCTGTGGTGTGTCCTGCCAGCTGAACAAATGTGAGAAACTGCCCTGAATTGTTATAGAATAATGTGCTGTCTGCCCCGTGCGATGGATGATCGGCAGCAGCTCCGAGCTCCGAGCTGGAATCACCCCTCAGGTTGGAAAAGAAATGAGGCAGAAAGTGGCCTGGATTGCTGGAGTCCACATGTCTTCACAGAGCAAGGGGAAGGTGCAAAAGCAGGATGGATGGTGGGGGAATCCCCCTGCAGCTCCCTGAGCTCCGGAGATAAAGGGAACAACACCGAAACAACAACAGGAATAATGGCAGAGAGTGCACGTGGGAGCACTGCCCCAAAAAAAAAGTTTTAGTGCTTCTTGTTCGCCCAGGAAAGAACAACATCGATATTGTTTAGAAACTTCTTTGCATAATTATTATTTTAAATTTATTGATATCTTATAATTAGCTTTGCCAGAGGACTGGAATCCCATGGCTGAATTTTTGTTCCCAGCAGAAGCAGGTAGCAGAGATAATTTGCTCTGAGCACATTATTGGTGTAATTTTTTTTTTCCTCTGGCACCAACAGAGGGGTTTACGTTTCCTCCCAGACTAATGGCATTTCGAAATAAATGGAATTGAGCCAGCATGAAAAGGGTTGGAACAGACTGCCCAGGGAGGTGGGGGAGTCCCCATCCCTGGAGGTGTCCAAGGATGGACTGGATGTGGCACTCAGTGCTCTGGTCTGGGTGGAAAGGTGGGGATGGGTCACAGGTTGGACTCCATGGTCTCGGAGGGCTTTTCCAGCCTCTGTGATTCTGTGACAACTCCTGGGATTTTGAGATGTGGGGGCTCAGAGCTGGGTAAGTGCATGGATGTGACCCAGGGAGACGTGGCTCGAACATCTTTTGGAACAAAAGTGTCTCATTTGGTATTTGTCATCTAAGTGGCACAATTAAAGCTTCCCTTCAGCCCAGTGAGCCCCAAAATCCACCCAGAGGGGTGGCGAGGAGCGTGGCTGTGCAGAAAACTGCTGACAGCAGAGCTGCTGCATTTCCATCCCGCACACAAATCCCACCTAATGGCATCCCCAGAGAGCAGCCAGAGCCTGTCCCCCCCTGTTTCCCTGTGCAGACACAGACACACAGCTCCTGCAGCTCCTCGAGCACAGCACAGTCCAGGGAGAGGATTTAAAATGATTGACCGTGGCAAGAGAATGGTTTTAAATTGGGAGCAGAAGCAAAGCTGGAGCATGTCCAGGTCAGAGAGAAAAATAAGTTTCTCCCGAGGATGGGTCTGACTCTGGCGAGGTTTTCTCCCGCTGCCTCAGGCAGGGACCAGCTTCAACATCCCATTCCCAGTCCTGCAGGGTGATGGGGACAGGGTCTGCATCTCAGAGGAAAAGGCACCACGCCCTGGCCTTGCTCCAAAGCTCTAGGACAGCAAAGCACCAGAAAGCACTGAGTCCCCAAAAAACCTGTGTCCCTTGCAGGGAGCTCTTGGCAACCAGCCACAACCCCCTGGAGTGTGAACCCCCCAGCATCCACCTGTCCTTAGAAATCCTGTAATTCCCTTTTCTGGGCTTCAAGATGCTCTTAACCAGCATTCAACAAATTGAGTTCAAAGGGACCGAGGCTCCTGTTTAAGCGCTTTCCCAGGTGGAAGTGTTGTAACTCATACCTTACTCCTGTGAGCAGCCCCTGCACACTGCCAGGCTGCTCCCAGGAGTCCCTGTTTGCACAGTTTAGCCGTAATTACTTTCTCCTCTTTCTCCAGCCAGCCTCCAAGCGCTTCTTTGCAAGGGGAATTTCTATTCCCTTGTCAGGAGATGGGATGCTGGTGTAATTGAGAGGGAACAGCAGCCTGTTTCTGACTGAGGCTCTTTTCTCCCTCCCTCCCACTCACTGCTTATTGTATGGGAAGGAGAAGCCCTCAAGATATGCTGGACAGACTCTTGGAAATAACCTTTTTCATCTCAAAGATCCTGCTGAATTTTAGATTAAAAAGGAAGCTTTTCTTTCAATAATGTATTTCCCCCTTGGCTCTCTGGCTATCAAGTAACTTTCCCTGAACAGAAAGCTCAAAAGATGAAGCTTCCCCAAATTCAGATTCATGAACTGAATCTCTTACCTCCCAGAAGCCTGGCTGGAGAGAGAAAAGGCAATCAGGGCATGAATTTCATATTAAGAAGAATAAATAAAGCAGAACCTCTTTTATTTCATTCCTTCTGCCTGTGCAGGTGAGCAGGGGTTATTAACCACTGCTTAAATCAGCACATCTGGGAGGAGAGGGTCACCCAGCCCTGGCTCTCCACGGAGCCTGAGCAGCTGCAGCCACCAACAAAGGGAGAGCTGAGCCCCTGGAACGGGGGTGTTGGGCCTTGGGGGGAGCTGAAACACAGCACTGCAGTGTGGGACCACAAAATAACCTGTGCACTCCTTCCCCGCGGTTCTGCCTCTGCAGAGCTTCCAGTCTCTGCAGAGCACGGGCTGGAGCGATGGCCCGGCCAGGGGAGCCTGTGCCAGGTGCCAGCGTGGTGATCTGACACCTCTGCAGTCACACAGCCCCGGAGGGGACACAGCACTGACAACACACAGAGCCCAGAGCCCGGGCTCATCCTCAGAACCGCAGGAAACACAAAACTGTCGTTTTCCAAATGCTGCTCTTCACAGTCACGGTGTTAGCAAAGAAATTGCAGGGGTTTTGGGGAACCCCCTTGTGTGAGCTGAGCTGACATCCAGGAAAGGCAGCAGTGAAAGGGTCCTTCGGGTCACCTTGGCAACGGCAAAAATCCCACCCAAAGGCAGTGGGGCCCTGTGCCAAGCCACTGCAGCTCTGTGTGTCACCTCTGCCAGGCTGAGCAATGCAGGAGCTCATCCCAACAGCTGCTGGATCACTGCGGCCACATCCCAAAGCCTGTGTCCAAAGAGGAGCTGCAGGTTTGGGGCTGGGCTGTGCTGGATCTCTGCAGCCACATCCCAAAGTCTGTGTCCAAGCAGGCACTGCGGGTTTGGGGTGGGCTCTGCCCAGGGCTGCACAGGGTGCCCCAGAGGAGGGCACAGGCTGGCCAAGTTCATCCCTCCGGGCTGGGCTTCACCAGGGATTGACTCACCTGCTGTTGATTTTGATGCTCCTGGAAATCCCATCCAGGCTGAAGCCTCAGCCCAGCTGCACATCAGCGAGCCCTGTCAGGGTTAATGATGCCAATACTTGGCTGAACCGACTCCTGCTGCAATTCCTCCCAGAACAATTGTTTTCCTGCCACTGGAGCTGTCTAATGATCACCTGGGAACCCCAGGTAACCCCACAACCCCTCATTTCCCCGTTAGGAGCACACAGGTAGCTGTGGCTGTGTCAGGCAGTGTTCCCTCCTTTTGGGCTGAGAAATAATGGGAAACTCCTCGGGAGGTGCTCCGGCCTGCAATAAGGAGCACAGCAGCAGCTACACCTGGGGAGAATATTGATGGCTGGATCTCATTTCAGGGGCTGCATTCCCACACGTGGGCACAGAGAACACGGAGCTGTGATCGATGGATGGACGGGGTTGGTTTGCAGGGCACCAGCAGAGGATTCGTTTCACGGCTGCAGACCCTGTTACCATGCAAACATGCTGATGGCTTTGTTTGTACAAGCAGCACAAAAAATCAGGCACCAAGCTCTGCTCCCTGCGACAGGGACAGGACCCAAGGGAATGGCTGTGTCAGGGGAGGGTTTAGGTTGGATATTAGGAAATGGTTCTTCCCCCAGGGCATGTTTCGGCACTGCCCGGGCTCCCCAGGGAACGGGCACAGCCCCAAGGCTGCCAGAGCTCCAGAAGCATTTGGACAACGCTCTCAGGGACACGGTGGGAGTGTTGGAGTGTCTGTGCAGGGCCAGGGGTTGGACTGGACCCTTCTGGGTCCCTTCCCACTCAGGACATTCCATGATTCTATGATATTCAATGAAATTAAACAAAGGGCTTGAATTCCTTTTGCTTTTCATCCTGCCTAACCCTAAACTGTGCTGAGGGCAGGCAGTCCAGACAACAACCATGATTCATTCCTGGCACAGCCTATTTTTGACAAAACAGCAGCAGCCAACAATCTGCAACTCCATAAACCGGATGCGTGATTCTAATTTATGTGTGAGCTAATGGATCGTTGCTCCTGTAATAAACTGCTCAGAGTGGGCTGGATTTATCAGCGAGCGGGTTGCCCTTTACACATTTTTATTTAATTTTGCTTTATTTCGTAAGGTGCCAAGTCAACAAATGATTAAATACGAGCAAATATTTTTCCACCGGAGTTTTATCAAGTTACCTAATCCAGTTAAGAGATGGAATGTAATTGCTTCTGGAAGCAAAGCTTGTTTTCCACCAGGGTTCTCAATTAAAATAAATAAATAAATAAAGGGGTTTTCCCTTCTGAGTGAAATGGGAAGTTACGGAATGTGTTGTGCCTGGAAAATAAATAGGGAACGTGTTGAGATAACGGAGGCTTTGGATGGGAGCTTGCACAGCTCTGTTTCCACTGTCGGTGTCCTCAGGAGGCATTTCCTTCCCCTACCTATTTTGGGAAGCTGTCCCTGCTGTTGCTGCTCAGCAGCCTCCTCCTGTGGGGCACAAATCAAAGTTCCCGGTCCCCAAAGACTCACTGGTCTCTCTCTGACCCTTTTTTCCTTCCAAATGCGTGGGGAGCCAAGGAACCTTCCCTGCCCGGCTCCTGCACGTCCCCGGTGCCAGCTCGCAGGGCCATAACCAGGAAAGTGGCACTTAACGAGCGCATCGCCTGCCCAGCAGAAGGGCAGCAATTACAGGAGAACGGCTCAGGAAGCTCGGGGAAGGGGGCAGGGGACTGCTGGAGGAGGGACACGGAGCATTAGCGAGTCTGCCGGCAGCACCAGGCAGTTCATTAAACGCTCCCGGGAGCCGCAGCCGGGCGCTGTTTACGGCGGTGAGGGCAGAGGTTAAAGTGCTTCACTTGGCAGATTCGTGTGATTTAGGGCTTCAGGTTCATCAGGTCGAACCACAAACCGTATTTGAGTTGCCGTCAGTCATTATAAATACTGGAGACACGAGGGTTTGGGAAAACCTCGCTGTGAGAGCTCCCCACCCTCCGTTCAGCACCCCCAAACCGCCCGTGGCAGCATCCCTTCACCCACGGCTGCCTCCGGGCAGGATTTTGGGTGAGAAAACCTCCCAGCGGAAGGTGACAGTGACCCAAACGTCGGGGCAGAGGAGCTGGAGGCTCCCAGGAGCCTGGCCCGGTGCATCCATTCTCAGCCGCTCCTGACAAAAAGCCCAGCTTGGGAGCGCAGCTCCGCTCCGGGAGGAGCAGCTCCAGCGAGGGAAGTGTTTGTGCTCGGGATTACCTGTGGTTTTTGTTGTTCTGTGTGTGAATTATCCCAGTCAGCGCAGCCGAGGAGCCTCTGGCTCGCCGATGCTGCCACCTATAGCGGCTCTGCAGCAGCGAACAGCTGCCGGGCTGGCCCCGAGCCGCACGCAGGGCACAGCACCTGAACAAGATTTCCTCTGAAGAAATTCCTCTGGAGAGGATTTCCAGGGAGTACAGGACGCTTTGCCGCTCTTCCCCACAAGACCTGAGCGCAGAGTTCCCCTGTGCCCACCCAGCTCCGTGCCAAGCCCTGCAGCATCCACAGCAGAGCTCCTGTGGGAAGCCTTGGAAATCAGAGCTCAGCCCCTGCAGAGGGTGAAGGATTGAACAGGAAAACTCATCCAAGGAAGGAGAGGGCAGCTCTCCAGGCAGCAGATTAAAAGGGAAGCACAAAGAAGAGGAGCAGGTGTGGGTGAGGAGTGCTGAGGTACAAAAGGGCAGCATCAGCTCCTTCCCTGAGGCTTGGATTGACTCAGTGATTGAGGGAAGGGCAGGTGGGGGCTGCCTGTGCCGCTGCCCCTTCCTCAGTGCCACCCTGGGCTCTGGGCAGGCTGGGGATGTGCTGATGCACACTCCAGGAAGGCTGGCTGAGGGAAGGTGCAGGGCACAGGCAACCATCCCTGTGTCTGTGCTGCCAAGGAGAAAGATTAAGACAAATCTCTGAAAATCTGGCTTCTGAGCAGCCCCAGCTCTGCCACCCCAGCAGGACCGGGCCAGGACTGTCGTGGATGCAGACAGAGCTGCTAATCATTATCCAGATAAAGCAAATTAGAGAATCACAGAACCACAGAATGTTTTGGGTTGGAAGGGAGCTTAAAGCCCATCCAATGCCACAGGATGGCCATACAGGAGCTCTACTTACTGAATCACAGAATCCCAGACTGGTTTGGGTTGGAGCAAACTTAAAGTTCATCTCATTCCATCCCCTGCCATGGGCAGGGACACATTCCACTATCCCAGGGTGCTCCAAGCCTCATCCAACCCAGCCTTGAACACACCCAGGGATGGGACGGTCACAACTTCGCTGGGCAACCTGTGCCAGGGCCTCCTCACCCTCACAGGGAAGAATTGTGTAAATTACCGTAAATATTCAAGAAATGCTAATTCAGCCATCCCTACACCAGACTCCACTACTGCTGCTCTGCCTTTGAAGCCAAAGTCTGGGTGTTTGCAGGTACGTTCCTGGTTGTACCTTTACCACCAGACACAGCATGTTCCTCTCAGATTTCCAACACATGCAGAGCAGCCCATAAATATTGCATCTTTTTTTGTTTTAATTCGAAGCTGTCTTGCACACTGAGCTGTCTAATCCATGGAACATCTGCTCGGAGCAGGCAGCAATCTCTTAAATGCCACTGTGCACTTAAGAAGTTCTCGGCGGCACTGCGGGAGCCCCTGGAAGAATTTAACTGATATAAGGCACCTCCCACAGCTCGAGCTAATGATCACAATACAAACGACATTTGCATGCTATGATATTCCTTTTGTGCTAAAGGCGACCTGTGCACCAGCATCCTTTCACTGCTGGCAGCTTGTTTGCTCTCTGCCTGAACGTCGTGTCCCAGCTCAGATGAAGTTGCCCATTGCCCCAGCAGGTGCCCTGGTTTCCTGCTGCCCCTCAGGGTTCTCTTCTGGGTGTTGTGGTGTGACAGCACAGAAACCTCTTTCTCGTGAGAAAAATCTATTTGTTTGTGTAAACAAAGATAAAGGTGTCCGTAGCTCTCATGGATCCAGGTGGCCAATTAGCTGCAGGAGGCGTACAGCTAATCAAGTGAGAGTCCATTTTGTATATAAAAGCTGAATTTAAGAAATAAATTAACCTCTTTTGCCATTTGATCTCTACCTCTTCTTGTTTCGACATCGGCTCAACAGCGACATCGTGGTCCCTTCCATGCCTGGGGAAGACTGGGGGGATGTCTCTGTTGAGCCGATGTCGAAACAGAGGCACATGAGAGAGATTGCCGAGAAAAAAGGAATTATTTATTTAAATACAGCTTTTATATACAAAATGAGCACCCACTGGGATTGGCCACAGCCGTTCACCCCCTGGGGCTGATTGGCCACAGGCATCCACCGCCTGTTCCCAAAGCAGCTCTGAACACCTTATCTTGTGTTTACAATAAACAGAAAATTTTCTCATGGGGAAGAGAGTTCTGTGCTGTCACAGGGGGGTTTAGGGGCACCTGGAAAGGAGATGTTGCACAACGCCACGGCCGCCACAGCAGGGGCAGCTCTCTGGTGCCTGGTTTTGTGCTGTGGTGTGGCAGCAACCAAGGGCTGCTTCCCATTGTGGGATGCCTTTGGGCTGCCCAGAGTCTATCCTGACCCTAAAGGCAGCTGCTAATCAACCCTGGCAGGGCTGAGACATCAACACCAAAATATGGGGAAAGGGGGAAGTGCCGGCGCTACTCCGGAGCTTCCCGCTGTGACCCTCAGCAGCACCAGCAAATCCCTTCAGTTTGTGTCTTTCTGCCTAATATTTTTCTACTCTTAAGTTACTTTATTTTAATTGATTGGGGTCTCCTGTGGTGCAGCAGCTTATTGGAAAGGAAGGCAGTAACAGATACAAAAAGAAAAACCAGCCCTAATATTTACTCCCTTGCCTTGGGGATTCGCACAGCTCCCCTGCCCCAGTCCTTAATGACACAAACCAATAATGGTTCAGCTACTGCAGCCCAAGGGACTCAAAATCAATGGCACGATGTTGAAATTACAGAAGATTTGTTGAAAAATGTTGTTTCCTATTGTTTGCTCACTGCAGATCCCGACAGTCCCACCAGAGCCAGTTCATGCACTGAAAGCTCCCAGCTGGCAGCAGTTTAACAGTGGCATCAGCACCGTAAAATGCACTTTTAGGTCAGTGTCTGCCAGCAGCATGAGCCATGGGGAGGGGCAGAAAGGAAGGAATTGGGGTTCCTGCTTAGAACCAGGCTTAGGGAAAAAGTTTCCTTTCTCTAAGTGGCTGCATTTTGTTCCCTCTTCCATGTCCTGCTGCTGCTGCCTGTCCTGAGCCACTGCTGTGTCCCCCCGGCAGCCTGGCATTGCCCCCCACTCCTGAGCCCCCCACCAGCCAGTCCTGACTTCAGGAAGGGACTCCCTGGGCTTCACTTGCCCTGAAGAGCTGTGGCAGAGAATCCCTTGCCTGCCCATCGGTGTGAGGGAGCACTCGCTGGGAAATTTGGGCACAGGAGCGGGGTGGATCTCAGTCACCCAGAACCCCCTCGATCTGCTCATGCAAATCCACACCTGATTTTACAGAAGAGACATGAAGACTAAACATAGTAACAGTGCTTTAATTTTGCAATCTCCCTGACCTCAGGACTGATGCAAGAGAGGAATCTTCCTTCGCCTTTTGTTTACGCAAAGAAATGAAAGAAAATACAAGAGGAGTGGCTTAGAAATAGCAACAAGTTAACACGCCCTGAGTCAGGACAGACCTTCAGAAGAGAAATACCTGAAATCCCTCTCCCCTGCCTGCCATCACCGGGCTCAACAAAGCAGCCAACAAGACAGATTTTAATGGGACTTACACCCAGGAAGACAAAAAGAGGGGAAAATGGAGAAACTGAATTAACAATGCTTCCAGAGCTGAAACGCCAGACAAGATAAATAGGGATCATCATTCCTCCACTCGGGGAGGTGCTGCCACAGTGCTGCTCACCTGGGCAAGGCAGAGGTAAAATTAATGCCACCACAGGCACATTAATGCCACTCACCCCTGGCCCATTTGTCTCCTGCTACTGGGCTCCAGGTCAGCCCCAACACTTTCCCTGTGCTGCAGGCAGCCAAGCCAGGCAGGAGTTGGGTTTTTCACTCCTCACTCTGCTGCTGAATCCACGGGGTGAATGCTGGGAGGGGCACGGTGAGGTCTGACCACCCCCAGCTGCCCCCAGGTGTGGGGCTGGAGTGGGGGAAGCCCTGTCCCAGTGCCCAAAGCAGCACAGGAGGGGAGAGAGCAGCAGAGGGGCAGCAGTGGGATGCACATCCATCCATGCATGGGGACCTGGGGGACATGTCCACCCAGGCAGTGGAGGTGGGAACCAAAATTTGCTGCCATGTGTTGGCCCATGACTGGTGCTGGAGCAGGAGCCGAGCTCCCTGTGTGAGCCCCAGGCTGTGCCTTGGCCACAAGCCCCCATCTCTGCCTTCCAGTGCCAGAGCCTGGGGCTGTCCCCGCTGTCAGAGCTCACCAAAGGCCAAGGGGGCTCTCCCCTGTCCCTCTGTCCTTCTGCAGAGTCCTCCAGGTGACATTTCGGGAGAACTGGAAGCTGTGAAATTTAAGCATCGGGAGCTCAATCCATTAGCGTCCTGACAGGCCTTTCAGAGATTTACAGTGGGTTTTACCACCTGCTGAAGGTGCAGCAATGAATTTCCATCTCTAACTCATTCTTGGGCCAAGATTTACAGCTGTCATCAGCCCCGTGCTGTCACTCAGTCTCCTCCGACCAGGTGGGGAAAGGTCACTTTTTAGAGACACAAATGTGAGGCTGTGACCAAGCCACCTGCACTGAGCCTGTCCCCAGAGCGGTGACCGTCACCAAGGGCTTCAGCAGGGGCAGAATTAATGTCCCTGTGGCCCATGAGAGACCCTCAGGAGCTCAGGGGACTTGTGTCACTGCTCTGTCACTGCTCACCTCTTCCAGGGACTTCCTAAATCCATGGAGCTTTATAGCCAAGAGGAAAGGGGATGTGAAGGAGACAGGGCTCTGCTTGCTCCCAATATTTATTGCAAATGAAACCTCTTGCAATTTGGGATCCAGAATCCCTGCCAGCTTCTCACACTCCACAATATTTTCCCAAATATTGCCATCCCAGCATGGCAGCCCTTGTCTTTGGAAGCTCTTCTGTGCCTGAGGGCTCTCCCTGCTCACACATTTCCCTGCTGTTTAGTGTAAATCCCGTCTCTTAATTTCACTCCCTTCCTCCTTCAGATAAATCTCTCCCCATCCTTATGCCCAGGATCTGCCAGGAGGGATTTTATCCCCGTTTTACACACTGCTCTTTTTTTCTGGGTGCTGGAACAGAACATGCTTACTGAAAAATAAACCTTTTCATAACTTACAAGAACAACATTAGAACATGAGTAGGAGCTTATAAAGGGAGAAAAATAAAAGATTAATTTCCTCCTATTTTACACTGCAGCATTTAATATATGGCAGTGGCTGTTCCTGTTGCCTCCAGAGTTTATCAGCAGCTGTAAACAGCCCTCCACATACACAACACAGCGACCTGCCCGTGCAGGGAGACAGAGCAGCTGGTAAACTCAGGGGCCAGGGAAATTATCTCTAAACAAACATTTAACCACAGCCCTTGGGAAGAGAAGGAGAGAGAGAAGACAGGCACAGATACAGGAGTTTTTTCCTCAGCTTGCACCAAGCGGAGTCGCTATATGTGAATGCCAGCAGGAGAAATTTCAACATACGAATAAAATTTAAATGCCCGAATTACTGGCCTCTGGGAGCTTCCCCTCAGAAAACCCAGGCTGGGATGTCCGCCCTCGCTGTGTGCAATGGACGTGGCCACCCCGTTTCTGCCGGGAGCAGGGAATCGCCACACGCTGCCTAGCCCTGGCTGCTGCACACGTTTGAGGCTCCTTTCCAAAGGGAACGCAGGAGCTGCACAGTTGGATATTAAATGGATATATTCATCTCTGCGGGTGGGCAGCCATTAGCGTGCAGCCTTTGTGCTACAGCAATTCCCAGGTGCGGGAAGCCGGAGGGAAGGGGGAGAGGAGGCAGCCGGGCGGGTGCTCCCCAGGGCTGGAGCAGGATCCCGCCTGGGTCACCGCAGCTCCGGAGGATGCTCCCCAGGGCTGGAGCAGCCTGAACTCGCTCAGGATCCCGGCAGCATCACCGCAGCTCCGGAGAGGAATCCTGCGGGCACCTGGGACCCCTGTCCCCGCAGGCAGCCCGCACCTTCCCAAGTGTGGTCACAGCAATGGGGACTCCGGCTTTAGGGGACACCCCAGGTCAGGAACCACCTCACAAGGAGGTGGCAGCCCCTGCCTGGTCCACACCCGCCCGTGCCGTGGTTTTGCTCTTTGGCAGATTTCTCTGTATTTTCGATTTTCATCTCCAAACCCCTCCTTGAAACCACACACCGCCGATGCCAGCGCAGTGTCCCCGCAGCAGTGACAGTCAGAGCTGTGACAGCTCTCAGCCCAGCGCCCTCCTGGACACGGGCGGGACATGGCCCTGCCCCTTGGCAGAGTCCCCAGCAAGGGATCTGCCTAAACGCCCTGTCCGGAGCAAAATGCCCCAATCTGGCTGGATCTCCCTCCTCTCCCCCCTTTTCTCACGCTGCCCTTGGGTTTTCCCTACTGCTCTTTTGCCAGGTCCTTTGCACACCGCGTTTGTTCCCGGATTTGTAAGGGAGCTCCTCTCCCTTTCCCGCAGCTCTGGCTGCACCCTGAGCAGGGGACACCCAGGGTAGGACAGGCACCGTGGGATTCAGGTCTGCTTGGTGTCCTGACACCTTCCCATGGGATTTTGGGCTCCTTTCTCTCTAACCCCAACCACCTCAGAGTTACCTGCGGCAGTGGGAGGTGAAAAACGCTGGGGGAAGGCAGATTTGTTCCTTGGCATCGTCCTTATAGTGCACATGGGGAAATTAACTTAAAGCCTGGGTTATGAAGAGAGCTAATTAGTTAATCCATGTAAAGTGCTTTAAGACTCTGGAATGAGGGGAAAGAATAGCTAATGGGGGAGCTCAGACAGGCCTCTCCTGATGCGAAGTGAATTTCAGACAAGAAATCCTTACTGTACAGAATGGAATTAAATTCAAGGGCTTGTGTAAAAGAAAAACCTCAGAATTGATCACATCCCAGTGAATAAAGACAGTCCATCAGTTCAAGGGCATCTTACACGGATATCCGTGCCCACTAATTATTCTGCTTGAAACCAGCCCTCCTGGCAGATTCCCAGAGTCGATGCATCGAGGACCTCTGTGTCAACATTAGCTTTATACCAGACGGATAATTGGTGGTAAGTACCCAGAGCTGGACTGTGCTGGACAACATAATGGCAAAAATTAAATTCTTCCAACAAAATAGCTCTTTGCAAGCGTATTCGAGCAAACCAGGCTCGGGAGAGAGCTCCTCTGCGAGGCAGCACAATTACAGAGCAATTAGAGGGGTGAACTTCAGCACCTCACCTGCACAACACCTATTTTCTCCTCTACAATCGTCTGTCAAGCCTTCAAACATTTCCTTTGTTCCGAACAACAATCGCCGGCTGAATTACCATCAGCAAGAACAGCAGCCCCACAGCCGGCAGGAATCTGGGAATGGTGTCTCTAAGTACCTGCCAAAGGCTTCTGTATACTCATTTCTGGCCGAATCCACCTGTTTAGAAAACTGTGCTCCCCATGGGCTCTCCCAGGAGAAGGGATGGGCACCTCTGCGCCCTGGCCATGTCGGTACCCAGGAGATGATGCTCGTGTCTCCACTGGGCACTGCAAACACCAGAGTGCCAGTGGGGAGAGCATCTGAACTGGGCAGAGCTCACCAAGGAGTGAGGCTGGATGTCATCTGCAGGAGCAGCCCCTGTCCCCACCCTCAGTGGCAGCTCCAGGGGCACCAGCACGTGGCAACAGGAGCAGGAAATCTTTGTTCCCCTCCGTGGCTGCTCAGGGCCCTGCAGCCCTGAGATGAAACATCTGCGTGTTTATTTGAGCACCTTCCTTCCCTCCTGGTGGCTCTCATGTGAGCAGACTCTGGGTGCTGGTAGCCAACGTGGAATGGTTGAGTTGGTGGAATTTCCCTCCTTGGAAAGTTCCATGTCAGGGGAAGTTCAGGCCAGAGATTAGGAAAAGGTTCTTCACCCAGAGGGTGAACAGGCTCCCCAGGAAAATGATCGAGGAGCATCTGGACAACACTCTCAGGGACACGGTGGCATTGTTGGGGTGTCCTGTTCAGGGCAGGAGTTGGGTGTGATGATCCTCGAGGGTCCCTTCCAGCTTGGGATTTTCCATGATTCTGTGATTCTAAGCTGCCATTGCTGTGGCCAGGGAAGCTGGACACCATTCCCAGTCTCCCTCCCTCCCTGCACTGTGGCTGGACTGATCCTTGGGGTGCTGGGACCCATCCCTGGAGGTATCCAAGGAACGACTGGATGTGGCACTGAGTGCTCTGAGCTGGGCGACAAGGTGGAGATCAATGACCTCAGAGATTTGTTCCAGCCTAAATTATTCTGTGATTCTGTGACCCCAGGACGCTGGAATGTGGAGACCCCCAGGACTCTGGAAGGTGGGGTGCAGCCAGACCCTCCACCCTGGGCTTCACGTGCTGTCAGCAGCCTCTTGGCCATGCAGAAAGGCCAAGCTGTGCCGAGCTGTGCAGAGCTTTTTTGAGCTCCCTCTCACCCTGAGTGGCACGAGAGGGAAGCAGAGGTGACAGTGATGCAGACGGCTTGAATCAGCCCGGCTGCTCTGTCGAGCGAACGGCACAAATTGGATTATGTCGTGAGGTTTCCGATGAGGACAGCTCTGCCGTTTGAGTGGCATTTCCATATTCTGTCGAGCAACCCACATGCCCATAAAATCGGATAAGTTTTCTCGGTCATCACTTTGTGTATTTTTATGAGTCTATTAAAATGTGATTTACATTTTTCCAATTTCCCCCCCCCCTCCTTTTCCCTTCAATATGCCCAAGGGATGGGTGAATTAGATTGGAGGGAGCCCAGGACCATATGGCCAATTGGATTAGGCTCTCCTAAGTGCTCAGCAGAAAGTAATAGGGGTTTTAAACCTGGATCCCAAATTCTGGATGCCTGTCTTGTCGGAATTGCCAAACAGCTCTGTTTTATAAGGTTCTTGCGGAGTGCTGGGGCCAGAGGCGTGGTGGCAACGATGCCCAGGTCTGTCCTGGCAGCTGACCAGTGACAAGGACCTCGGGGCCAGTGCTGGGGCTGCACTTGAGGCACACAGCCACCTCCAACCCCTTCCTCACACTCTGAAATTAATCACCAGTTAATCGTTGTCCAAAGCAAGTGTTTTTAGTCAGAACAACACTTTCTGTTTGAGTCGACAGAAGCGTGAGTTGTGCTTCCTGTGTTTCTGCTTGCTCAGGGCAAACGCTGCGGCGTTCCTGGGACAAGACCACAAAGGAGCTGCCGGTGCTGCTGGATGGAAATTTCCTTTCAAATTTGAGAGAATATTTGTAGGAATTCCTTTTTCTGCTATTTGCTCAGTTCTGCTAACAACAGGCTGCCAGCTGGGTTCAAGGACAGACGAGCGATGGGCTCCGAGCAGTCGCTGTAATTCTCTTTGCTCTGAAGAGACAGAGGGAGATTAATAGAAAAAGCAGCAGCAGGAGGATTTGTCACGAAAAATAATCATTTTCAGGCCAAGGAGGCTTTGCTATCTTGATAGTGAGCAAATGGCAGGAGCAAAAGGACTCCTGAGCCTGCCCCTCGTTACTGAAAGAAGAAAATTAAGGCAATTGCAGTGGAACAGAAAACTAACATTTGGCTTTTTGCCCCTCTCTGTTGCTCTCCTTGTCCCCAAGACCCTCCCAGCCCCCTGCCCAGGCCCAGGAACCATTTCCCAGCCCGTGTTTTCATCCACAGGGCAGTTTTTGCTCCGAGTGTCACCGAGCAGCGCTGAGGTACCGCGGGCGGCTCCTGCCACCTACAGCGAGAGTCCGGCGGGAGCAGGGACAGAGGGGACCAGGGGGGCACAGAGGGGACCAGGAGGGAAGCAGGGAGGGGCAGTGGGGACCAGAGAGGGGACCAGGGAGGGGCAGTGGGGACCAGGGAGGCACAGGGGGGACCAGGGAGGCACAGGGGGTACCAGGGAGGCACAGAGGGGACCAGGGAGGGGCAGTGGGGACCAGGGAGGGGCAGTGGGTACCAGGGAGGCACAGAGGGGACCAGGGAGGGGCAGTGGGGACCAGGGAGGCACAGGGGGGACCAGGGAGGGGCAGGAGGTCCAGGCAGGAACAGTGAGGACCAAGGAAGGGATGGTGGGGATCAGGCAGGGTCAGTGGGGACCAGGGAGGGACAGTGGGGACGAGACGGGGACAGTGGGGATCAGGGGAGGACAGGGGGCACAGTGGAGGGGCAGGGAGGACAAGGGAGGGACAGCGGGGACCAGTTAGGCACAGAGGGGACCGGGGTGAACAGGAGATCCAGGGAGAGAACGGGGGACCAGGCAGGGACAGCAGGGAGGGGCAGGAGGACCAGGGAGGGACAGTGCTGGACAGGGCTTGCCGTGCACCCCAGGCAGGGATGGCAGGGAGCAGGCAGGGAGCAGGCAGGGGCAGCGGATGGTGAGAGCAGGGGTGGTGCCTCAGCCCCGAGCTGACACCTTCCAGCCCCAAATATTGGCTGGAGCATCCAAGAGCCTCTGCGG
>VZTJ01006508.1:122682-143003 GCA_013397795.1 Orthonyx spaldingii
AGCATCCAAGAGCCTCTGAGCATCGTCCCCCGGGGCCGCAGGTGTGACCTGGCTCAGCGGGTGCCCCTGCAAAGGGGCAGCAAAGGAGGAAAGGCACAGTGGAGGTTTTCCCACCCCATTCCCCTTCTGTCCATAGGCAAGGGACCAATTTACACTGATTAACAGCCAAAAATAATCCAGATTCGCTTTCCACCTCCATTGGCTGAACATGCGGCTGCGGTTTGTTTGTTTTCATTCTCCAACAGCCTCTGTATCCCCTGACACTCTTTCTGCTTGTAAACAGTCGAGTATCACATTCCCCCTGTGGAAACTGTGGAAACCAGGGTCGACAAAAACCTGAAATCCACCTTTTTTTCTTTCTTTTTTTTTTTTTTTCCCCTCTTTTTGCAGCTGTGCTGCAATTTCAATTACCATATGCCTTGTTTTGCCCCCGGGGAATGGTGGTGAGATGAGGAATAGGGGAAGTGTGGCAGGTAATGAAAGACACATTCTCGTTTCTGCTCCAGCAGATAGTGCAAGTGCCCATTAAATGCTGAAATTAATTGTTCAAATTGTTCTGAGCAGCATTTACGGCGATCCCCTTGTCGCTGCAGCTGGGCACTGGCTTTCAAAAGCTTTCCCTGCGCTATCTGCAGCCGAACGTTCCAGCGGCGACCGTCTCACCACAAACTAATTTGTTCAACACGCATTTATTGCACAACACTTACAAAAATACGTGGCAGAAATGCAGATTTTTTTTTTCCCCCTTCTTGTTTTCGTGCTGTTCCAAGGACAAAACGCTGCAGCGCTTGGTGGCACCCCCAGAGGTGGCACTTCTGTGATGTGGTTTGGTGGCACCCCCAGAGGTGGCACTTCTGTGATGTGGTTTCATGGGCACGGGGGGGGTTTGGTTGAGGGTGGAATTTGATGATCTTGGAGGGCTTTTCCAAATTTCATGATTCCATGATTCCATGATAACAGGCGCCTGCCTCACACCGCTCCCATCGACAGCCAGACCAGCTGCACCTGGAAAAACACCAAAAATCCCCCTGGAGCTGTCTGAGGGCACGGCCGGCACCTGTGGAGGGCACAGGGAGCCCTGAGAGCGGGAGGATGAGCAAAGAGGGAAGAGCTCCCAGTGCCCCCAGTGCTGCCCAGCCGAGCTCCTCTCCATTCCCCTCAGGCTGCAGAGGGAAACACCCAGGCTGCAAGTGGGATAAATTCCCTGCTCCAGCCCATTTCAGAGGCTGGGTAATTAGATAAACCTTTGGCTGGGTGCCGGAAGATGAAATATCCCTGGCTGGGACTGCTATTCCCACCAGGGCCCCGTTCCCTGGCTCTGGGACCATCCTGACCCAGACTCCAGAGCCAGGGGCAGGTGCTGGGATCTCCACAGGCAGGAAAACGTCCTGTCAGGGCAAGGGACAGCTCGAGGTCGAGCCCTGTGAATACCGAGTGAGGAAACAGCTGTCAAGTGGTATAAAACTCCAGCATTTAATAATTCCTTCTGCTTTTCCGAAGCCTTGGTGCCCGGGTGGCAGCAGGACGGGCAGGGACTGTCGTGGGGACCAGCCCAGGGCAGGGTTTGTCAGACGTGGATGTGGCACTTGGGGACATGGGCTGGTGGTGGTTGGGCAATGCTGAGGGAATGGTTGGACTCGATGATTTGAATGGGTTTTTTTTTCCAAGCCAAGTGATTCTGTGATTTCTCCTGTCAGATGAAGCCTCCTGCCCAGGAGGGGCTGTGCAGCCCTTCCCTCATCCAGGGGAGTTTCAGGAGCTGCTGACCCACAGTGCCAGCACAGTCACACAGGGGTGAGACAAGGAATCCCTTCTGTGCTGTGAATATTGTATGGCTACTTAGAAATTAAAATGAATTTTGGGTTGTGTAGCAGTTATCTGCACTTATAATTTATATTTGAACAGGAGAGGAACTATTTTCTGTCTTGAAATTCGAGCTTAATTTTTATCTTTATTATCTTAAGAACTTAGTGAATAATTAATTCTTTTTCTTGCAAGTTTTTTTCAGATTTGAAGCAAAATTAATTCAACCAAGGCTCTGACTTTGTTGTCATTGATTTTGCAGGAGGCTGTGGAGGTCCCAGAACAGCTGAGGGTCCTCCTGGGGCAGTTTTGGGGATAAAGAGCCTCTTCCTCCAAGCAGAAGAGCCAAGGGAGCAGGACTGGGATGGAAATCATGACAAGGACTGGGATGGACAGAGACCAGGACAGAAGGGAAATAGGTGTCAGGAAGTGGGTTGGGCGTGTGGTTTCTCGGATTTGGCACCTCTTCAAGGATGGTGACTTGTTTCTGATGAGATTTTTATTACTTTGCATCATCGCAAAATTTAATTTGTCTTTCATTAGAGATGAAAGCCAGGTATGAACTATCCTGGAGCAAACGAGGATGTAGAAAACACCAACCCTGGGATGAACCAGGGGCTGAGCAGCCCCCACCTGGGGCTCCGCATCAAAAGGGCCAGATTGGGACAATAATTTCTATTCACAGACAAAAAGTTGGCACAAGTAGGGGTCCCTCACGCCCTCAGAGAAAGGGCAGGGGGAGCTTTGCCCTGGTTGTTCCCAGCACAAATGGCCCTTGGAGCCCCCACAGCCCCCGGGGCACTCCTGGCACAGCCAAATTATTCCCATTTACAACCTGATTTTTGCTGACAGCTCCAGGTGTGAATTCACAGAAATGAATTCCAAACTTCCTGAACATGGATGTTACTATTGGTGGGAGGAAGAGCCTGCTATTCTGGCAGCATCCCTTTATGCAGAAAAATTAATAAACTCGGTATAAATGCTCCGTTTCCATCAGCTCTGGGCTGTCAGTGCTGGTTTGGTGTGAGTGGGTCCAACACCCTCACTCTCCACATTTAACCCTTTCCGTGTCCTGTGCTGCCTCAGGATCAATTTCTTCTAATCAATTGCTTGTTTCCAGGTTGTTTTCCAGCGTTTCTTGTTCTCTCCAAGCCCAATACATTCACCTGCTGTTCTCAGCACTGCCCCCAGCCCACGGAGCCTCTGAGCTCCCAGTCCCTCTCCTGGTTTCAGGTGTTTTGGGGGAGCATTTGCAGCTAATGAAGGGGAACTGAGGGAGCGCTTGGGGAGCTTCACCTTCCACAGCCGTTATTGTGGAAGGGGTTTCATTTGCACTGGCAGGAGTTGGGACCCTGCTGTGATTGGCATCTTAATCAATCAAAATACTCAGCTGATGGCTCACCCTCCTCCTGCAGAGCCCTGTTTCACTCCAGCCTGGATGTATTAATGAAGCAATGCCCGTGTTTTGATAAGATTATTGTTTCTATCCAGCTGATGGTTTTACTCCTGTGAAGCACAGGCCACAATGCCACCACCAGCACTGCCCTCTCCCTTGGGTTTACTCCAAGTGATTCAGGTTTTTGTGGATTTTTGCACATGTCAGAGCTTGGGGAGGAGAACCCTGGATTCTCCTGCACTTAGGATGAGCTAATACACAGGTCAGACAAATGCCAGGGAGGAGGCTCCATTGCTGGGGGAAAACTGCTCAAACATGGAAATTTTCTGCAGTATTACATGGTGTAGTTAATTTTCAGCAGTATTACATGGTGTAGTTAATTTTCAGCAGTATTGTGGTGTGTACTTGACCTCCCTGACCTTAAATAATTGCATCTTAAAACAGCCTTAAAGGAGCTAGTTAAGGGAGGGAGTACAGCTGGCCATATTTCAGCATTGATTTTCTGCCAGCTCGCCGTACTTTCAATAACATCAACTCCACAGATCCCTCACTGAGCTCCCCTCGCTGGGATGGGGCTGCCCCCAGTGCAGGGGAACAGAGGGACAGGATGGGGACAGTTTGTGTTTCACCTGCCCCACACCTCTCAGGGGTGAGACCGACCCCCCCTCCCCCCCCAGATGATGCTTAAGCCCAGGAGAAGGATTATGTGCAAACAGAATTTCCAAGTTTTTCTAAGAGTTTCGGAATGTTTTGAAACAACTTTATCTCTTAATTCAAAAGTCTGTTTAAATAATCCAAAATGAGATCAGTATGGAAGGGCTGGAAGATCATCTAACAAAGAGCAGCAATTCCTTCCCATTCAACTCAATTATCCCTGGCTCAGTCTTGGGGAAACAGCCCGATTGCTTTCCTGCCAGCTCCTGGCTGCCGAGTTGATAACATCGCACGCTGCGTGTGATGCACCAGAGGATTTCGCAATTACTCCTGAAGAATTTCCCTGGAAGGGGTTGGGAGTGGTGCAGGGGCCGGGGGCGAGACGGGAGGTGCCTCGCGCTGCTGAATGTCACCCTGTCCTTGCTCCGGTTGTGTCACCCCGTCCCCGCTCCGGTTGTGTCACCCCGTCCCCGCTCCTCCTCTCGGGGCTCTGCGGGGCTCCAGCCCTGCCAGACCCCGCGCTGGGGCTGCGCTGGCCCCGGGCTGAGCCGGGCGAGCCCCGGGCTGTGCCGGGCGGGGATGAGGCACGGACAGATCTCCTCCGCTCCATCCGCAGCGGAGCCGGGCCGGGCGGCGAGCGGCAGCACGCGGCAATCGTGCTCCCTGGCTGCCGCACCGAGCCCTGCAGCTGCCCGAGCTCGGGCTCGCACCCGCGGCAGCACAGGGCAGCTGAGAGCGGCTCAGAGGGGCTGCGAGGGGCTGGGGCTGCCCATTTCGGCTTTGCAGAGCGCGGACCAGTCCAGGGCCACCACTGGAGCTGGACCCTGTGGGGACTGAGGGTGCTCCTGATGGGTACCTCCGGGCAGGAGGAGAGAGGAGGGCTCATGCCCAGCTCCCACAAGTTGTGATGGCACGGGCAGGGACTGTGTGTCGTTGGGGACACGAGCAGAGCTGTCCCGCAGCTGCTCCGGACCCTGGGATGTCCCAGGCAGCGACAGCCGCGGGCAGAGAGCGGCAGAGGTGTGGCCGCCCCGTCCCCCGGAGGGGATGTTCGAGGCTCGGCTGTCACCGCCGGGCTATGCCAGCCCTCTGGCACCTCTGGCTTCACTGGAGATCCTAACCTCGGCTCCTTTATTTCCATTTCCAGGCTGTGACCGCCACGGGACAGGCGGCACCACTCCCGTAACCACCTCCAGCGCCGGGTGACATCAGCCAGAGCCGCGGACACGTCCCCTCTCTAAACCAGGCAGGAACTTGGATTTCAGCAAAGAAGGTTAAATAAAAAAACAGATAAATAAAGGCAAAAAAATAATACCAGAGAATGCAAACAATCGGTTACATGAACACAAACTGAAAGTTTCCACTGACAAGGTGTTTCCAGCCCTGCTGGGAAAGGGGCAGCCCAAGCCCAGTGCCCCTCGCAGGCTCCCAGTCCCTGAGAAAAGGGGGGATGAATTAGGCGAATGTCAAGGATTCTGTAAGTTCAGCTGCCAGCCTGAAAACCTGGTGGTTGCAGGTGGTTTAAAACCCATTTTCCAAGCAATATTAATTCCAGATCGACCCGTGCCTATTCCTCTGCCCTCGGGAGTGCCACAAGCAGGAGCCAGCTCGGGGGTGATGGAAGTGTCCGTGCTCTGCTGTCCCCCGCCGGGACTGCCCGGGCCCAGCCTGACGGGAGGGGACGGGTCAAGCTTCAACTTCTCAGTGAATAAACCTCGTGTGCTTTTACCACCCCTGCTCCGTTCTGATTCCACCCTCACACCCGAAACCTTCCCTGGCTCGCCTGACAACGGCGTTTTAGAAGATGGATCAGTCCTGTCTCCTGTTGTAAAACCCAGCGCGGCAGCCAGAGTGACCCAGGGTCGCACACGGGGTGGGCAGCCGGACCCGGCACCAGCGGCTCGGGGAACCCCCCTGAGTGTGGGGAACCCCCTCACTGCCAGAACGGGACTCTCCGGCCGCTGCCACACCGACAGGAACCCACCACAAACCCAGCGCGGTAATCCCTCCTTAAGCACCTCGGCGATGAGAGGATTAACCAGGGATCTGCCACGGCCGTGTGCCATGGCTGAGCCTGAGAAATCCCGACGGGAATTCCCGCGCCCTCCCGCATCTCCCTCTCACCAAGGCGTTGTGCTCGTCCCCCTCTCTCACACAAAGATGCTCCTCCGGTCCCTGCAGTGCTCCAGCCCCGGGCAGTGCAGTCCAAGCCCCTGTTAATGAGCAGCCCTCGTTTTCCTGCCCTCAATGAGACCCGTGGGGAGGTGATGGATGGGGCAGCATCTGTGAGCAGGACACCTCTGCTCAGCACTTCTGCAAACACGCGGAGGCTCCAAAATCTGAAGCCGTGGGCTATCCCCAAACTTCCTGCTACAAACCATCACCCCTCAGGTGCAGCCCCCTGGTCCCCAGCGGGATTTCCCTGGGATCGGTGCCCAGCCGGTGCCCGGGGGCTCCCTCAGGGACCCAGGCACGGTCACGCTGCTTCCAGCATCCCTCTTCTCCCTCTCTCTGTTCCATCCCCTCCGCCCCGGCCCTGCAGGGGCACAGCATCCTCTCACAGCCCCAGCTCTGCCTCCAGATCCCCACACCCAGCACGGACATTACTTTTCATGATGTGCAAATTGCCTTAGGGCACAGAGATCGATCAGGGGCTCAACACCTCAGTGAGGGGACCTGGTGGCTCTTTGTTCGGGGGCAGCAGCTGCGGAGGAGGGAGGGAAGGCTGCAGCCTGGCCGGGCTCTGCCCGCGCTCCAGACACGCAGGAATTGATTTGGGATTGTTTCTGTGCAGCAGGCGATCCAACAATCAGATATATTTCTCTTGCGGGTCTGAGTGCAGAGCTCTATTATTCATACTCTGGCTTTAAGTTACAGCCAGTGTCGTGTCAAATGTACCAATTCCAGCAGCTTTAATGGAGTTGGCCTCTGCCCCCCTCGCCAAGTGGCAGCTGATATTTTCTGCCCACATCAGTTGTATCTACAAGGGAAAAATATCGAATGCTCCCCGTGGCTTTTGTTCCAGTGCGTGTGGAGGGGAGGGGAGGTTTCCTGGCCGTGGTGACGCCACGTGTGCCGCGTGTGCAGCGGGCACATGGCCGGGCACGAGTGGCTCCTGGCACAGCCAAAGCCTGGCACAGCCAAAGCCTGGCACAGCCAAAGCCTGGCACTGCCACAGAGCTGCACCCCAGGGCCAGGGGCACCATGGCCACCTTGCCTATGGTGACCAACTGGGTGTATGGTGACCAACTGGGCTTTGTTTCACCGGTGGCACCCAGGGATCTCAGGCAGCCAGAGAGAAGAACCCAGCTCCACGTGTTCACAGCTTTCCTGGCCCTTGGGCCACCACTTTGCCAGCCAATGGCCAGTGCAACCTGCCACGCTCATGTTGGTGTGACAAGAACTCCCCTCTCTGGGAATCTGGGCAGGAACCACCCATAGCAGGATGCTCACTTCAAGCCATCACTCACTCCCCAACCTCTCTGGTGCTGCAGTTGACACCAGGGAAAGACCTGAATGAGTGGGAGGAAAAACTTTAAATCCTGCCGCTAAAAGGTTCAAGACTTCCCCCAAGCTGCTCTTGCTGCCTTCTTTTCCTCCTGCCCCAGCCGTGGGGAGGCTGCAGGGGCAGTGAGTGATGTGTGCTGGGCACGGGGATGTGGGGAGGAAATTGGGAACACCATGGGAACACCCTCCAGAGAGGCAGTGGAGGGGGGCTGCCCCTTGGGATGAGGGCAGGAGTGTGGGTTGTGCCTGGGGTGTCTTCCCTCCCGCACAGCCCTTCCTGACCTCGGTGTCAGGGAATGCTCCAGACAGGCACTGAGCAGCAGCTCCAGCACAGTGAGGGGCTGAGAGGGCTCACGGCACATTCCCATATTCCCTGGTGGGTCCACATCCCAGCCAGGCTCCAACACTCCCACTGCAGCTGGGGCAGAGACCCTGCAGACGCTTGGTTCACGTCCTGCTGCCACTCACAGCTCAGCCTTCCGTCCATAATTGAATAAAATGTTTTAAAACAAGCTTTGATCCCTTGGAAAAGGCAATTCTCCTGGCTGCCCCCATCACCATGGTACCTGTAAACAACTGGCAATATGCCCACCTCCTAATTTTAGTAACTAATTACCTCTCGTTATCTTGCATCAGGCCAGTAGCCAGCATGTCAGTAAGTGATTAATACAGTTCACACAGCAACGTGAAGCTGCATCCTTCATTCACCACCAGAGTTGTCCTGTTTGCCCTCTTGCTGTTTACCTTAATAACGCAGTGAGAAAGGCAGGAAATACAAGGAATCAGTATTTGCTGTTGGATGGGAAGGTGAATGGGCGATAGGGATGGGCCAGGATCTTCTGGAGGCAGGAGAAGGCTTTGAGGAATTTGTAATGAAGATTTAATACAGGGGCCTCTAAGGGGCTTGTAAATCCTCTGCCCCTCTGCGTGACTGTGGCCTGCTGGCACCCTGCAGAAGGGATTTTAAACCTACAGGTCTTGAACCACAACAAGACAGAAGGAGGAACTTCTCTTAAATTGCTTTCCACTGTTTTTCCGCCATCACTTCTCCCATGAGGCCAGGAAGGACCCACTCCCACCACATCCCATCGCTCAGCCATCGTCTCCTGCACGTGGCTGGTCACGGGACTGTGCACTGAGCCAATAAATCAAATTGTGGTGGCTTCATCAATACCAATTTTGATGATACTCAAAAGAGCCTGACGAGAGGCACCAACCCTGCTCTCAAAATTAAAACAGACCCATTTTTTACCCCTGAAATTGTCCCATTCCATCAGCCCATGGCGGGAGCATCGCTCAGTCACCTTGGGATAATGGGTGTGTGGGTGCTGGGGAGCTGGGTGGGCTCGGTAGGAGGGGACAATAGGTGAGTGGTCTGGGGCAGGTAGGCTCAGGAGGGGAAGCTGAGAGGGGCAGGAAAGCAGCTTTGGGTTGTTTGGGGCTCAAACCTGCCCAGGGCTCAGTCCCATCCTCACCCCAGCTCCTCCCAGCAGCAAGGGCAGGCGAGCACTTACAATAATGAGGTATTCAGCACTGACACCTTTTAATTCCCCAAATGATTAACTTGCAGCAGATTAGAGCTGGGATGGCTATTTAATTAACAGACACGTCAAGCTTGCTTATGAGTCATTAAAAAAAACCCACCCTAATGATTGACTTGTTAATACTGAAGAAATCAATTAGATTTTTTTTTTTTATTCCTCCTCTGAAGTTTTTGGATCCAGCTGAAAGGATGGAGGAAGAAAGGAGGCTGGGATTCAGCAGAGCTTTATTCTTTACAGAGGAGGTTGCAGGAACAGCTTGAGGCAGGGATTTGGAGGGGTTTTGGGAGGCAGGGACTGAGCCCTGTCCCAGGATGCAGAGGAGCAGCCCCTTGACATCAGGTTGGTTGTGTGGCAAGCTGCCCTGTCCTCCCTCAACCCCCTCATTCTCTCCTCCAAGGCCAAGTTCCAGGTATTCCAAAGCCCTTTACCCTTTACTGGCTTCCCAGAGAGCCTGAAAGTGTGGATGGGAGTGGCTGGAGTGGGATGGGGGATACAGGGTGGCTGCCTTGGAGCTGGGGCAACTCCTCAGCTCCAAGCTGGGGGTGACTCCGGTGCTGCTGGGAGAGGTGGGCTGTTGCTGGTGGTGGGGGCTGATGGCAGCAGGGTTGCAGATGGGTCCTGCAAGTGCTGAGTTAATGATGTACCCAGGGAAAATGTGCTGAGGCTTGGGCAGGAAAGGCCAGACCTGAGCAGGAGTTGTCTGCTCAGGAACAGCTGGTGAAGTTCAAGGGCAAAGAGGATTTGGCAGGATTTGGGAGCTGCAGCCAGGGTAGCCCAGAGAGCCCCGAGCTCGGCAGGGTCAGGCCAGGCAGGTGTGAAGATCTCCCGTGCACCACCTCGGTGTCAGGACACGGGAGAGCCGGCTCTGCCCTCCTGCTCCCTGGGGAAAGCCCACGAGGGGTTAAAAGCCTTTCTTACACACAATTATGTATTGCTGTCTTCGGAGTCTGACTTAATGCACAGAAACTCTGATTGCTCAAGTCGTAGATTGCCTCTTGACATTAATTACTATGTAAATCCGGCAGATTAACATTGTCAGATGATGAGTGGCAAGTCTCACTCGCAGTCAGTCTCCCAGGAGCGCTGCGGTTGCAGAAGTTGCCATAGCGATTTTTCCCTCTTGGAAAAAAAAAACCAAACGGTAATGGAATAAACTCAAAACAAGCCAACACATCCTTGTACTCCCACCAGGAGTTGCTGCTCTCCCTGCTGATCCCAGAGCCTCAGCTGGACCCTGCTGGGGCAGGAGCTGTAGTTGCTTTTTGACCCATGAGTGGGTTTAATGCTCTTCAAGTGCATGTCTGGCTCTTCTTAGCGCTTCATGCCTAAATGACCGTGATGGGGAGCTCATCCCCACTCCACAGGAGCTGCCTGGCTCTGGTCATTCTGTGCCCCCCTCGTGCTGCTGGGCACGGTCCCGACAGGCAATACAGTCCTTTTGGGGGAACAGAAAGCCCCTCTGGGTCTGCTTGAGGAGGAGATTTGGTGTTGTTATCCCAGCCTCTGAAGCCAAACAGTGAAAAGAAAAGGAAAAAAAAACCCTCATTTTTCACTCAAGATTAAAGATGCATGAGCAGAATGAGCAGGGCTGCTCACCAAGGAGTCAGGGGCTTTGAAGGTGAGCTGAAAGCTCACTACATAAATTGATAAACTGCCTCAGATCTCTGGTCAGGAGAGCACAAGCAGCTGCCTGCAAACCTTGCTGTGTCTGGAGTGCTTTGGACTGGCCCCCAGCCCCGTGCCCTGGCACTGCCTGTACCCCGAGATGCTCCTGGGGCTGGGTCTGCTCTGGTCCAAGGTGTCCTTGCCAGGGCCCTGCCGTGCTCTCCAGCAGGTCACCCAGCTCCCAGGGACTCAAACAGGGGTCCCCCACAGCCTCCAGACCTCCCCAAATCTCACTCATCCCCCAACACCAAGGCCTGGGTTCAGCCTCTGCTGCCCAGGGACAGACCGTGGGACTGGGGTGGCTCTGCTGTCCCTGTCACCTCTGTGTGCCCTGAGGGAAGTTGCACGACAGAGTTTGTTTATTGCCTTTGAAAGGCAAGAATATGTTTCTCATCCATGTCATACTTCTAAAAATACCAGACGTGTTGCCCCGACTCTCCTCTCGTGCGCTAATGACAGCTGAGCAGCGACGTCTGTATCATAATGGATGAGAAACAAGTGCCTCTGTACCCGGGAGAAGGCTGATTATTTTACTGGCAGGATACATTAAAAAATGCCTTGTGACACAAAGTAACATTAATGTCAGCAAGCGGCAGCGCGGCGCCTCCGGGGAGCCCCACTCCTGTCACCCTGATTAAATTAGCGCGTTCCCCGCATCCAGCCGGCCATCAATATTCATGTCGGGGTGTGCCCGAGCCAGGGCTGCTGCTGCCTGATGGCCTGGGGGAGCTGAAGCAGCCTCGGCCGCGGGATACAGGAGTGGATCTGGGGGTCGTTGCCCTCCAAGACGTGCCAGAGCATCCCCTCTCCAGCCCCAGGCCTGCAGAGGGGCAGGGATGTTGCCAGACCTGCACCCTGGAGCGATGCTCCGCAGGGAATTCCTGCTTAGTCCATGGGGATCTTCCCTCAACAAAAGACAATTTTCAGGGTGGAATGAAAGCACACCAATCCCCCTGGGTTTGGCTCGCTTCCAGAAACCCCAGCCCATGGAAATTCAGCTCCTAGCTGGGATGCCCATGCCTGGAGCTTCTGCCTGGATCTCCTGCCTCTCCTCAGAAGGTAATTATGCTCTGCTGGGATCTGCAAAATTCATAGCTGTAAATGTCTTCACGCAAGGAAGGTGCTGTAACTCATGAAGAATCAAATGCCAAAGTGCCACTAAGGAAAGGCCGGAAAAAGCTTTAATTGCCCCAATGAATCAGTGTCATCCCAGGCTTCCAAGACATCACCACTCCAACTGCTGCACATCAGCTTTGATGTGTTTCCACAAGTGTTGCCAAGCAGGTGGTTGTGGATCCTCCTCCCAGCTCCAAGCTCTGTGAGTGCAGGCCCAGTCCTGTGCAGGGCCAGCCCTGGCTCCCCTGTTTGCCCCCATAACTTCTCCCGGACCCACGAGCAGGATCTCTGTATCTCCAGGAAGGGAAGCCCAGGATGAGCAGGGCCTGGGGAGCTGCAGGTGCGCCACGGGCACTGCCAGCTCTGGGGAGTGCTGCTAACGTGGTGTAGCTACTCCATAACTTTGCTGCTGCTGCAGTGGGGTGGTAACGAGTGAGAACAGGCTCAGGGTGGTTTAAGGAGCTGTGTGGGGGCTGCCCTGAGCTGAGCTCTCTGAAAGGTGCCAGTCTGCTGGGTGAGGGACCCTGCACTCACTTCGTTCAAGTGGAAGCTGACACCCACCTGGAGCACTGTCTGTAGAATCTGGTTTGAGTTGGAAGGGACCTTACAGACCACCTCATTCCACCCCTGCCATGGGCAGAGACACCTTCCACTGTCCCAGGTTGCTCCAAGCCCTGTCCAGCCTGGCCTTGGACAATGGGGCAGCCATAGCTTCTCTGGGCAGTCTGTGTGTACTAGTTTGAAAACAAACCACTGGGAGACTGCAAGTCAGAATTATAATTTAATAGGAAAATTAAAATAAAATCAATAATATAAGGAAAACACTGACAGAGTCGGATACAACCTGACACCCTGTTAGTCAGGGTGGTGGTAGCAGTACAAGTGAAATGGTTCAGTCGAAGCGGTGATCCTGTAGAAAGTCTGGCCTTCACCTGAAGGTCCAGTGGTAGCTCTTGTCCTTTGGCAATCCAGTAGGCAGGGCGGGTTTGTCCAGTTCCAAAGGTTATATCCAGTTGGGAATGTTTGGCTCCTCTCCCTGGGCGGAGCATCTCACAATGGGATGAGGTAATTCCCTGAGTCATGAGCTGGGTTCTTGACGGCCCATTAACAGAGAGAGCCCCGGAGGGAGTTATCAGGGGTGAGTCATGGCAGGAGATAACAAACAGTGCCCCACCTGTTTAACAGCTTGTGGAGGTGGTAATAGAATATATCTCATATTGCAACCTAGGACACTGTGCCAGGGCCTCACCAGCCCCACAGGAAAGAGTTTTTCCCCAATACCTAGCCTAACTCTATTCTCCTTCAGTTTAAAGCCATGTTTCAAGTGACCCCAGCTTCATCCTCAGTTCAGGATGGGCTTGCCAAGGGATCCAAGCACAGCAGCTGGCACTGGCAGGGGCTGGCACTCTGCCTGCTGCCACTGCCCACAGTGTGGGCTCCTGTGGGTTCTAAGAGCCCAGCGGTCAGTGTAGTTAACAACCCTTTTAAAATCTAACTCCCTGGGAACTTGTTATTCCAGGATTCCAGCCATTAAGGGCTTGTTAATATTTATGAAATAATTAATAGGTGCACCTCTGTTCTTTAATAACTCATGTAAAGTTGTGCTGGGGAGGGCGGTATCGGGTGTCCTGCTCAGAGCAGCTCAGAGCAGGAGGAGCCCTTAATTATGTATTAAACACACAGAGATTTATTACACAAAGTTATGAAAAAATAAAGGCATTTAATTTAAGAAATAATGAGGCAAGTTCTGCTACCTGGAGAGCCGTGTTAACGAGGTAGCTGGCTGTGGAGCTCTGCTCCAAGGAAAGACATTTACAGGGGCCTGGCCCTGTTGTGGTGAGTTCTTTCTTCATGTGGGAGATTCGGTGCTCACCAGGGTGGGTGTTGGGAAGGCAGGCACAGCCCAGAGCCAGTTGTGCACATACGGTGTGCATACACACACATGAAGTTTTTGGGGAGCTTTCCCACTGCCAGCTCGTCTCCATGAGCACGAGATGCTCCTTTGCTCCAGGGACCCCCCTGCAGCTGTCCCCGAGGTGGGCTCAGGGTCTCTGGAGTGGCACCGGAGGCCCCGGTGGCAGCACACGCACACACTCCTACCCAAACAATGATCTGTATTTTCAATTTTCCAAAAGATTATGTTTTCATCTTAGAAGATGTTGTCTCCTGCTTTTTGACCTGAATAAAGTGAAAGATAATAGAATCCAGATGAAATATATATCTACATTAATCTTACACAGCCTCGCACCGCTTCCAGGTGCTGCGGCAGGAGCAGATCCAGCTGCAATGAGATGCCCACCTGGGTCTGAGTGATTCCCACTCTGATTTAACAGGAATAAGCACTGCTGTGAGATGCAGCTGGTCCTGGTGCAGGCAGCACAGCATCCCCCAGAGAGGGTGGTGGAAAATCTCAGGGGTGCATTGTCCCCAAGACACATCCATGGCAGGGGAGGTGTGTGACCCTGTCACCTCCAGATATCAGGAGGTGACAATGGAGTTGTCCCAGAAGCTCTGCTCCAGGCTGGGCCACACAGCTGCTGCCAGCTGGGCAGAATGGTGCTATGCCCAGGGGGATCATGCTGTGTCCAGCAGGATGATGCTGTGCTGGGCAGGATGATGCCGTGCCCAGCAGGATGATGATGTACTGGGCAGGATTATGCTATGATGAGGGGGATGAAGCTGTGCCCAGTGGAATTATGCTGTGCTGGGCAGGATGATGCTGTGCCCAGTGGGATTATGCTGGACTGAGCAGGATGATCCTGTGCTAGGCAGGATGATGCCATTCCCAGCAGGATGTTGCCATGCCCAGCAGGATTATGCCATCTCAGCATTTGGACAGGCACTTTCACCCGGATTTTGGCAGCAGGGGCAGCTGCCAGGAGCTCATGGGGGCAACCCCGGCTGGGTTGGCTGTGAGCTGCCACTCGGGCAGCAGAGATGATTCACTTTGCTTTGCATCTCCTCAGATGCCTCCTGCAATTTGCATTTCAAAGCCTCTCCCGTCCTACCTGTGTCCCCAGATAGGCCTTGTGCAGTGGCAGGAGCTCGGGCCAAGGTGAGGGGCACCCACAGCCTTCGCAGGCATCAATCCCTGCCAGGGACAGGCTGGATCCCCCAAACCGGATCCCAGAGCCAGGCATGGTGGAGGCTCCAGCTGTAGCAGGAGAGAACCAGGGGAAGGAGAGGGAGAGATTGGATTGAGAGGCAGCAAATGCAGCTCCCCAGAATGGATGTACATTTTCATTATACACTGAGTAATTGGTGGTAATACAAGAGATATGGGCAGTATCATTATAGACCAGGCTGTGCTGGAGATGGATTATCATCATCTGTCATTATCTGGGCTTCCTTGTGGCTGCTAAAATTGTAGAACATGATTTTAATAACCCTGGAAGGCAAGAATCATTTTTCTTTTGTCACTTAACAACTTGGCCTCATTCACTGATACCTTTAAATAAGAAGGGGGGATTAATTTCTAGTGGGATAAATGCAGACCTGGTTGTTTCCTCCTCTCATCATTTGCAAAGAGGCCTGGTGGATGCCTGACAGCCTTCAAGGAAATTGCAGATAATGGGGACAGGATGTCAGTGTGGAGCGGGGGGCACAGGATCACCCGGAGACGGGTGGTGGTGACACAGTGCCAGCCCTGTGCCTCCCAGGCACTGGGAACCACAGCCTGAGCCTCGGGGAGTCTTGGCAGGAGATTTGGGCAGTATCAGAGCCCTCAGCGTGGTCCAGGCACCCCAACTTACAGTCCCACCTCGCAGGGCACAGACACGGCTGTTTTCCAGGAGCCGGGGGAGCTGCGTCACTCCTGACCCCCCCGGACACTGCCGGGCTCATTTGTGGGTGTATCATTTGTCGCTCCTCTTGGCCATGGAAAAAGCCAGCAGCAGGAGAGGGACAAATCAAATTACAAGGCAGCTAATGAAAATAATGGGGAATAAAGCACTTTTGGAGGCTGCTTGGTTGGATTCCTATTTCCCTGTGTCACCGGCTTGAAGCAGGGATGTTTATAACCTCACGAAGACATTTCATTGCCTTTGTGATTAGCTCAGTTGGCCGTGGATTTTTTGCTCTCACAGACCTGAGCCCTTGGAAGAGGAGAAGTGCCCAACTCCAAGCCACGTTCCCACCCCACAGCTCGAGCACCCAGAGCCTCCCTGTGCCTTCCAGGGGCCTGGCACCAGCAGCGTGTCCTGGAGTGACATGGATGGGGATGAAGGGGGTGTTCCCGGGCAGCACGGCCCGGATGGGGGGTTCATATAGCAGCAACAAGGGGGGAGCAGTTGGGAGAGCTTTGCCCCCTTTTCCGTGCAATGCTCCGGCCACTCCAGCCACGAGCAGCTGTCAGTGCCTGCCTGGGCTGGCGGCCCCTACCTGCAACTATTGACTCTGAGTAAATAATTCCCAGGTATCCTTTTCCCCTGATAAAAGCTGGCTTTTTTTCTATTATTGTCAGAGGTGTTTATTAGAGCAGAAAAATAATAGTGCTTTGCTTGCAGCCTGATTGCCGGGAAGTGTCGGGAGTGGCCACGCAGCCCCGGCAGCTGGGATCAGACTCAGCCCTGCTGCCAGGGGCACAGCAGGGGGAGGGGGAGTGCTGGGGGCTGAAAAACCCCTGCCCAGGTGGTTTGATGGGGGCCAGCATCAAAGGGAAATTTCTTTTCAGTAATGGCAGAGGAAGAAGATGCTCCACAAGTCTGAGCTCTGGAGTGACTCAGCAGAAAAGAGCAGGATTTTCCAGGAATGTGAGGGGTGAGAGGCTGGGACAGGGCTCGGTGGAAGGACGTGGGGAGGTTCCTCTGCCACAGGCACCTGTGCAACAGAGAAAGGAATTTAGGGACGGGCGGGTTCCAGGTGCTCCCATGGAAGATCTCTCCCTCTTGCCCATCCACCCTCTCAAACCACTCTGTGGCCCCTTGGCACCACTTTGGCATCTCGCAGAGCAGAGATGAAGAATGGCAGCACATCCCACCCCTCCTCCCCCTCCCCGTGCCCACCAGGGCCTCCCAGGATCTGCCACACAGAAATTAATCCTTCTGCCTCATTAATTGCAGGAATGTGTCGGGAGCTGTTCAAGGTCAGCCTCTAGGACCCCTGCCATCAATCCTCTCCAATTTGCAGCTGCCTCGCTGGGGAGGAGCCGGCAGTGGCACAGCAGGGACAAGCACCGGGGACAGCTCTGGTGTTTGGGTGACCAGAGCCTGCAGACACAGGAGGGTCCTGGATTGGTTTCTGTCCCAGGAGTGGCTCCATGCTGGCAGCTGCCCATGTCCCCCTGTCCCCTGGTGATGCCATCCCAAGCCGAGTGTCCTCTCCTGACCACCTCTGCTCACCCACAGAGTGACTGGATGTGGAGTCCTCTGCTCCCTCCTCATTGCTGATGGCTGAGCAAGGGGGTTGTTTGAATTAATTGCATTGGGCAGCAATTAGCCAGCTCTCCTCACCCATTAGACTGCAGAATATTTTGCACTTAGTTCTTGCATCTTACGTGACTGGCAATATTCTGGTTTTTTAGGGAATGAAAAGAAGAAAGGGAAAATCCCTTTAGGGGAGCTGGGTTTTGCTGCCTGCAGAGCTGATACACACCAGGAATGTGCTTCATTCTGCTTAATAGCAATGATCCACCCAGCAGGGATGGAATCAGAGGCACTGGGAACACACAGGCAGCTGAGGGCTCCTGAGCACTGAATGTGGGGCTGCTGTGTGTGGACTCCGACCAGAGCTGCCCACAGGGTCTGGCCATGCCCATGGGTGCCCAGAGCCATTGGTCACCATCCTACACCCTGCAACCAGAAAAAAAACCCTCAGCTGCTTCCGCTTTCCACCTTCCCCCTTGCCTGATGGCCTCAGGCTCGGGAGGCTTTTATGTCATGAACTGGGAGGCACTGCCCCACCATTCACCCCAAAACAGGCCTCGTGAGCATCCACGCTCCCTACAAACCGTGCTCCCCTTGCTGTCCTGCCCCATGGCCTGTGTCACCACCTCCCTCTGCGCCGTGGGACCCCCTGTCACCCAGCTGGCTCTGGTACCCCGGCAGCCCCCTCCCCGTGCATCCTCCTGCCCCAGCCCCTCTGCCAGGCCGGCTGGAACCCAGGAGCTCCGGAGGGATGACCTTCACCCTGCGTCGTATTCCTGTCCCATCCCAGGAACGGGATCTGTGGGCTTGTGAGCGTGACTCAGAGCCGAAGGGGAACCGAGAGCGCTGTCAGGAGGCACAGCTCTGCTCCATCCCCGCTCGCAGCGGGTTGCCCCGGCAGAACGGCGCGCTCGGAACCTCTGGGACCAGCCCTTTCCCTGCGGAGCACGGGCAAGCTGAGCCCGGGGGCAGGGATGGGGTGCAAGGTCCCCTCCCCGGACCGGCTCCCACCCTGTGCCGGGCCCCAGCGGCGGCGGGCGCTTCCCGGTGTCCAGCTGGGCGTTCGCAGCGCTACGCCCTCGGTTCCCACGGAGATGCCCACGTCGCCATGGCTACCCACGGATTATTCCTGCTCGGCTGGTAAACAGCCCGCACCGCACCAGCTTCCGTCCCGAAGGACCGGGGGTTGCTACAGCCCAGGGAAATGTTGCGAGGGCAGCTCCCCCAGCCCGGGCAGGCAGCGGGCATCGGCCCCGTGCCCCAGCCCAGGGTGCTGAGCCCCCAGTCCACTCCTTCCAGCAGCCTGGCCCGTTACAAGCAGGGCAGATTTGGGGGAAGTGTCTTTACTTGGACTGTCGGGGCTGTGAAGTCGGTGATGGGAGCCCCAGGCCATCCCCTCCGGCCAGCGCCTGGCTCTCCAGGAGGCGATGCCAGATCTCCCCAGGCTGGTGTCCCACCACACCAAGACACCCTGCTCCCAGGAGGCTGCTCTGGCTCCCCGGATTCTGGCAGCGTGCGGCTACGTGAGCACTGCAGAGTGCCGTGGAGATGAAACACCGCCCCAAGCCCGGAGTAAACAGCTCTTTGCACAACAGCCGCCGTGGTTGCAAAGGCTGTGAGTGTGTGGAGGGTTGAGCAACCCTGTGTTTACCCCCCACGCCAGCCCCATCCCAGCAGACACGGGATTCCCCAGCGGGGCTGTGCTCCAGCCTGACACGGGTGGGCTCAGCAGCTCAGCAGGGCCCTGGGCAAAGAGCTGTCGGAATAACACGGGTTAATGGTCAGTACTGGGAGATACCGGTGGGAACATCACATCATGAGCTGACCTCGGGCATCTTGCAGGCCCCTCACCCTGGGGCAAGCCGGGCTACGTGGACACAGACACAGACACGGGCTTGGGGATGTGAGCTGCTCCAGGTGGCATCACACGGCGCTGGCAGCCACAGCTGGGTTTGCCTCCTGCCCCTTGAGCTTCTCATTCCCTGGCCCACGGCCTCCTGCCACATTCCCCAGCCCACGTTCCTCTGCCGTGTCCCCCAGCCCAGCCTGGTGCCCCAGGGCAGTTGCAGTGAGGAACTGTCCGTGCCACATCCCGGCTGTGCCAAGCCCGGCCGCTGCAGCGGGCAGGGCAGGGTGGAGGCCGGGCGGCGTCTGCGTCCCCCGGGCTTTCCTGCCTGCGGCGAGCGAGGGGGTCGCAGACTTCAGGGAAGTGTTTTGCAATCACCTTCTTGAGAGCGTCACAGCAACTAACGGCCCTGGTTTTGAGGAACTAGCGGGGAAAGCAGCATGTTAGCAAACAGGCTGAGCACGGCCGGCCGCCGGCAGCCAGGGCCCCGCGCTCGGAGCGGGCGGTGAGCGGCAGCCGGACACAGCGGACGCAGAGGAGAGGCAGGGATGAAGGCGAGGTAGGGATGGAGGTGAGGCAGGGGTGGGTGCGTGGTGCTCAGGTCCCACTGGGCAGCACCTTGTCCTGCCTGGGACAGCCGCACGTGCCGAGTGCCCGGGGGTGGCCGCTGTCCCGCTTCCACACACGAGTACTCTGTCCCTCTCTGGATGTTGGCTTGCGGGCTCAGGAGCTCTGGGCACACGGAGCTGGGACGTGTCTGGGACCCATCCGGGGCAGAGGGTGCGGGACGGGCAGGGGCAGAGGAAGACACCGCTCCCAGGGCCGTTTCCAGCAGCAGGCAGGGGATGCCGCTGACAGGGGCAGCCGAGGGGCGTGGGGAGGACCCCGCAGCTCCGGCCAGTCCCGCTGTGCTGCTGTCGGTCATCCGCTTCCCTCTCCCAGCTTATCGCCCTCCGCCGGCCCGGTGCTCACCCGCCCTCAAACCGCAAATCTCTGCCCGGCAGCGGCGGGAGATAGTGCAGATAAAATCAGCCGGTGCCTGCGGCCGAGCACAGGGTGCTGTGGCCGGGATGGGGCGCGGGCCCGGGACGGTGGCGGCGGTGTGGAGGGACCCGCGGTCCGGGGTCTCTGCACTGCGCTTCCCACGCCGGCGGCGGTGGCAGCGCGGGCGCCGAGCCGGGGGCGGAGGTGTCAGGAGGGCTGCGGGAAGGGCTGACGCTGACAGCGAAAGCACATTCTGCTCCAGGAAGCGCCGGTGACAATGGAGCCCGGCTCCTTCAGCCCACCTCGTCCCCGGCCCTTGCCGACCCCCAGGACAAGCCGCTTTCTCCATTCCAGGTGATGCCAAAGCCACGGAGGAGACCATGGCCAGGAGCGGTGCTGGGACACTCCTCCTGCTGCAGCTCTCCCTGCTCCTGCTCCTGCTC
>VZTJ01006511.1:0-29903 GCA_013397795.1 Orthonyx spaldingii
CCTGTAAGGGACAGTGACTTCTATTTAAAGTGCCCTGTGTTCTTTCTAAAGAGAGAGACCATGAGATTGTGGAGAAGGATATTTTTTCTATGGCAGAAAGTGACAGCGTGCCAGGCTCAGACAAAGGACAAGAAGCAATGCAAGACACCAGCACACTTGCTCAGCATTCAGGAAGTGAGTGCTTGGTAGATGTTGGCCTGGGGAAAGAGGAGCATTTCTGCTGTATCCCTGCAGTGGTATTCATCCATGGATGGATTGCAGAGGCTCAGTATACAGCCCCAGCCTGCAGCCCAGAGGAACAGATGGGGGCAGTGCTGGTGCGGCTGCTCCCTGACACACACTGGGCTCTTCTGCATGAGAACTTGAAGGGATCCCTCTTGTTCCCTGGTGCTAAGACACCAGAGCCAGAAGCACCGATCTCCGAAGACAATAATCCTTGGGCATGTGAAACGCACTGTGAGATTATCCCTAGTGCAGAGCACAAACGTTCTCTCTTGCATTGTCTTTTCTCCTGCCAGGGTCAGGTGCTGGGCAAAACGCCAAAACTGCAGGACAGTGGAATCTCAGCAAGAACTACATTCTGACATCTGTAGCAGTCTCAGCTCTGCTGCTGGTTGCAGTAGCGATTGGGTACATAGTCATGTATCAGCTGCTGAAGAGAAACACGTGAGTTGGCCTTTCCCTGGAGTTATTTATTGCTGGTGTGGGCAATGAAGTGTTTGCACTGTGCTGGAGTGCCAGGGCAATTCCTGGCAGTGCTCTGCAGAAACCTGTGCCATGCAATCCTTTAACTGTGCTTTATCGCATAGCTGAGGAGTCTTCTCTGAAATCTATTTCTACAGAAATAGAGCCGTGGAAACATCAGCACAATCCAATACCTACTCTTTTTGAGATAGCAAGGATTGGAGTAAAAACAAAGGTGAAGCAGAGTGAGGAGAATGCCCAGGAGGGATGGAGAGAGCCCAAGGCAACAATTTCAACCACAGCTGCCACCTCTCACCAGAGATCTTTGGGGCAGAGCTCGCCCAGCTGTACAAGAGCATTGGCATAGACCCCTCACCTCTGCCTGCCTGTCTCAGCTGCCATTTGTCTGACGGTGCCTTTTCACAGTGTTTAAGGTGTTCTATAGGTGGTTTTTATATATAGTTATACATAATATTATATTTGCTGTATGTCAATCCATGCAGTTTGTGTTACTGTTTTTTTAACGACCCAACAACCAGTATAACAAAACTTGTGTGTTTTACCCTGATTTCACAGAGGGGTAGTGTCATTGTCCGCTTCACCACCCAGTGGTCAGCAGGCGACAATACCACAAATGCCCCGGCAGCAGGACAATCTGTGGCTCAGCAGCCTCAGTGGTAGCTCTGACAAGAGCTGTTTGCTTTAAAGCCCACACTGGGGCTGGAAACTGTAGTGAGCGCAGCAGAGACAAAGGAGGAGAGAGGAGCTCAATTCTAGCAGCAGTCTTGTACTTTATTCAGTGCTGCGGGGGACAGGAATCATGTGTAACAAGAGCAAGGATACAAAAGAGAGCCTGGAGCAAGAGTTGCAAGGGGTTTTTAAGGGGCAAGCAAAAGGGGAGGAGAAAGGGGATACACCAATGGGAAAATGATAAGTGGTGACAGGTGCCCAATAACATGGAAGGGAAGGAGGGATAAGTTTAAACAGACCAATGGGGATAACAGAACGACAGAACTCTCTGGAACAACATGAATATTAAAATAACTCTGAAGGAAAAAGGGGTGGAGATGTAACAAAGGATTGACAACTCAAAGCCAGATAGATTCCCCAGCCATGCCTTCCTCTTCCCCCTCAGGCTCACTGTCCTGAGGGGGAAAATCAACCCACTTGATGTCATTAATTCTCATAGAGCAGGCAGGTTGGGTCACCGCCACAGGGTAGCGTGCTGGGTCCCTTGGAAAAGAGCGAATGGACACACACAGGCACTCTTTTATTTCTCTCTGGTCTGTGGATGGGGTTGCCAGTTGCAGGTCTCCAAGTAGCGACCTGAGAAGCTGCACTCTGTAATAAGAAGTTGCACTTTGTAATTAGAAAATCAAAATCCTCTGGTGCCTTTTAGATTGCCTTGATCATCTTAAAACTTCATTTCATCAATACATGAAAAGACAGAAAATGCCTACATCTTTGCTAGACAGGTAGAGCCAAAAAGTAACTTCAGGAGACCATGTGGGCTGATTTCCCTCTTCTGGGGAGGCTCTGATGCCTGATTCAAAAATCCTTTCATTGTTTCAAGTGTTTCACAGTATTGGAGGTTTCTTCCCGGGGATAATGTTCTTGCAGATCTTCTCTGATTGCTGACAATGGAAGGAGGATGAATGAATTCAGTCCTTTCTGAACACTGGTTTATCTGTAAGTACACCCAGAACATAAAAGCTGTTGTCCACTATGATTCACAAGAGCTTTCTGCCATTTCTTTTGGTATCAGAACTCAGAAAGGCAGTGGTCATTTGCTTCACAATATCACGTTCTTCTGTAATTTACATCTACTTTTCCTTTTTATATTGAATTACTTTTCCTTACAGAAATTCAGCTACTCTTCTAGTTTTATTTCAGAATTTCTGAGGGTCTCCAGAGAGAGAGAAAGGGAACCTTAAAGTTTCTGAACTCTGATAGCACAGGGGCATGCATAACCACTGTCTTGGTCCTGCTGGCCACACTACTGCTGGTCTGGGCCAAGTGCCACTGCCCTCTTTGGGCACCTGGGTGCACACTGGCTCATGTGCAGCTGCTGTCAAACAGCACTTCTAGGTCTTTTTCTGCTGGGAATCTTTCCATCTGTTCTGCCCCTAGCCTGTGGTGCTGCCTGGGGTTGTTGTGACCCAAGGGCAGGAGCTGAGACTTCACCTTTTATGAACCTTTTACCACTGTGTGTGGCCCATGAGTCCAGCCTGTCCAGATCCCTCTGCAGAGTCTCACTGCCGTCCAGCAGATCAACACTCCCACCCAACTTGGTGTCATCCATGGACTGAGGGTGCACTCGATCCCCTCGTCCACATCATCAATAAAGATATTAAACAAAACTGGATGCCTGGTACACTGACATTCATGTAATGAGTTTCTTTACAGACGCAAAGACATAAAACAAGAAGGGTCCTCTTGAGAGGACAGAAAGCCACCAGGCCTCTGGCATGATATATGCATGCATTTTCTTTCCCAATAATAATGCTGCAAGGCACCTCCATGCCTAAAAGGTCAGAAAAAAAAATATCAGAATAACAAATGCAAAACAAATGAACATCCTGCTGTAGGTAGGATATTCCTTTAGATCTTTGTCCCTCATGAGAAGGGTTGACTAATTTATTTTCTCCCTTCTGTCTTCCAGTTCATCTTATTTGTATCCTTTCCAAACTGCAAACAGTATTATAACAATCAGAATTAACATACAGTGTAAGATATCTGCTTGTGTGGGAAGAAAAAGTAGTAAAAAGCCTTTTTGTCTTTATTTGTTTGGAATGATGTATTAAGTTTTACTCACAGTTAATTCAAAGCTCTAATAATACTCGGTCTGATGGAACACAGGCAACTCAGGGCTTAAACCACTAGTAATCAACATGAAATAGTAAGTATTCATAAAGTAGTTGAATCTCTTTTTGTGGCAAATTCTTCCACTAGGCACATAAGAACAACTGTACTTGTAAAAAAATGCCAAATGTTCCCAGCATTGCTGCATGCTTTGCCATTTTTACATTTAGTAGAAAGCATACCAGTTTCAAACTGTTCGAGCTTCTTTTTAGATAAATGCTTAGGGAAACAGGTGACAGTAATTGATATGAGCATTGCAGAGGCCGTATAGAGTTACCTCTTATGATAGTGCTGTTGATCCTTCTCAAGTGCTGGAACTGTTTTTTGCAGTACAGTGTGAAATACAAAGACTTCTGTGTGTACTGTTCAGGCTTATTAGTATCCCCTTTTCAAATGCAGGTTGGACTAGCTGACCTGTAAATGTCCCTTCCAACCCTAAACTTTCTGTGATTCTATGGCTTCGTGTCACTACAGTGGCAGCTCTTTAGTTCAGTGCTTTCTGTTCTTTTTCAGTGATAAATACATTCACTGTCATTTCTGCAGCAGACAGAGAACTAACTAGGCAGCAGTGACACTCTCCCTCATTGTCACAAGGAGAGAAATATTGAGGATTATATGTAGAATTCTGTTAGAGAGAAAGAACTTTAGGCCTGTGAATGTCTGGCTGTTGACCCTTGCTGTGATCTACTGTCACAGAGCGTCCGAACATTTCCATTCTCCATTTTTAATACATAGTTTAGAAATCACATATTCTTTCCACTACAATGCCTGCATATAATGGAAGAAATCATTACCACATATCTAAATTATTTTCCAAGATTTTCTGCACCCTTGTCCTATTTTGAGGTAAATGACCAAAACCAAATCTGCTTTTTCTGGATTTAACAAAATAAATAGAAAAAGCCCCAAAACCCCCAGAAGGACAAATTAATGGGTGATTACTTGTAAGAAGAAATTTGTAATATTCTTTACTGAGTAGTTTTCATCAAGAGTATCACAGCTGTTTTTAACAGAACAAAGTACTTTCCTTCAAGACAGTGCTAAAGTTCCCTATTTCTATACAAAAGCAGTGCATTTGATACAGTTTTTAAAAGTAGCTCACAGATTTTCTTGAAATGAGAATTAATTTCCTGGCTTTTTACTTATGGACTAAACACTGAGGGTGTCATTCTGGTATTCTTATGACAGCTTGTACTGGTTTGAAGACAGGTGTCTGCTAAGGAAGGCAGGAGCCTCCCTTGGAATAGGAAATGTAATCCCCTTCCCTCCGAATTAGTATAATTTTGAAATTAAAGGGGCTTTCAGGCAATGTTGTGGGAAAAGGAATAACAGTTCTTTACTAATATATATATATATTAGTATATTAGTATACTAGTTTGTCTAATATTAGTATATTAGACAAACAACAACAATGGCAACCACAACAAACAAGAACAGAGCAAACCCCCAGTCCAGTCTCTTCTTGCTCCCTGTTAGCAGTTGGGCAGGACGGGTGCGATGGCTCCTCCTCGGCTGCAGGGGGCGCTGTAGCGCAGGTCTCGGCTGTCTCTCCCTGGCAGTGATGGCAGGCGCGGCCCCAGCAGGGATGGAGCCTGGACTTCTTGTAGGCAAAAACCCCGAAGCTGCAGCAGGGGTCCGGCAGGGCTGGGCAGGGCAGGGCAGCCCGACTCCCAAGCCACGGCTGGCAGGGGCTGGCTCCGGGAGAGGCAGGCAGGCAGCAGGAGCCAGGAAAACTCCACAGTGGTGACAAGCAATGGCAGCTTCCCTCTCTTCTGAATGCCGAGAGGCAAAGAGAGCGAGCTACTGCTCCCCTTCCTTTTTCCCAGCCCCAGCTGTCCCGAGATCTCTGCCTCCTTCAAGAGGGAATGTCCAAATAAGGGAATAGCTACTTACAAGTTTTTTTACTCGACTGGTCTTTCTATTGTTTTTCCTAAGCACCCAGTCGTTATGGTGTCTTAGCAACATATGGGCAAAAATTCCCTAAGATAAGAGAAACAAAAAGAAGGATTCCAAACCCCAACACAGCTGTTTCTGAACTAAGAAGCTTGGACATGCATTGAAATACATCAGATATGCTTGCTTTTTAAATTCTAAGAATTCAGTTGTTCTAATGATGCCTTATCGAGACTACCTAAAAACAGAGGCTAGACAAAATTAAGAGAATAAAAAGCAGTTATATTTATTGAAGGGCCTTCAGGTACACTTAGGGCAGTCAAAGCCCATCCAGGGGCTACACCCTGAAATGGACGACTGGTCACAGTATTTTCATACTTTTATAAGTTTGGGCCCTTTGCATATTGGGGGTTAATCTTCCAATTACAGCTTCAGGTAATGAAGTCATTTACTCTGAGTTTGCTCCCCCCAATTCACTGTTGTTTACATATCTCAGGGTCTGAGACAGTAAGGTGTCTATGAGTTTCAGGCCTAGAGAGGAATTATTTTGTCTAAGATGGGAGAAGAGTAGCTAGCACTGTATATGGAGTCTAGAGTTATACACTAAAGAATTACAGGATTACAGATACATGAAAAATATAGAAGCTAAAACCCTAAGGCATCACCAACAGAAGGACCATAGAAAAACATGTTTAGACCATCCAGTTTCTCTCCGAGCATCCAGCTCATATTTTCACTTTAGGTTTCAGCTTCAATTTTCACTATTTCCTATTAGCCAGCAGACTGTTGCTTAACCCAGAAACTCACAAACTCTTTTCAAAGGCAGTACACTCTTCAAAGTGTATGAAACTGATGATCATCATAAGAGTGGGACCCAGAATTCATAAAAAGGCTATTCAGGTAGCACATTTCTAAATACATTTTTCAGTTATCAGACTTAAGTAAACTATGTTTTCAGGTGATAGATTTTCCAGCTTCTATTCACTTCCCATGATTTAATGATGTAATAATGATGGAAGAAGAATCTTTGATTCTTCATAATAAAATGAAAGAAGCAGCACCGAGAATTTACACAATCTAATTTTGCAGACAAATGGAAGAAGCCACCATGAGGGTAGGAAGTGATGGACAATCCTGAGACACAGGGAAGATCACTGTTTACCTAAAGCAACATTAGAAAGGAAGTGAGTAAATACAGAAAAATGTCTTAAAAGTTTTGTTTTACTGTGATGCCTGTATCACTGTGCAGAGACATCCACTCTCATCTGATTCAAGTACTTCCACTTACTTTTATCTACCTGTGTTTCCTACCTTATAGTTAAATAGTTACTGCACTGGAGTAAGATATATCTTTCTGCTTTTTGTTTGAACAATACCTTGCTCAAATTGCTCCCATGCCTCTGGCTGAGAACAGTAGGTGCTGCAGAAATAAATAAAAAAATAAAATCTGGGTACAGAGAATTTGACAAAGAGGAAACCAGGATTCACCTACATAAAGATATGATGGATGAGCTGGGCTTTAAAAATGTGCAAAAGGAAAAGAGACAGCCCCACGAGAAAGGACAAGGAGAAGAAATTATTAATGTTAATAAATACAAAGATATGACTGCTTCAGAATGTCCAAAAAACAAATTGTTGTGGGTCAGGAAAATATATTTCATGTCCAGTCACTATATGATGTATCTGTCTGCTGTGGAGGGTAGACTAACCCACCATTGTCATTCCCAAGACCTTATATTAATGACTGATACTGAAGAGACAGAGGTGTGATGAGCAGTCGAAGAAGGAAAAGGAGACTGGCAGGTCTGGAAAACCCAGGGAAGGTGCAACTTTGACAAGTACAGGTAAAGAAATGAAGGTAAAATGCAACTGTCAGAACTGGAAAACAACCAGGATATGGAGCATATGAGCCGTGCCTCCCTTCATTCTGGTCAAACCCATTGCAAGCAGGCTTGGAAGTAAGGAAGAGGAGAATCACTATTACTGGAAGAGGCGTCCATGTGCAATAAAAATGCATTTCGTTCTTGAATCAAAGTAAATAGCGTAAATAATCAAAGTAAATAGGAGACTTTCCCCTCATCACTGGTATTGACTGGTGTCTATTTTTTTGACTGAAAATTATGCTGCTAATTAATTTTTGTTTATTTATGAAACCAAGTTCTTCTAGCTTGCCCTGGTTAGGGAAATTCTTCATTATGTTGTAGATTGAGTTATGCCAGTAGCTGAATCACAGGCTTATAGCAATTTACTAAAGAGGGAAAATCAGTGCACCAACCCCAAAGTAAGCAAAGGGTGTTTCTTTTTCTATCCAGAGGGGAAGTGGAGAGCACAGTATTAGATGAATTGTAGTCCTCAGTTTCTGACAGTGAAATCAGCCATACAATCAGTTGTCCATACAATCAAATAAACCTCCAACATCAGCCTGACTAGAATAGTTCAACGGCATAAGGAATAAATTCAATGAATTATTATATCTACATATATATATATATACCTCCTTCATAATTTCTAAAGGAAAAGTAAGACATTTTGCAAAGGTTCACATGCTAAAGTTCAGGCATGTGAGTTTTACTGACTTAGATGATCCTTCTCACACACATGGTGCTTGACGGGTCTGAATTTGTAGTCAGATTCTACAGCACATTCATATTAAACCACTAATAACACTATTACTTTTATGGCAGAAATGCACTCTGATGTCCTAAACTTTAAAATAAACAGTCTATACAGGAACCTGTTGCTATTCTTCCAACAATGGGGCAATTTGCTGTTGCTTTGACCGCTTGACCGCCCGGCAGGCCAGCAGGCAACAAGATCTCTGAGCACCCGGTCAGCAGGCTTTAAGCCTCTGCAGGGTAGCTCTGAGAAGAGCTGTTTGCCTCACAGCCCACGCTGGGGCTGGCAACAGTCAGTGGGAACAGTGTAGCAAATGCGGCGGAGGTAAAGGAGGAGAGAGGGACTCACTCCTAGCAGCAACCTTGAGTTTATTCTCTGTCCCGAGGGACAGAACAACTAACAACAAGAGCAAGAGCTACAGAATGAGCAATGGGGGACGGTTACATGGGGTTTTAAGGGAACTGAGAAAGGGGAGGAGGACAGGGATAAACCAATGGGAAACGTGATGGGTAGCGACAGGTATCCAATAACTGGGGAGAGAAGGAGGGACAAATTCAAACAACCCAATGGGGATAACAGAACATCAGAACTTTCCAGTATGATATGAATATTAAACCAACTCTATGAATATTAAAATAACTCTGAGGGAATGGGGGAGGAGCTAGAACTTTGACAGACAAGGGCGAGTGGCGGGAAATTACCCCAGCCTGCCTTCCCCATCCCCCTCAGGCTCACTGTCCTGAGAGGGATAGTCTGCCCATTCCACGTTGTTACTGAGCCACATGGAGAAGACAGGCGGGTCTGCTGATACATTGCCCATTGGGAACCGCCACTGGCTGGGTGACTGCCACAATTTGCCAAGGAAACAGCACTGTGACCTCTATGTGTGATTGATATCACCAAGCAGAACAAAATATTGCCAGTATCCAGACAAAGGCAGAGTATAAGCTGGGAGTATAAACTGAGCACTTTTTTACCCAAGACTTTCAGTCTGTCTCAAAGAGCTAAAACAATCAGAAGAATTAAATATTATAAACCAAATTCTTAGGACCAGTAGTGTTGCAACATCCTAAAGTAGCACAAAATCTCCAAAATGCTCTCGAGTGTTCTCTGTCTTTGTATTGTGATGCACATTAGCAGTGTTTGTCAATCAAATCTTAAATAATCAGTGTGAGTTTTCCAGCAACCCCCACCAGGGCATTTAACTACAGACATCTGCTAGAATAAACAATGTATATTGTACTGACAATTGTGTAACCTAAGGAGCAGTATGCATGCTTACAGCAAGAAGGCATTGGAAGGTCACTGAAGAAAAGTCATTATCTTCATCCCCAAGACCACCAGAAGGCAGAAAAGACCCCCCTAGCAACACCGTGGTGCAGAAGCAGAGCACACCAGGAAAAGCACGTCAGCCGGAAACCAAAAGAAGATAAGAACACGGAAGAGACAGAGAAGCGGGCGAGCTGCTTTTGAGGGAAGAAAGTTCCCACAGCTCCCCAGTACTGGTTTGCCTGTATATCGCTTACTTAATAAATTTTTTTATTCACCATAATTGGCTTTAAGCAACTTTTGTCGATAACAGTNGTAAATAGGAGACTTTCCCCTCATCACTGGTATTGACTGGTGTCTATTTTTTTGACTGAAAATTATGCTGCTAATTAATTTTTGTTTATTTATGAAACCAAGTTCTTCTAGCTTGCCCTGGTTAGGGAAATTCTTCATTATGTTGTAGATTGAGTTATGCCAGTAGCTGAATCACAGGCTTATAGCAATTTACTAAAGAGGGAAAATCAGTGCACCAACCCCAAAGTAAGCAAAGGGTGTTTCTTTTTCTATCCAGAGGGGAAGTGGAGAGCACAGTATTAGATGAATTGTAGTCCTCAGTTTCTGACAGTGAAATCAGCCATACAATCAGTTGTCCATACAATCAAATAAACCTCCAACATCAGCCTGACTAGAATAGTTCAACGGCATAAGGAATAAATTCAATGAATTATTATATCTACATATATATATATATACCTCCTTCATAATTTCTAAAGGAAAAGTAAGACATTTTGCAAAGGTTCACATGCTAAAGTTCAGGCATGTGAGTTTTACTGACTTAGATGATCCTTCTCACACACATGGTGCTTGACGGGTCTGAATTTGTAGTCAGATTCTACAGCACATTCATATTAAACCACTAATAACACTATTACTTTTATGGCAGAAATGCACTCTGATGTCCTAAACTTTAAAATAAACAGTCTATACAGGAACCTGTTGCTATTCTTCCAACAATGGGGCAATTTGCTGTTGCTTTGACCGCTTGACCGCCCGGCAGGCCAGCAGGCAACAAGATCTCTGAGCACCCGGTCAGCAGGCTTTAAGCCTCTGCAGGGTAGCTCTGAGAAGAGCTGTTTGCCTCACAGCCCACGCTGGGGCTGGCAACAGTCAGTGGGAACAGTGTAGCAAATGCGGCGGAGGTAAAGGAGGAGAGAGGGACTCACTCCTAGCAGCAACCTTGAGTTTATTCTCTGTCCCGAGGGACAGAACAACTAACAACAAGAGCAAGAGCTACAGAATGAGCAATGGGGGACGGTTACATGGGGTTTTAAGGGAACTGAGAAAGGGGAGGAGGACAGGGATAAACCAATGGGAAACGTGATGGGTAGCGACAGGTATCCAATAACTGGGGAGAGAAGGAGGGACAAATTCAAACAACCCAATGGGGATAACAGAACATCAGAACTTTCCAGTATGATATGAATATTAAACCAACTCTATGAATATTAAAATAACTCTGAGGGAATGGGGGAGGAGATAGAACTTTGACAGACAAGGGCGAGTGGCGGGAAATTACCCCAGCCTGCCTTCCCCATCCCCCTCAGGCTCACTGTCCTGAGAGGGATAGTCTGCCCATTCCACGTTGTTACTGAGCCACATGGAGAAGACAGGCGGGGCTGCTGATACATTGCCCATTGGGAACCGCCACTGGCTGGGTGACTGCCACAATTTGCCAAGGAAACAGCACTGTGACCTCTATGTGTGATTGATATCACCAAGCAGAACAAAATATTGCCAGTATCCAGACAAAGGCAGAGTATAAGCTGGGAGTATAAACTGAGCACTTTTTTACCCAAGACTTTCAGTCTGTCTCAAAGAGCTAAAACAATCAGAAGAATTAAATATTATAAACCAAATTCTTAGGACCAGTAGTGTTGCAACATCCTAAAGTAGCACAAAATCTCCAAAATGCTCTCGAGTGTTCTCTGTCTTTGTATTGTGATGCACATTAGCAGTGTTTGTCAATCAAATCTTAAATAATCAGTGTGAGTTTTCCAGCAACCCCCACCAGGGCATTTAACTACAGACATCTGCTAGAATAAACAATGTATATTGTACTGACAATTGTGTAACCTAAGGAGCAGTATGCATGCTTACAGCAAGAAGGCATTGGAAGGTCACTGAAGAAAAGTCATTATCTTCATCCCCAAGACCACCAGAAGGCAGAAAAGACCCCCCTAGCAACACCGTGGTGCAGAAGCAGAGCACACCAGGAAAAGCACGTCAGCCGGAAACCAAAAGAAGATAAGAACACGGAAGAGACAGAGAAGCGGGCGAGCTGCTTTTGAGGGAAGAAAGTTCCCACAGCTCCCCAGTACTGGTTTGCCTGTATATCGCTTACTTAATAAATTTTTTTATTCACCATAATTGGCTTTAAGCAACTTTTGTCGATAACAGTATCTATATAGATACTTAGGGTCTGTAGATACTCTCAACAACATCCTACTTAAGTATCCTTGATTAATTGTGTGATGAAAACCTGTCTTTAGAAACCTTGGGGACAAATACAGGGGGGATTTTTTAGCGATTCCTTGATCTACATGGGTGAGTGTCAGAGACTGAAAATAATTCATGCCTCAAGCATTGATACTACAAAAGGCAACAACCAGAGATGCCTCCCTGAAGACTGGGACTTTGGACTGAAAGTCAAGCTGCTGATTAGATAAAAGGAAAGCCCTTTTGTTCAATCACCTGAAACAAACAAGGCTGGGGGAAAAGGTATCCATCTCCAAAAAGCCAAAACCACCAGCTGCGCTGATAGAATCATGCCCGGCTGAGTTTGGGGGGGGGGGGAACACAGCTCACAGAAGCCAGGCTTACAAACTTCCCCCCCCAACCAAGTGTGGTGGGGGAGAGGAGATTTTTGGGTGTGTGGCATAACCTCTGGCCAGAGGTACTGAACATCCATCCTCAACTATACAAACTGGCCTAGCTGTGTGAAACCCAACCCCACAGGCCAAATCCACGGGACTTTCATGTGAGAGGCAGCTGAGACCATCAAAGACCCCCCAAGGTGCCCCCCTGGATGCCTTGCACTACAGGACCACATGTGATGCAACAGATCCAAAGTCTGTTGCAAGAGACAATGGCAAACTCCAGGGACATGCCTAGACATCACCCCCTGGCTTGAGGGTATATTAACCCAGGGCACTCTGTGCTTTCTGGGGGGACCTTCACCATCAAGAAGACCGGCAGGAGAGAATCATCGGGATGCCAGTGGGACCCACGGAGCGGTGATACTCTTTTATTCTGCCTCTGTCACTTCTCTGTCCCCTCAGCCTTTTTCCTTTTCCTCCCTTTCTCTTCTCTTTCTCTCTCTCTCTCTCTCCTAATTACTATCAAATAAAACCCATACTATTGACTGGCATATGGTCTCGTTTGCACCTTAATTCGGGCAGAGGTATTTCTAAGAACCTAATAATCAGATCATGACAGTGAGTTAGAGCATCCCAATCCTCTCTTGACTTGAGACAGCAAGAACATATTTTAGTGGATTCAGGCTAGGTCTGTGCTCTATTTAGGAACTGGCTCCGGCTCTTTATCAGTGTGACTGGGAGTAAATGTCAGGATTTGGGTGGGTCCAGTGCACTGGAACCTCAGAGGAGGTGAGGCTGCTTTACTCCTTCTTATGACTTGCTCTCACCTGGGATGGACTATGTGAGCTGTAACCACACAGTGCTGTCAAGGTGCAAACACTGTCCCAGTGCACCTCTTTGGGATGTGCTGCAGCTGCAGTACTGTGCAAGTGTGGCCCACAGCTTGCTGAGGCCAGGATGTGTTTCACAGAGCTCTTGTGGTGACACTGTATCAAATGATCATCCAGGAAGAAATAAAAAAACTTAATTCAAAGATTTAGCTAATTCCATCTCTATTTTGGAAATACAGTATTTGTTTATCTTACAGGACATTGTCATTTAAGTCTTACCTTCTGTGAATTTATTCTGGGACTGTTTTACAATATTTTATTCCAGAGTATAAATCCAGTGTGCTGGTGCTCTTTTCCCAGAAAAGGGGTGTGTCCTTCTGGCATACCCAGAACCCATGATCCACTTAAAATGAATAAAATACTCTTATTTTGAAATAAAAGTAGGAATAAGACCTTCTTACAGTTTCTCAAGAACAGCTATTTTTTCTGAATTCAGTATCTAATTGGAGACAAATTTCAAATGTAGGCACTCTGGTTAGGTATTTCAGAGGTATCAGGAAAATGACATCCATTCTGAGGAGTGATGCCCTAACTGTTGTGCCAGCTTCTACCTGCACTCAAGTAATATGAAGCTTGACAATCTATGTGTGTGTTGCAAGCCCCTGACTGGAGCACCCTACCTTTCTGGCCATTGCAGGGAATACTGTGACAACACTGATATTCCAATGTCCAGTTGTCTTAATTCCAATTTGGTGTGCACAAAACAAAACCAAATTAGCAGCATATAAATGTACAGAAATATGCAAGAAGCATTTTCCCTAAGAATACAAGATCAGACTTCATGGATTTCACTGCATATTGTGCTGTAACTATTGAAATTCTGTGGACGTGTTTCAAACATTTCAAGACCTTCCTTTCTCCTGGTGTATGCAACTTTGTGTGCTCAAATATGGGGTAAATTTATACACCCAGAAAGTGATTAGAATGAGGACAGAATTCCTAGCATATAGCTGCACCTATGAGTGCAGGATCTCATGTAGTCCAGCTGACACACATCTCTGCATTCTCTCCCACCCCTGACTTCACAATCTTTTGCTTGGCAAATCACAAATCAGGCCAATGAATTTAATCTGGTGCATGGACTAAGAACAGGAAGGAAACTGCTGTGCTGGAATGCTTAGAGACCAGAGATGCATGGAATGAACCACTGGGGGAGAAGTAGGACTCTGGCCCAGCATGTTACGCTTGAGGATGTGGCTTAGGTGGCAGTAGGGATACCCACAGACAATAGGCACTGTGGAAACATCAGTATCAGGTTATTGAATGTTAGCCAGAATTTTCCATGGTTGTTGATTTTAATTGTCTGCCATGAATCTTGTTGGTTACTGTGGCAGCAGTTTCCAGTGTCTCCTTTTCAGCTGAGGCCCTCAAACTATTTAACCCTTCAGGCATACCAAGACACTCTAAAAATCTTTATAACAATATGTCCTTTCAGTCATTTTTTTCAGTTTATTATTATTATTTATTAGCTACTTGTGACTGGAACAAGTGATCAGAGTATAGTGGGGGGGGTCCAAATGTGTGTCTGTACACCAGCTGATCTATATCAACTCAGTTTTTGTGTTAAAAAGCACATTAGAAAACATACATACTTGGTAGAATTTTTTGTTTGTTTTAGTGAGTCTAAAAGCAGTTCAAGTCTGTCAGCTGAGAAGAAGGATATTGATATTGGCTCAGCAGGGATTCTTTTCAATAAAAGACTGAAAAATGCTTAAATTCAAGTACATAATTCAACCATGTATGGATTATACTCAAAATTTCCTCTCTTGTTTGAATGCAGCAGTTATCAGGTAACTCGGTTCTTTGCTTACAATACTTTTTAAAAATCTGAGTCTCTAATTTCGAAAAAAACCCAAAACCATAAGACTCTTTTAATATTGTTTGTTAGTTAAACTTGTAATTTGCATTTATTTTCTTGCAAATAGCTTGTGCTTTTCCAAAGAACCTGAATGTGTAGCTGTGTCAGTGCATCCTTATGCTATACCAGCCAAGGTCTGAGTGCGTGATGAGCGAAGGTTATATTCTTACAAGAGGATTCCCAGGTAACTCATTTACTTAAATCCTCATGATTCAGATTCAAGAAAAAATTTAATTTATCCCACAGAATTTAAGGTACAGCACATATGCAGATGACATTTAACCTATTTCTTTCATATGAACTAAAGGTACGGACACTGTTTTAAATCTTCACAAAGTTTAAGATGAAGCCAGCTGAATTTCTAAGGGAATTGGCTGTTAACACCATCAGTCTTATGAGAGAAAGTTCTAAGCCACTGGTGTTTCTAGATACATTTAGGAAACTTGTATAACAACCTTCTATAAAAGATGATTTGATTCAAATAGAGAAAAAGGTTTGGTTTTGTTCTTGATGAGTAGCCCTTATATGTTCACATTTATGGAATGTGTCTCCCATGGTATCAGGCATAAAATGTGTTCATAATTCAAGTCTGTGGGGAAGAAAAGAGATGCCACACCAAAATTATATTCCTTTATCAACAGAGAACTGTGGATTAAGAAGTACAGCACTCAGTCCTCAGCTACTATGTGACTACCTCAGTTCCTTTATTCTTATCTGAGAAAATTGTGGTTTATTACTATCACTTTGTAAAGAGTAGTATTAAATAATTTCATGAATACAGTAGGTCTTTCTGGGTTGTCATCAGGATTACTTCATAATGAAAGATGGAGCTGGGTGAAATCTATTTCTGGAACGATATCAGGTTTTCCTGCTTACAGCTCTTGTCTACCAGTAGTTTGCATACTACGGAGGAATTTTGAGACTCTAAGACTAGTATTGTTCAACTTTCTTTTGATGGAGTAAATGGCTTGACTGAATTCAGCCTTCAGGAAAAGACTGAATGCCTTTTTTCTCCCATTAGGTGACTGGTTCTGCATTCTCTCACATGCAGGCTGGTGCTCCCAGAGACAGTAGGCTCCTTGTGCAAGGACAGCCAGAAATATTGCAAGTGAGAATATTGTTAGCCCATTCAGTGAGCTAACAGGTGATTCAGAAACCTCCTGATGATAAGCAAAGTCCTGCCTGTGCACACGTGCAGGACAGGTGACTGGTTTGGGAGCAGCTCTGCAAAGGGGACCTGAGGTCCTGGTAGACCGGGGAAGGTGGATTCAATAGTGTGCCCTCAGTGATAAAGGCTACGTTGAGGACAAGTGCTCAAATCCCCTCTGCCCAGGACTTGGAGGTCTGAATCTGGAGCAGGGTGTCCAGTTTTAAGCCTGCAGTGTGTGAGATATAAACCACAGAGAATCCAGCAAAGGGCCACTGAGAGACTTCAGAGGCTGGAGGAAGGAACCTTAAGAGGCTGGCTACCCAGGAAGCTTGGCTAGCAATGCCCAGACTGGTACCTGCAAACAGCTGCTCAGCACAGACAGGGTAATGCTGGAACAGGAGTGAGCAGGTGCAGGAGATACCTAATCTCACTGGTTCTTAAATATAGCCCCTATCCAGATATACCGTGTTTTTTTGTTTGCTAGGTCTCTACTGTATGCCTACTACCTACATGCTGGATTGCAGTTTCATCCTCCTAAGACAAGTGAGGGCAGCCTTTGTTCAGACATCCGCTGAGCCTGAGGTTTAAGCACAGGCTCTACCTATAATGTCATCTTCTGTAACTGACCAAAGAATGTTATTTCTCTACTCATGTATTAGAGGAAAGTAATTTATCCAGAACCACTAGTGCTAGAGTGGCATGAAAAACACACTAAATCACAGACATCAATCACTTTGCAATAATGCCAGCAATTATTTCCATATGTCTTCCTGACAGCAACTCCATCTATTCTCTTTAGTGATAATCATGCTGCCATACAAAGTGATATTGACAATACCCACCAGATTAAGAGGTAGCATATTCCCTGTCCATAAGCCTTAGAAAAGCATGTTGATTTTCCTGTAGGTTTTCTGTAACTGCATCTGCTTCCTGCGTCTGAGAAGGGAGTGCAATTGATTACTTGAAGCAATTTTGGCAAAGGGTGTAGGGACGCTGCCTGGACAGCATCATTGCTGATGCAGATCTGCAATGCCATCCTGCAGGGCACACAGTTGAGCCACAGCTCCCCTCTGAAGCTGCAACTAGAAGGGTCCTGACACTCCTGCTTAGAGCCTCTGTGACTACCCAGGGGCTGCTCCGTCATCATCATACCAGTGACAGCGTGCTGCCTCTGTCCTGAGAGCCTGGCAGGTGCCCCCAGGCACTACTCTGGAGTTGGCACCAAGCATTTTTGTTACTCAAAGTTTCAAATATTTGAAAATTAACATTCCCATAGCCACTTTTTTTTTTCTGGGAAGCTGCTTATGTGAAGCCTCAGTATCTGAGTTTTCTTATAAATCACATGTATTCTCATTTTAACCTTTTATTTTGTGACCACCTGCCTCAGTGGGCAGAAAAGCAATCTTTTTCTAGTGCTGTTAGAATCCTTCATCCCTAGGAAACCAAGGTTCCTAGGATTCAGATCCTGGTTTAATTTTTCACAAACCCATCACAGTTGCATCTACTGTAATAAATACAAAACCAATTAGATTTTTCTAAAAGTAGGGGGTTTTTTTAAATTAAGAAGTTTTAAAATACACTTAAGTCATGTCTAATATTACATACGCAACAATTTTTGAATTTGTAACAATGACAGTCCCAAACTTAACCAATTACTGTGCTTCTAAACTCAGCAGACTCAGGAACTGAAATAGTAGGAATTGCCAAATCTAAAAGGCAGTGCATCTCTGCAACTGTTTGCTCTATGTACGCTCAACAGGCTGGCTGCCTCTTCATGGCACACATCTGTGCACCTCAGTAGCTCCTCTGAACAGTGTACATGTCATCTTCCTTTTCTGTGCTGATGCACCACAGCACTCAATCAGGGAGCTCTGTGACTGCACAGACTTCTCATTCCCACTGTTTGTTTTCTAGACTGCACCCTTAAAACTTGTAATTCTGAAACCTATCCTAGCTTTAAGTTAATCTAATGGATGTTCTTTAAGAAAAATTATGTACTCTACATTAACCTAACCTTTTGAAATGACAGTAAGTTAATGTGTTAATTAAACTGGTAACATACAATAACCTTGTTCATTAATGACTATTGATGACAATGGTAGTTATGACAGTGTGACTGCAGTGCATGAACATACATGTGCACACCTCTAGGGGGCTTAACACACATAGGAAGACTCTAAATATCGTTCTTTAAAAAATTATTTATTCCTTATGAAGAAAGTAGAATGAGGATCTTCCATAACTCCCCCCCCCCCAAATTTGTAGTAGCTAATATAGCATCAGGCTGCTGCATTCAATCCCCTGCATATAGACCACTATGAAATTACTCTGACTAGCAGGAAAATCACATACACCTGGTCACAAAGCATGGAAATTTACCCCAAATACTCATAAATCCATTGTGTCTGCTCTATTTTAAAGGGCAAAACACACATACACTTAAAAAAAGAGAAGAGGGATAAACCAAAGAATTTTCATTGTATATGTTCCTTTGGATTTTCCCTTGGAACTCCTGCATGTCCTGATTAGAACACATACAAAAATATCTAGAAAGATTAATTAATTGTGCATAAAGATGAAAAAAAAAAAAAAAAAAGAGATACTTTCTAGATCATTAAAAATCCCAAACACCTTCATAAATGGAATGTTTCTGATAAAGCTGTATTGATCATCACTCATGTATCCCAGATTGAGGGCAGTTACAGCTATATGTGCACTAGGCAAGCATTTATCTATGTACCAAGAAAGAATTGTGATACACTTGAATTTCCATGAAAATAGGAGAAAAAAAAAAAGCCCAGAATAAAGCAAATAAATGCACAGGCAAGAAATCCAAGTGAAGTTTCTGAACATTCACCCAAAAATAAAAACATGAAAAGGTGGAAGACTAAGACTATCCCAAAAGACATCAATAGGGAAAATGCAATTCCACCTTCAAAATGTTGCTCACTTTTTATAAAAATATTTGCAACTGTGTAGAAAATTTCAAGACAGGTACAATTCACATCGGCAAATGGCCACAACTATTTGAAAAATTGATAGTCTATGTATGCAATAAAGTCTTGAATTATTCTATTTAACATCAGAGGCATGTCCAGTTGAAGCTAATGATTTCAGTGCAACAGAAAACAGAAGATGCTGAAGTCTGTTGTGGCTGGTTAATACGTAAGGTTAATATGTAAGATCACAACAAAGAAACAACAATTCATACATAGAGGTGTTTGTTTGCTTCTAAGAATTTTGGCCTGGGCTGACAATCCCCCCACTACTTTTTGTCTAGGCATTTTTTGTGGAAAAATACAGGGGAATTCACTTTTTAAAATCAATAGTTACTGTCTGTCAACCTTCTACTGTACAATCTACACTATGTTTTCTTTGGTCAGGAACTGTCACTGTAAAGATCTCCACTGAATATATCTACTAAACATGTGACAGGGCTGTGCTGATAAACTAACATAGTGTTACATATATATTTATAGAAGATATTAGACCATCAGATATATTGAGAAAAAATTGTACTCTAAAGGCCCCTGGCTGAAAGAAAAAAAACAACCAAAAAACAAGCCACCCAGATCCCCCCAATCACTTCTTCATAGCAGCTGGAATCCAGGCAATACTACTTGTACTTCTAATTCAGGACTACAGTTGGAAGAACGTTAAGGATTTAAGTATGTGCAGTGAAATATATGCAGATTTGCCTTTTAATTTTCCCTTCTGACAGCACTCTGGCAGGAAGGACAAGATTCTCACTTTAACTGAAATGCAAAACACAAAAGGGTTTATACAGTGCAACAATGCCTAATTCCATTACTGTGCATTTTTACAATTTGCTTCTTCCAAGAGCCACTCAATTCCACTCAGCAATCCATCTAAAGTTGCAGCTACAGTGTCCTGCATCTGTGAAAATAAAGTAAAAAAAAAACAACTTAATGTATTAGAGATAGCAGCTAACAGGATCAGACAATATTTTAACATCATGTGTATCTATAAAGTCAGAAACACTCATATCAAATCTAAATTTTTATCACTAGTGTAAAGGTCCCTTAGACAAAAAAGCTTTTATAAGACTACGAAAACAAACACCACCACCCCCTCCCCATATAAGGAAAGCTTTCACTCTTGGTATCAGGGTGACTTTTTTTCAATTGTTCTATCAGCTATTCTGGAACATTATGCTTACTTTACAGATGGCAACCTACTTGGAAATTCTTCTTATAACTCTTAAAGCAAAAATGCTGCCAGCTTTAGACTTCTATGCATATTATTAACACTCTGATTTTGTAATATCCCACCAAGTGGCTACTATAAATGGTGTATTTTGTAAAAAGCCTATATTCTTTATGAAAACAAAGGCATTATCTCAAATCGGAATTTTTTCTGATTAAGTTATTCTTCAGCTACACATCATCAACAAAATTAATTCTCTGTGGCTGAACCATGCTGATAAATACTGTGCTTGACAAGCATAAAAAAACAGGTTCAGGACCTCACATCCTAGGTAAAAAACTGATCTGTCAAAAACTCAAGACATCACATCAAGCAAGTAACAGTTAACAGTCTCCTAAAAATGCCCCAAAAATCTATCTTGTGTCCAATGTTGTGAGTCGGGAATTTAGCTTTAAATGAACTGAAGTCTCCTTACTCCCTTCAAGACCATGATTTGTCCTTCCTTACATTCTGGCTCCATCTGAAGTCTCCTGTGTGCTTCTGAGCAAGCCACTTAGCTCTCTGTATTGAGATAGGCTAATGACGCATCTTAAGAGGACCAGTGAAACGAAATCCTTCCCTTTAATGGAGAGCTCACATACTACAGTTGAAAGCTGCACACCTACTTAGGTGGGTATAGTTAAGGAACCTGAAAGCCTAAATTAAATTTAAACCACAGAGAAACAGAAAATAAATGTTTAAGAGCAAGTACCATCCAGGGCTGACGTAGCAGATTTAGTTGCAACTGATGTGCCAAGTAAACACATGGAATTCTTTTCACACCAGCATGAGACACACAGGACAAAACCAGCAGAGGTCTGTTCGGCGATCCAAGGGCTGGATCAGTCATTGCCAAAATACGAGCCAGCTCCTCCTGACGATCACGCTCTAAGAAACAATTTTTAATATATGAGTCTTAAGTATATGCAAATACAAGGTGTTTTCACTTTTGGATTTTTTGAGGAGATAAGACAGAGGGCTGGAAGGGCCAAATGATCTTGTTCTGCTTATCACAAGACTGATTCATCTGCACTTATGTTACACAGACATTGATGACGTTTAGATGTTATTTAAAGATAAATTCTACAGGCAGTCTATTTCAATCCTAACATCAGTGTGTTTTCTGAGTACCTCGCAGAGATCAAAATTGCAACAATCAGTTCAGAAATACTCATACACTGCACAGTAAGCAACTCTTCCCTACTAAACACACTTTTCTGCTTAGTGGATCCCTTCAAATTTTTTTTACCTGCCTCCTTCCTGGGCTAGCCCTTTTCCTCCATTCAAAGCCAATGAATGTAAAAACAATTACCATAATTGTTATATGGATTGTCATCTTACAGGACTAACTTGATTTAGACTAATTGCAATTTTTACTGTTTTCTTAGGGAAGGTTGTTTCCAGGCTGTTACACCACAAACAATGTATTTTCAGGTTTCTTGTACACACACCCAAAGATTCTGTTTGTTTTGTTTTGTTTTTTAACCCAGTTAATTTCCCACATGTAATTTAGAGAGCAACCATATCAGTATGTGCCATAAACAAAACAAGGGGCCATAACAGCTTACAGGTTGATGAGAGTGTGTCTAGCATAGAAGACCTCTTCAACAGGATAAGCAGTGAAGAAATAGGAGATTTTGAAAGGATCGGAACACGGATTTTGATGTATTGCATATTCTTTGTAATCTAACACTCCAGTTCACAAAATATATAAATAAAGATAAACCCCTTACCTCTATGAGCTTCTGCATTAGCAACATAAATGAATCCATCAACTACTTCGCACACCTTCCTCACTTGAGCTATTACACTGTAGTGCAGGGCTTGCTGATTCCCTTCTATGCTGTTCTCTTGGTAAAACATCTTATTGACAGCAACAGCTTGCTCTTCCCTTGCTCTCCTCCTTTCCACACTGAAAAATATTTCAGTATTTCAGTAGTCACCTTAACTGAGAATGCCAAAACGCAATCTTGAAAGTCTAGGAGGCACAGGAAAGGGACAGGAAAATGGGCTGAGCCAGAAAAAGTTTCACTTCTCCCTGCCCCCTCCTGCCCTCCTTTCTTTCTGAGTGCACATACAGAGAAGGTTAGCAATCTGCAAGATGCATATGAAAATACACTCCAGGATGAGTTTATGGAGCGTTCCAAAAGGGACTCAACCAAGGTATCAAGAGGGATAGAAGCACCTGTAATGTACCTATTGTACACTTTAGGTACATATATGGTTTGGAAAAGCGTTATTACTTCCATGTGAGAACTTAGTCGTTGAAAAAAGAAAGGAAAAGCAAGGCATGCATTGAGACTTCAATTTATAAGGGATATCCATGCATGAGAAAGTGCACATGAAAGCCACATGACAAGAATATGAAATATGAAATAAATGAGAAACTGTACTTTTTATTTGGTGGAGATTTTATCTTACCTCGTGGTGGAATACAATGTCAGAATATTGAATTTTTGATTGTTGTTAAACTGAAAACTAACCCCTGATCCAATTCCTACAGGGAAAAAAATGAATATATGAGATTACAACTATTTGGCTATTGAATACAATTAAGTGGTAGCTCGAAAAGTCCAGTGGTGCCACAAAACAAATATATTCAAGCCTAAATATTGCTGTTAGGGGTAGCAGATTTACAATTTTACAATTAAATTTTATACCTGCTCCATTGATCAGACTTTTAATGTCATGAAAATCAAGTCACTAGTATTAAAAACATTTTCATATTTCTGATTATTAGACTTGAACCTAGAAATCTAAATCAGAAAGGAGCCAGACTTGGGTTTATTAGCTGAAACTGGCATAGAAAAGGCTCCAGGCTGTTTATGACAAGCTGCATTGAAAAGGACATATGAGAGAAATAAAAAACCCACTAAAAATAATTTTCATGCTTCCTATAAATACAATATAATTATTCTAATTCTGCTGTGCTGAAATAACCATTAGTGAAAAAGTAATACATTTTTGTCTCCAGCTTGGACTGAAGTCAAGTTAGATTTTCAAAGCTACTCTTTTAAACATCAAAAAAAAATATCCCTCACCTGCTCCTGCAACTCTTCTAAGTAAAATTTACACAATTTGATATCAGAACACTGAATCATATAAGGATCGCCTTGAGTTCCTGTATAAAATCATAAATGGGTTTTTTAGCCACTTAATGCAAGCACTACTAAAAAAAATGCCTGTCTGCACTTATCAATTACAACAGCAGCTGTTACATGGAATCGTGGATGAAAACAGAAGTACAAGAAGCAAAATTATTCTTCTGACAATGTGCAAATTCAATTGTAAATTCACTGAAGTTATTTGTTTGTCCCAAATGTTCATTGCATTTTTCCTTCTGAACAAACCAGAGAGAAAATGGTTTGTTTTTACCACGATTCTACTGAATTTTAACGGTACAAACAATCATTCATTTTCTTCATTTCTCCCCCCAAGTTTTTTGTGTTATATCTGTTTACAAAATATGAAGGCCAAAAGCCAAACCCATCATTACCATGAATCTGTCTATGAGGTAGGCCAGCTACCAGCAGAATTTCTGGGCATGTCATCATCTTTTGTACTAAAGAGTCGTCCAGCTCTTCCAAACCTGGCCCAAACATAGCAAAGCGAGGCTCTGCCTGAGTGACCAGCGATTGCAAAAAGGAAGTCACAGCCCCATACCGGGGACGGCTCGACTTCAAACTTCTTCTACCCTGAGGACAGCTTCTTTTATATCTGTGTAAAATAGACGCAACTAGAAATTAAACACAAAATACAAAAGAGGTATTAATCAAACAACATAAATTGATTTAGGTCCCACACTTGTCATGCTTTGCTACAATTCAAAGCACAGGTCAAATATAGAGTTCCAAACTGACAGTTTCAAGCACCAGTACAAAGCAGGCAAAGTCCAAGTACTGACTTTTTGGACCTCAGTACACTTCCAGCTACAGATCTTTCAGATTATTAAAAAAAAAAATTAAACATCATGAATTCTCCATCCTCACTGAATATACAATATAGGTAAAATAACATCACAGCAGAAGACTCACATTAAAAATAAAATTTTAAAAATTAACCTTGTGAGCGCATTTTAAACCTTAATTAGACTGCTTTTGTGTTTGCAACAAGTAACCACCTGAAAAGAACCATTTTCCTGTAGGTACAGAACATACAAGCTGTGAAAGGAGACAAGTGTTATCTGCAAACTTATATGCTCATTTGGTGCAGAAGCTAGAAGGCACGGAAAGACGGGTAATTGAGGGGAACAGTAATAATCAGACAGACATCCTAGAGCACTAGTTTCAGTCTGCTTCTGCAGACATGGTAGGTTGCTGCTGGACAAACCACTTAAAGGAAACATCAAATGTGTGCTGCTTTATACCCACACTGAGATGCTTCACTTGAGATCAGCAAAACCGCAAAGTGCACACAGACACAATGGAAATCAGTGACGGGTGTTGTCAAATAGGTGATTCAGATCAAAACAGATTTAAATCCAATTTCAAAATCAGTATATATTTTGCACTTCAGATTCTGGGTGTATCTTCCCATCTGTTAAGAGGGGATGAAGGACACAGAGATTGCAGAAGTTTGTGTACCTACCATGAAGCATCATGTTAAGCACCACCTTTGGAAAATGTAACTGCAAATAAATCAAAAATGCCAAACAAATCCACAATCCACTACTGCAAATTAAGGGAACTGAATGAAGTTTAGAAAAGAAATCATCACAAAATAATCTATTTGTTTTAAGAGTTCTTCTCAGTCATCCAAACACATTTAGTGCATTGCTATGCTTTTCAACAATTGTAGCCAAAACCAGTCTTTGTCTTACAGCCTTTGACAATCAGAGTTAAAGCAATACAGCTTGTTATTCTGTGCACATTCTGCGCACTTTTTTATTATCAGGTCTCACATATAAGATGAAAATAAATGAAGATTCATTCCACTTGTTGTAGTTGGAAGACTTCCTGGTACTTTGATGAAAATGCTTGCCGTGGCACTGAGAGCAAAGAACACATCTTTATCAAGATCACCGGTATGCAGTATTTCTGTGCCACAGTAGACATTCAATTTACAAAAAGCTTTTATGTTTTCTAGCATTAGCTTTGTCTTTTTTACAATGTTTTACATTCTTGTTGAGTTCCAAACAGCAAGAGCTGACCAGACCATGGAGCAAGAGGAAATTGTATTTCCAAAATAAACAATGGATTTGAGACACATCAAAATTTAAACAGCAGCTTACAGCAGAGCTTTATTGCTGTAAACATGAAACATGCCTGAGGGCTGAATATTACTGCTGTAGGCACACTTGAAGTCATGTAAGAGAATATGGAGATACTTACACTGCCATGTAATCATACAGTGCATTGTCGCTGACCTCTGAAAAGGCTTTATTAAAAATCTCCACATCTGGGAGTGATTTCCAATCAACAGATGTCCAAGAGGGGAGATCCCGCAGGAGAAAATACCTCCACAACAACGGGTCTTGCACAGTTGCCCTCCAGTAACAACTCGTGCTTCCTAAGCGGCACAAATCTTGGGGCGAGAGGAAGGACATGATGTTCAGCTGCACGTCGATCTGAAAACCATTGAGAGCAGCAGTTTAAGCACTCAGGAATTCAGCAGTGAAGAAGGACGAGGTGGGATGCAGCGCTTTGCCCACCCCCCCCTCCGCCCCGCCCTGTGCGCCCGGGCCCCACTCACCGGCAGCGCCTGCAAGGCGCTCACTGCCTCGGCCCCGTCCGACGGCGCCGGGAGCGGGGCGGGCGCGGAGCCCGCTTCGCGGGGGCCCCGCATCATCCATCGCTCCCGCAGCACGCGCAGCCCGCCCCGCACCGCGGCCTCCAGGCCGGCCCCGCGCGGCTCCGCGGCCTCCGCCATGACACCGCCCCAGCCGCGCCGCGCACGCTCCGCCACCGCCGCCGCCAGCGCCGGGTCACCGCGGGACAAAGGGCGGCTGCCGCACCCACACCCCGACACGGCACCACACTTCGGACCCGCGGTCCAGGAGTCCTTTGAATGCGTGTTTTTAATGCAATGGAAGTATACATTTTGATTGGAAAAAGAAAAGGAAGTCAGACACTGAAGCAGAGGCAACCTTCTTGAGTGTGCTCTTACATCACAACTTCTGGCACAGACAACGCAGTGGATCTTAGTTATGGAATTTCATAAAGTAATGCAGCATTTGTTTTGCAGTTGTTGTGTTCCACCCTTGCCCTTTTAACGGTCCCTCACATACGGCCACATACTTTGCCAACGTGTTTCTCCCCGTTTCTTGGAAATCCAGCGATATGCTCTGTGATCTGCTGCCCAGGTCACTGTTAGACACAGGATCTATTGACTCAAGGCTTTCCTGCTTCCCTTCTCCACAGTGTTTCAGTCCCCAGTAGCACATTTCTCCACTGTACATCATTGCCAGTAAGTGAGTGTCACTAAATATACCTGCAAAAATAATTTAGATGAAGTACTTTATTGTTCTGCCATAAGCAAGTACACAGCTTGTTAACTTCAATTTTTTTTTCACTAACACTGGGGAAAAAAAATTCCAAAGACAGTGTAAGTATATGAGTATATAATGCCCAGAAGAAAACCTGGATCAAGACCATGCTCATTTCTCTGTCCAGTTTGGCCCTCCATATTACCATATAAATATTATTTCTGTAATTTTCTTTGCCTATTTATCTTATAGAATTTCCTTATTTCTTTACAGTCCGTTAAGCACAGGCATGACTGTACATATTTACTTCAGAATATTTCTGTGCCTCCACAGTTTAAGCCTAAAAGATACCATCTGGAGTCATCTTAACTCAGATAAACCAGCAGCAGCTTTAGTATTTGAATTGAAAGCCACATGTGTGTCCATAGTCACTGAAAAGAAAAATCCTGCTAAATAAATCCACAAATCAGTTACTGAATTGGCTTTGCATTATGGAGCTGTACAGGTGCACTTTCAGATGAAATTAAGCAAGAAGGTGCTTCATCCCACTACAGTCAGAGTAGTTGTTTTTGAGTGTCCTCAGCACCAGCTGTTTTACCTTACAGATCTCCCCCACTGCATCACCCTACCTGCATCACAGTGATGCAGCCTAAGATCCTCCTGCAAATGCTCTGCAGGAATGAAACTTACACAAAGCTAAATAAAATGGTGACAGAGAGAATTTGCCAAATCTAACCTATTCTGGATATATAGTTTTTACCTACATGAAGTCTGTAATTGTGTTTGTATCTGTGCTGTCCTAGAGCTAAACGGGAAGACCAACATGTGAGCCTCTGGCACCCTCTGCAGTTGTATTTGTGCCTTCAACATCTGTCAATTGTGAACTGGATGGCTGTAAAATACTGTGTGTAAACACTGCCACCGTAAAATACTGCTGTGCATCAAACACTCATTGCCTCAGTTCACCTCCCTCCAGTGTTCTCATAAACACTGGGAAAATGAGCACTGACATCTCCTAAAATTCATGAGTCAAAAAAGAAAGGACGGGAGAGCACTATTCCCTGCTTATTTGCCTCATTTATTATCTTCTTGTTATAAAAGGGTCAGGTCTTGAATATCAATTAAGTCAAACAACAAAAACACGCAAAAAAGCATTGCATAAGGTGAAGCAGTTACTAAAAGGAGTGGGTTGCAGGGGTTTTTGGAGTTGTTTTTTGCAGTTTTTTACCTTCACTGAGTAATCTAGCTGTTTCTTTATCTTGAAGTGAGACATCTTCATCTAGCTGAACAGGGCATCTAAAGCTAAGCATCTTCATCAAGTAATGAACTCCATCATTAAGACACTGAGTACAGTTTAAAAAAATGAGGAAAAAAGTTCTGGTTAAATTAATGACAGGCAGAAATACTTCTTTTTATGAAGTTCCCAAAACCCTATCTAAAGAAAAAAAAAACAAAAACCAACCAAACAAAAAACACCACAGCCCTGTTTTAAAAGTGAAGAGTCAAACTTTAAAGCTGTATTGACAAGCTCATAGAACATTTTCATCTCCTTTACCTTTTTAAATGTGGCAATGTTTTCTTGTAGCCATTCACTCCTTTCTTTTGCTGTATGGCAATACATGTAAAGTAGGGCTCCTTTTCTCCAGTAAAGACATTCTAACAACTCTGCACCAAGGATGTTGATGGGCTGAAACAAAATCCAACAAACTGGTCTAACACAAAAATAAACCACCTGAACTACTCATATGCACTGTCACACACGCAAACAGTGTGTAAATCTCTTACTTTAGGGGCTGTGCTTGACAGCAGCACTCAGAGAGACAAGCCTAGCCTAACCTAACACTGTAGGTCAAATGGAATCATCATTAACTGCCTGTAGAATAATGAAATGTTAGCAAGAGAAATTCTGAGCACACAACAAAATATTTGAAACAATATTTTCAGGAATCACTATTTAAATACCGAAAAGACTTGAAAATGTTTGAAAATACCTTAAATTCTGCCCATCAAAAATACAAATACTACTATCCCATTTCAGACTTTTATTTTCACATAATGAAATAATTCGCCCTCTGGCTACTCACTTCTTCATTTATGCCGCATTCCCTCACTAGGTCTTCTGGTTCTGAAAGAATACAAATAAGTTCTTTAAGTTTTTGCAAGGAAGATTCTTCTGGAAAATCTTCATCCACAAGCTGGTTTTCCTCAAAATATGTAATGTCTAGGACAGCCTATGAAAACAAGAACATATACAAAGTAGAAATGCTACCATCAAAATAATCAAATGATGGTGTGTTGCAACACAGAAAACTCGTTAGTTTATAGAACATCACAATTTTAATGTATTTTTTAACATTTAGTTTACAAAAGGTGCAAGTTAGAGTTATTGAAGGATTGGTGAAGCCGAATCCCCTTCTGTCTCTATAGTAACAGCACAATTATCGACTCCAAGTTATCCAAGTCAAAAGCAGCCCGGTGTTTCAAAGAGGCTCACCACACAGACCAAGGAGCAGAGATGCTTTTCTGTCACAGCACAGAAACCTCTTTCTCGTGAGAAAGAATGTATCTGTTTATATAAACTAAAATAAAGGTAGTGAAACTCTCATGAATTAAGGTAGCTAATTGCTATGGGGGGCGTTCAATGAGTGACCAATCAGGTTGGAATCCATTTTGTATATAAAAGCTGAATTTAATTAATAAAAGAGATCTTTATGACTTGACCCTTCGCCTTCCCGTGTTTCGACATCCGCGCGCTGCGACACTCTTCTGCTCCACCTTCTTTTTTTACACCAAACACTCGCCCACACCCTACACAGATTTTCTTGAAAAGGAGTTTGATGTCCATAATAAAGTACCTGGGTATAGAGCTGAAAAAGCGTGGAAGGCTGTTCTCTCCCTTCGTTGCAGAGGTCCTTCAACCTGTCCAGAGTAGCAGAGCCTTTCGCTAAGAAGGTGTCTGAGGGAAGAACACAAAGCTCCCTAAGTACGGAAGAAAACTCAGCAGGAGCCTTACTCACTCTTCTTTTCCACCTGGCTTTACCCATCCCTGGGGCATCTACAACAGTAGTTGAATAATACAGCACTTAAGCAGGCCAGTCAACTCGTAAGACTGCACGTTTCACGATTAAATTAAGGCCATCCGCAGCCAGGAGTCTGATGCTCCCAACCGCACACG
>VZTJ01006511.1:31877-44044 GCA_013397795.1 Orthonyx spaldingii
CCCCAAAGTGTAATTTACTGGAGTACTTTAGAAGTGAAAAGCTGTCTACTTACAGACAGAGATATTTTTGCTGTTCTTTGTCTTATGTCTTATGAAAGAGTTGCGAAACAGATTAAACAACAAAAAAAGTAGAACCTAAAAGCAAAATTGTGATTTTTTCCAGAAATTGTTTGATATATGTAAGAAATCAGCGTTTTGATTGGATATGTACTGTTGTTCATTCTTGCATAGTCGATAGTCAGATACAATTTTTCATCAAACAAACAGCTGTGTTAAGAATAGCAAAAGTATTCTGGTAGCTAACCTGTGAGAGGAGGAGATGGTGCTTCATGCCTTAAGTGAAATGCAGCACTTTCCATGTTGTCAGCTTTGGGACTGAAAAAGGCTTGCGAGATTGATACATCCCCTTCTTCGGATCCTTTGCTTGCTTGGTCCTTAAGTCTCCTTTTCAATCTCCAGCTGTGATTTAAGTGTTGCTTTTTTCATACCCAATCAAGTGGATGGGTGCGTCAGCCCTTAATAGTGAAGGAGATGTCACCCAGCCTTCAAGATGTCTCTTGTAAAAGAAAAAAAAATTTAAAAGCCCCAAACAACCTAAACCAAAACAAAACACCAAATGGTTGCATGTTGACTCATTCGATAAAGGAAGTGGTAATTTTTCTTCCTGTGCTTCAGGTTCTGCTGCAGCTTACTTTAGTTTAATCCATTTTAAAAGCTAGATGTATATGTAGTGACTATTTTTTCCCAGAAATTTTTATCCACTCTTTCTGTAAATATGCAGTGAAATAGGTTTTGACCTTATCAGTTGCTGAGATCGGAGAGGTGTGTTTCTGTTAATACCAAGCTGGTAAAATAGAAGCTCTTACAAAGTTTTAAAAAGGGGGTGATGTATGCTTCTCTTCGAAGATTTGTAGTGTTTGGTTTCTTATTTCCCCCAATCTAATTTTATCATGGAATGTGTTAGGGAGCAGAAGACATCTCTAGTGGCATTTTTCATGTCATTTTTTTCTCTCATACCCTACAAACTCCCACTGGGAGCTGGTTTGTGAGGAACAGAGATGACAGGACTTTTGGGCAAGTAACTGAGAGACTGCAGAGCCTGGAAGAGGGGCTGGGCTGAACCTGGGTGGGGCGTGCCTCCTCACTGCAGTCGGCAAGCCCTCGCCCCAGGCAGCCTCTGCCTCCCTCCTGCCTGGGTTGGCCTCTGAACAGCCTCGTGCCCGTCCCTTCCCTTGGGCACTAAACCCCTGAAATCTGTTTTGTAATTCATGGGGCTGCTGTGCTAGCCTTTTCCCCACACCTTGTAAAGTGCTTTGGTCTGAAGACTGGTGAAGCCAAGGTCTCTGATTATGTGAGGGAATGGGGACCTCAATTAATTTATTTTTTGCTTTTACTTAGAACCTGTTTAACTAAAATTCCTGTTAGATATTTCAAGGAGAGTGGTCCGGTTTGAGGTTTGCTACCTCTCACCATTCTTCCCAGAGCTTGGAAAACTTAGCATTCAGATTTCTAGAGCTTCACGCGAAGTTGCATCCAATATTTTTCTGAAAATTTCGGTGTTTAAAAAACAATGGTCTTTCTGAGTGGCACTTACCTAAATTATGTTGAAGCAAAACAATGTTTCACTTCATATTCCAGGGAACAGTTATGGTAAAATGGTCTCTGGTGAAGGGATTTGTGTGGCATTTGTGATCTTTCAATGCCTAGCTCTGTCTGTTTTTATGGCTACTCTTACCAATACAGATGGGGTAAGGGATTTGCTGTGTAAAGACAGGCTCTGTTCCTAAATTGGTGGAAGAGTCACAGGAAGAGTGTTGTCATGTGTCAAAAATGCGGTTGATGGAAGAGGGAAAGCTAGTGTGATTTTGTCCTTCAGAGGCACTGCCACAACTGCTCTGGTACTTTGAGTTTGTATATAAATATATCTTTGCGAGTATGTGCATGTATGTATACGTGGTGCAAATGTAAAGTAGATTCTATAGATTACTACAGTAGATTCTGTTGCTTCTTTCCTTCCAAACCACATGCACTTTTTGTCCTTGTGAGAACTCTGTGTAAATGTGTATGCTACTAGAGAACAGCCTTGTAACGATACACTTGGGAATTATTTTTGTTCTGTGGTATTCTGTCAACACTTGCTAACTCTCCTGATCTATGTAACTGTGAAACTGGGCTAGCCCGACATCTCCAAATATCTGAAAACTTTGAACATACTAGAATAAGTAATGTGGATGTACATAGTTACTCTGCTTTAGTAGGTCTGGGACATCTGTTATTTATATTGAAAATTAAAGAAACTGTGCTTAAACACAAGACAGTTGTTCCTCGTGTATTTAATATTATTTAAACTAGGGAAATATCTTTAGCTTTAATCAAAAATACAGTATCATTTAAGAAAAGCAGATTTGCACAGCAGTGATTGATACATGTTTACCACTATTAGCATCTTCAAGACCTTTCGAGTTCTGCAGGTTGTGCAAATTTTCTTGAACTGTGACACTTAAAATAGGTAATATTTATAACAAGCTCATACAAACTCTTGGGGAAAGTAGGCAAGAGAGTGATTTTGGTGGGTTCAAGTGAACTGTATATGTTCACAGATTACCTCAGGTTGAAAGGAACCCTTAAGGATCAGCTGGTCCAACTCCCTAATGTCCAACCTGAACTTCCTCTAATGCAGCTTTGTTCCATTTCCTCATGTTCTGCCACAGGTCACCAGGGAACAGACATCAGCAGCTTCCCCTCCTCTGCCTCCCTGCACCCAGTGAGGAAGGTGCAGACTCCTGGGAGGTCCCCCCTCAGCCTTCTGACTGCTGGCTGTTTTGATCTTAGAAAGAAAGCTAATTTGCTTTCAGCAAATTAGTCGTCTGACCAGAGGTTATGAAGCCTGATGATCACTGGATTTCTTTCTGCTTGCTTTGGTTATGAAGTGACTCCTAATGTTAAAAATAAAGAGAGATTTTTTTAAAAAAAAGACAGAGAAAAGAAGGTTATGTGTGGAGGTGGAAGTAGTTAGTAATGGAAAAAACTAATGGAATTAGAGAGACAGAAAAAATAGATCAGACCTGATCAAACAAGGCTCAAAAGAGGTTAGATTTATCCCTTATCTAGAAGATTCCTAACAGTTTTAGAGTCTGTGGTCAAAATTTGTGTTTAAAACCCACAGGGAGGATATCATGAATGTTAATACAGATGTATTTGGCTAGTTTGAGTTAGTAACAAATAAAGCTAGTATAGCATGCTTCAAATCCTATAGAAACTGGCAGAAGGTATAAGATAGTATTTGGTACAGCATCTTAGAATGACACGGAATTACTATGATTTAAAAAATAAATATATGCCCCTGTTTTGCAAGTATGAACAATTAGTTGAGAAGTACAAAAAGTATTGGTTATAAAAACACTTGAGAGAAACTAAATTTATTAAAATGTGTTGCAGAATATTTGGTCCTCCACCTGTCTTTCATCACTGTATTATTTGAAGTAGATATTTCTGCTCTTGAATATAAGCAAAATAAATATTTGTATTTATGCCCAGAAAATATGAAAGAGAGGTCTTTATTTATTGTATGTAAGTTTCATGTGTTTGTTGTATCTGTAATAATATATGATGGTCAACATTATGGTAATCACCTTTCAGACATTCCCCAAGTTTAAAAAAGGAGATGTACATTCTGCCTCTTTCACTTCATGCCTTTGTAGTTATGAGGGAAGGACTAAAACTGGAATTTATTCAGAATAATGCTAAGAAAGTGGAAAACAGTTACCAAAGATATCCTTCATTGTGGAATTAAGGACTATGAAATTATTTCCAAAATCTAGAATCATATGGAATAATGTAATGGCATTATTCGTATTGTCATTATTTGTGACATTATATAGAGCAGTATCAAATTCAGTCAGTCCTCTTAAATTAGGCTGTGTATTTAGTCTGAAATGTATCCAGTTCAGAGCATCTGATATTCATATTGTCAACGCCAAATGTAAAATCAGAGAATAAGGGTGATCTGTAATTAAATTTTACCTTTGTGTCAATAGATGTGAAATATATTTATTTTGGAGAGGCATGTGAATGCCAATGATTAATAAAAAGTGCAGGTGTGTCATATTTCTGTTTGCCTGACCTTATATGGCTGTTCTTTGTTCTACCTACCTTCTACTTTGTTTATAGTTCAGGTGGTGCCCTGAAAAAAAATAAACCAGCTTCTTTCTTACAGCCTGCTACTGGGACAACGTGGTACCAGATTCAAAATAGGTTCTGAACACAGAAGGTGATTTAGCAGTTTGATTTCTAGTTGTTAGAGTGGCATGTACTGAACTTTGATGTTGGAACTGCTCTCTTCTGTAGTGACCTCCCTAGAAGAGGGAAGCATTAAAGACTGGCATATAGGAACTTCCTGCTGTTTGAGGGAGATCTGAAGTAATTTCTTTTTTAAAAGGAGTAATAAATCTTCTGTAAAATCTCCTATAAGTAATGAAATGGTTTACTTTCAACAGGCAAAGAATCTTGAGTTTTTCTCTTACATCATTAATGAACAAAGAATGGTGTGTACTCTGTATGCCTTCATCCAGAGGAATGCTGTTCCTGACACATCTCGTTTATTGGCTTCTGTCGGTGTTGGTCTGGGAGAACTTGCTTACATCAATCTTCATCCCAGTCTCCAAATGTTACAGATCACTGTTTGTAATTTATGGTATTATTTCACAGTTGACAGTGCAAACACAGAAGTAATGTTCTTTGGTCAGATCTTGTCAGTTAGTGCATGTTCCCATCTTTAATTGTGTTCATTCTAGAGTTGTGTGATGGTTTGGTGTGCAGTGTCAGCTCACTTATTTGACTGAATGCTGCCTGTTTCTTGCACAGACCTACTGTGCAGCTGAATCATCAAGCTGGTCCGAATGTCTGTAAAATGAAATTGTAGCTTCTTTCTGAAACTATTATGTGTATCATACCCTGAGAGAACCTTTATTTGGCTTTTACTGAAGTTTTTTGCCTCTGTAAGAGGTTTTATGCAGTTAATACCCTTGGATCATAGCAAAATTAAATCCACTAACTAGGGTATTGTATTAATCTACATAGCACTTAGCATTAAAGTTTTTCTTCTTCTGGGGTTTGTGTTGAGGGGAAAAAAACCCCAAACCAACCAATCAACATTCCTGAAAGGATCATGCAATGGATAAGAAAAAATGTGTACCTGAGGTGTACACAAGACAGGTGTCATACCTTAGTCTGGCAAGCATTACTCTTGGAAGAAAATTAGTTTAATCAGCTGCTCTGCTCTCTTGCCCCTTCTTCCCACTCTCTTTGACACTGACTTTTAAGTTGTGCTTACATGATTGCATCTTTCAGATGAATGTGGCTGGAAGACTCATCCATATTAAAAGCCTCCCCACCCCTTTTCCAGTACTACATTTGGATGTTCAGCCATGCAAATCAATGCACTGCTCTTGCTAAAACAAGAAGTCCATGTTTGTTGTACACAAAGTGTGGAGGAAGATGTGAAGTGTCTGCGGTGTTCTGGTTGGCTTGCTGGAAATCTGCTACCTGTGAGTGTCACTGCCAAGAGTACCCTCTTGAGCCTACATTCAACTAAATACCCTGTTTTTTGAAGTCATAAAAAAAATAAGTACAAACATACTGATTTTGAAGACCTAATCTTGTCACAGGTAATTCCTCTGTTATAGTGCGCAACTCTTGGAGTGGTAAACTATGATAATGATAATCAAGGTTTTACCCTGTTAGGTAAACGAAGTCCAAAATTGTTGACAAACTTTCTGATTCCTGTTGTCCATAACTTGCAAGTTAAGTGAAATTCTTGAAGTGCTTTCTTGAACTTATTAGCAATATAAATGTGCTATGAGCAAAAAGCATCGTGTTTATCACTTGGTTAAATGATCTAGTCATATGTATTATATATTCTGAAATTATGTGGAAATCTGAGAACTTTTTGCCATTCTCACAGTAATTAGTTTCCATCCAGTCTTACTGGTTACCTTTGCTACTTAATGTTCTCTATGCCAAACTTGCTACAGAAGTAGTGCTTTATTGGAGTCTGCTAGTCTTAAGTGAGGACAGGCATTGATGCTGAGAAGAGAAATGTCCAAAACCTCAAAGTCATTTGTGTCAGAGAGTTCAGCAGGATGCCACGGGGTGTCACCAACGCGCTCAGTGCAATCCAGCTTTTAACCGGGACATTTCACATGGAAGTGAAGTCAATGTGAAATGATTGTGTTTACTGAAACTCTGCAGAGCTTGAAAACCAGAGAATGGAAGTCTTCAGTGAGCAGTTAGGGTCTGGCTTCTGAAACAAACTATCAGGATCTCTGACAAGGTGCTTGGATATGGTGAAATTGAGAACAAGAAGCCCAAGAGTTTTGCGACAAGCAACTGTGTGCTTGTAATTGCAGGGAATCTGCTGCTTAGGCTTAGCAGGCTTCAGAGCTCCTTCTGAGTGTGTATTTGTAGAACAAGTTTTAAAATCAGACAGATGTACTTTACCAAAACCAGGGGATAGCAGAAGGAAAACATGATACCCTAATGGATTCTAAGAAGCCTTTTGAAAAGATGGAGGAGTGAATTATAGGAGTTCATTTTAAATCACCTTCAAAAAAAATTAAGAACAAAAGTTTCATATTTTGCCTTATATCCTATGTGAAAGTTGTTATTAGTATTCCTTACTAACCCTGTTAATTTGCTTGCAACTGAGAAATGAAATGTCACAGTAAAGGACTGTCTGCTTTTAGATGTGCAAGTGCTGGACTGTTTAGAATATTAACTAAGCCATTGATGAGCTGCCCCCTGTACGGAGGAGCTGTTCTGAACTCCAGACAGCAGCTCCTTTTGCAGTTGGATGGACTAGAAGAATTAGGCAAAACATTTAGCATCCAAACCAGTTGGAAGACATATTGGCACTTGATTTTGTCAGTGCATGCATGGAATTGTCTCTCTTGTCAGTAGATGATAAAATAATTACAAGGGCTTAGATTACATCCATGAGTTTGCATGCTAGATTCTTGTAGATAAGAAATGGTGCTTTCCAATTAAGCTCCACACCCATGAAATAGATGGCAAAGTCCAAGTTTCAAAGAGGAAATCACAGTTGCAGGCGAAACCTGCCAACCAGGCAGGTGTTGCCTTTCTTCATTTACGACTCTGGCAGCTTGACCCTGTAGACTTATTGTATAGCACTAGCAAAGTGTGGGATAGGGTGTGTGCATGTGATCTGTTTACTGTGTACAACCTCTGCAAAAAGAATACTTGCATAATCTTATTAAGGTTCTGTATTCATTTTTGTATGTTGTGTATCAAACAGAAAGAATAAAATTGCTTCAATAGCAGTTTTAGGAGGTCTTCCTCAGTTCTGTTTTTACAATATATTCAGTTGCTCTTGAGGTTTGTTTGAAAGAACCCTGTGCAGCTTATTGATGTAACATTGCATTGCAGAATCCAGAAAAGCCTGTTACAGTAGTGCTACTAAACATGAACCGACTTGCCATGTGACAGCTGCTCAGGATTCCTGTTTATAGTTTCTTGTTTCCGTAGCCACTTTTGCTATGTTTACCCTTACAGCACCATTGGTATGGAGTGTAAAAAACCCATTCTTTCAGTTTGACCAGAGGGCGTGGGGAGGAATACTTTCCAGTTCTGTTGCATTCTTGCAGCAGAAAATTCCTCTCCTGGCAAATGTGAGGAGTCAGAGGGTAGTAGCATTTTCTGAATAGGAATTTATACCATCCTCCATAACTATCAATACACAAACATACAGAACTTGTGCAGCTGATGTCTGCAAATGTCTGCTGGATAGGCATTTTGGGTTTTCCTCACTCCTGCTGTAAAGGAATGATAAGTCACTTATCCTTTCTCCAGAACTATTAGACATACTGTCACTGTCAAAGGTTATTGCACTTAACTTATTTAGACAATATTAACACCAGTTACTAAATAAGCAATGTATAAACATGAGTAGAAGTGCCAAGGATCATGCTGAGTAACAGACTATATGGTTCTATTTAAAGAAAAATGACACCTTACTTTTAAGTGCTGTATAATTAGACCTTGTAAGTACTGTTGTTTTGAATTGAGGTGCAGCATTTGCAGTGGGGAGAAAGTTTGAAGTTTTGTCATCTTTTTAAGACTACCAAATTGCAGTAACTACTTAACTGTTGATTTAACTGCTGATATTTCAGTGGCTACTTCTCAGGTGCTGTCAAGGTTAATAATTTGCTGCAGTAACTTTAATTCTCTACTTTTGGCCAAACATGAAATATTCAGTGGCTTCTAAGAAGTTTTACATAGTTGCTTATGTTAGCTTGTAGTAATGATATGCTAGTCTGACAAGATGTAGAAGCTGTATAATTTTTATGAAAGTAGGACATTCTACCAAAAATATGAGACTGGCAGAAGGGAAACTGGACAAGTATGAAACCAACAAAAAAAAAATCCACTAAGATTGTTTTTCACAGTGTGGACCTCCTCATCCAATTAGTGGGGTTTTTTTGTTTGTCTGGTTTGGTTTCTCTTTTTTTAGTTTGATTTTAATTTTTTTAATTAAAAAAAAATCTTGATTAGATAAGCTCCAGTATTCTACTACAATATTCACTGTAACAAAAATATTTGAGGATTTACTATTATCTGCTCAAAAGGTCCTTCTTGGATAAAGAACTGCTCTTGCCAAAGGGATGTTGGTTCTTCCTTATTATGTAGCTTCGCTATCCATTCACGTTTTGGTATCTCTCTTTACCTTAGACTTAGGACTATAAAAGGAAAATTGGCAAAGAGATTCCTCAACAGGTCCAAGTGTCATTTTCTTCAAAAACCTTGGCTCTGTACTTCTGTCATTTGCTTTACATTTTCATAACAGTGTAGAAAATGGCTTTTAGGGTTGGGGAGGTTTTGTGAACATTTGTTTGTTTTGCAATTTAATTTTGCCTTTGCTATTTCTATTTAATTATGTTTGAACTTTCATTTGTCAAATCCCGGCTGACTTTTAACATGTATAGTTTAATTAGACTTGTAAATAATACTTTTTCATTGTAATGATCTTCCTTTCACTGATCTTGTTAATAAGTTGAATATTTACATTCCCATGGCTTACTAGTATGATCATTCATCATGCAGGTGGCAGCCCTTTTGTCTTCCCCTAATTACTTACATATCCGGTAAGTGCTATGTGTTGATCTTCAAATTGCTGAATGTATTGCATGAAGCTCGTAAGTATTTTCATATTCTCATCATATTTATAATTATTTAATGCCTTTAGGTCAGTATCATAAGTTTTATATCCTTACTTTATTAGTTTTCCCTGTAGCACTCCATTCCCACAGGAATATGAAGATGCCATGAAAGAGTGTTTCAGTTTTCTTTGACTTGCCATCCCATATCAAGGGAATCAGGTTCATTGCACTTTTCAAAGATGAGTTGCAAGTGCTCTTAAATGAATAATATAAAAAATACTGTGGTATTTTCAGTAATAATCAAAAGTACTGAAACACCAAACTCTTGTTTCAGAACTGGGTCCTATTAACATGTTTAAGGTAAGTTTAGGTGTTGTCTGTGTGTTCTAGTTGCTGCATAGTTAAATGAGCTTTCCCTTCTCTGTGGGTCCATATATGGTTTTCATGCCTCACTAATTAAATTTTCCTGCCAAGTTTCAGTGGGTCTGAAAGAAAGGTAAATTGCTACTTTTTATTTAGCTAAAGCCTGGGTCAAATATAAATTAATTCAAGAAAAAAAAATCATCTAGAAACAAAATTCTGTACCTCAGAATTCTGGTTCTTCCCCCTGTGCCGGTAAATCAGACCTCCAAATTACCTGCTAACTCTTTGATGGCTTCTCTGGGCAATATTATTTCACTGTATTGGTGTGCTGACTTTGGCATCTTATGCTTGGTAGTAGTATAAGTAAGCCAGTGTTATACAGTGTATGTAATGATTAACCTGTGGTAGCTCCAGAATGTCTACCTGCTGACTTGTTTTGGGCACCAAGGGCTCAAAACTCTTCCCATTTGTAAACGCTGTTGAATTTGGAAAGTGTTATGACTCACATTTACTGCTGTCATGTGATTTACTTCACTAAACAAAATAAGATACTGAAAAATTCTTGGTCATTTTAGAGACTTGTTTCAACATTGGCTGCTAAATTGTAGTTCTCGCTTTGCAAAGAGCTTTAAGATATCTCAAAGAAAAAGTTGATGATGTCCTTTCTAAGTTACTCCAGAACAAATTATTTTATCTACTCTTTCAGTCATGTTTGGAGCTTCTCTAAACCAAAATAGAATGCTTGCAGTCCAAAGCACGTGAACCTTGCAATTTTTAAAAAAATGGCTTTTACAAAAATCTGTAACATGTGGTAAGGAAAATTTAGTTCATAAGCTAATTTATGTAAGTAGAATAACCAGTTTTGCATAATAGATCTTCCAAGGAGGTATTAATACTCATCACTATACCTACTGCATTCAGTTAGCCCCATTCATTCAGTCTGCAAGGACGAACACTGTTGGAATCCCAAATAGTACAAACTCCATGCAAAATAAATGCTAGCAGTGTTGTCGGTGAACACACAGACAGCACTGAACAGTTTGGTAAGCTCTGGAGTGCACACCATTAGTTTAAAGGAAGATAACTTACTGAAGTGAATAAACTTTGTTTAGACAAGTTTTTCTGTGCTTAGGGAAATTTTGTCATGAAAGGAAACATGACTTAAGGAATTTACTTGTTTATAAGAAATTTAGGTAGAACCAAGGTTCAGAAATGCAGTCCTGTGAAACTTTTCTGCTAATGCTTAGTTCTGGAAGAATACAAGCTGTGCTGCTGTTATTTTAGTTTTATTTCATTATGCCCCTGTAATTTGTAGCTTTTTTCACCTGGAACTGCCCCAGACTTAACTGACTAGCTAAATATGGCAAATAACTAGAAAAAAATCCCAAACAACAGAAAACTTTCATGACAGTGAGGGTGTCCCCGCCAGACTTTACTGGCATCTGTAAGGTTTGCCTGTTATGTGAACTGTAAGTACAGATACCAGCACCTTTTAAAACGCTTATATAAACAAGTGGCATGCCCCAGGCCACAGACCAGCACCAGCAAGGCTGGACCAGTGCTCTGAATAAAATGTACAGGTTGTGCAAAAACACTGTGTAGACCACCAGCACACTCTGAAGACCTTGTTTTCCTTGTAACTTATCCTTCTGCATGTTGATTACCACAATGGCAAATTAAAGTGAGCCTGGCAGCTGCATTGGAAACAGCCTGGAAACAAGACAAGGGTCAGCATGACCTGCCAGAAGTGTGACCTCCCGTCATGTGCGTGAGGAGAATTTATCTTTTCCTGCCTCTAAACAGCTTCTCACATTTTTTCTATGAATCTTTCTGTTCCATTGGGCATCATTAGGGCATGCACTGATCATTTGAGGTATTTTTAGAAAGTGTAAATAATAGCAGAGGCATGGTTTGAATTTTCCGTCTAGCAGCAGCAGAAGGGCCAGCAGCTCACATCACGTGGCTGCTGCTTCAATAAGTATACATCTATTCTAGTAACATTTTCCCACCCAAACATAGCATCCCAGGGCTCTGCGGAGGCCATGTGCTTTTTTGAGTCTGGGTCACCGTGAGGACTATGCACTGGAAACTTAACCATTGAAAGCCTCTTCGCTTTGCTTAATTCTCGTGGTACGAGTCCTTGATCACAAAGTGACAACATGGAAATTTATGACAACTTCACAGGGGAAACAGCTGAGATGGCACATCTGAGTTGTCCATCTGTGGAAATCATGGAAAGGAAAACAGTTAAAAGGAAAGGAAAACCGGAAAATCGCCTGTTTTCCTAAAAGGATTGTAACATTGTAACACTGATGTGCCGCTGATTGACACACTTTGCCCACCCGTGTTTTGCGCGGGTTCTGATGGTTTATGAACAGAACGCGTGACGACGGAGCAGGGCTATCAGTGGAAGCTACAGGAGCGGGGGCTGCTCCCTCCCGCGGGACAGCGCCCAGGACGCGCTGCCCGTGCTCGGCAGCCGCGGGGCGGCTGGACAGCTCTCCTGGTCCCGGTCGGAGCCGCGGCCGAGGGGAGCCGGAGCCGCTCAGCCCTCCGGCCCACCTCAGCCGGCGGCCCCGCCTCGGGCGCCCCGACGTCAGCTCACGTCAGGGCCGAGCCCCTCGCCCTCCC
>VZTJ01006511.1:44105-54912 GCA_013397795.1 Orthonyx spaldingii
CTCCTCTCGTCCCGCGTTGGGCTCCCTTCCGCAGCCGCCGCCCCGGCCCGGCCCGGCCCGCGACCCTGCTCCTCTCGCCGAGAGCCGCGCAGCGCGAAGATGGCGGCGTTCAAATTCCTCCTGCCGCCCCTCGGCCGCCGCATCCTCCTGCCCGCCGCGCGCAGGGCTGAGGTAAGGGCGAGGGGCGGCGGGGAAGGCGGGTCCGAGCTCCTCCGCCTCTCCCTGCCCGCCGGGTGACCTTGGCGGGACCCCGCTCGCAGCCGCCCGCGCGGGGATCGGCGCGTGTGGCGGGGGGTGGCCGAGCCCCGGGGGGGGCGGCCGCCCCGCGGCGCCGGGGGAGGCGCTTGCCGCCCCGCGGGGGGAGCGATGGCTTTGTTCGGAAGGGGTTTGCCCCGCGGGAGCACCGCGGGCGGCGGGGAGCGGCAGGGAGGGCAGAACGCGGCCCCGCCGCAGGCCCGGGCCCGGCGGCGGGTGGGGATGCGGTGACCTTGAGAGGCTGACACGAAGGGTTGGCTTTGAGGATTTTTGGTCTTGTTTTTATTTTAATTTTTTTTATTTTAAATGTCGTCCACCATCATTTCAAAAGGCGGCACAGTTACGGTGTGTTACTGTGTATTCCCATGTTGCTCTCACCGCCTTGTCGCCCGGAGGTGGGCAGCAGGTGTGCGCAGCTCGCTGGCAGCCCCGCCATCTACTGCTATCCATAAACGTGTGCTCTGCAGCCGTGCAGCTCCCTCGCTCACTTGCTTTGCCCTTCCTGTGGGAAGCTTCTGCCAAACCTCACAGATTGAATGGTTTCCAGCCCACATGTAACCATAGCAAAGTTATTTTTTTGTCTTTTCAGCCACAAGTATCTCTGTGGCTTTTCTTAATTTATTTTAGTTGAAAAAGCTCACCTTCTCATGCCTGTTTTTAGTATGCCTGATATCCTTATGGACACATATTGGCACTTGCAGGTTTTGGTTTGCTAAGTCATATTTTTGCTTTTCCAGATAATTTACTTTAATTCTTTTGATTATTCTAGGAGGTCATCTCTCCCCATGTTGCTTTCTTAAACCTGCTGGAATTGCTGCCAATTCCCGAGGTCTTAGCATGCTGCCTTGATGTGCAGGGAAGCATAAGTGATCCCTGGTGCCTCAGGTCCCTGAAAGCCCATTGCTCTGAAACAACAGAGTGGGTAGGAAACAGACTGAGAGGAACATATTTAATACAGAAGGGCAGATATACTCATTAGAGACATCCAAACTGCAAATGCACGCTTGTGTAACACATGCTGCTCTGTTCACCGCTGTTGCACACAGTTGGGAAGATTAGAGAAAAGGTACCACGTGGCCTCTGAAATATTTTCCTATGCGTGGGTACAGGGACAGAGCAGAGGCCTGGCCTCCCTCCAACTCTGGCTCTTGAGCATTCTTGCAGCACTGTTGTACTGTGATTCCTAAGGCTGCCAGCACTTGATACTCCTCTGGACCTGCTCTGACAGGTCCGTGTTGTTCCTGTTCAGAGGACCCCAGAACTGGATGCAGTGCTCCAGGTGGGTCTCATCAGAGCAGAGTAAGAGAAGCAGCCACGCTGTCCACACTGCCCTGGATACAGCCCAGGACAGGTTTGGCTCTCTGGGCTGTGAGTGCCATGGCCGAGGCATGTCCAGCCTCTCACCCACCAGGAGCACCAATGAGCCAGTGAATTCTTGATGATGAATTTCAGTTTGTTCTCAGGTCTGGAATTTCCCAGATGCAGGTAGAGCACCTTGCATTTGACCTTGTGGAACCCTATAAGATTGCCATGGGCCAACTTCTTGAGCTTGTCCAGGTCCCTCTGAATAAGGTGTCAGCTGCATTGGTTAGCTTAGTGTCACCTACACACTGGCTGAGGGTGCACTTGATCTCTGTCATTGATGAAGATATTAAACAGTCTTGGTTCTAACTAAACAATTCTTGGACCCCTGAGGGTCACCATGTGTCACCAATATCCAGCGGACTCTGAGCCATTGGCCACTCACCTCTGGATGCGGCCGTCCAACCAATTCCTCATCCACCACCCCCATGCCAATCAAATCCATCTCTCCAGAATTAGAGACAAGGATGTTGTAGGTGGCCATGTAAAAGGCTTTACAGAAGTGCAGATGAATCCATAGCCCTTCCCTTGTCCACTGATGTGGTCATTCCATCTCAGAAGGTCACTAGTTTGATCAGGCAGGACTTGCCCTCAGTGAAGCTGTGCTGGCTGTCCTGAATCACCTCCGTGTCCTCCATGTGCCCTAGCACAGATTCTGGAAGGATCTGTTCCATGATCTTCCCAGGCACAGAGGTGAGGCTGACAGGTTGGTTGTTCCTGGGGGCCTCCTTTTTGCCCTTTTAAAAGATAGGCACAGTGTTTCCCTCAGGGAAATCTCAAGGGATTGCACCTGATTCCATGACTTTTCAAATATCATGGATCAGTGGAGAAACATTCATGGTATAATTTGGCATGCAGAAGGCTGTTGTAGTTTTTCTCACATGACATTGTTTCTTATGACCCACATACTGATTTTTTATTGAGCCCATCAAAGCAGACCAACATCAGTGTTTCCACTGAGAAGGAGGTAAATTTCCATTCAGAAAGGTTTTCTTAATATTCAGTGTAAACTCTTGCAGCATTAGTTTTATAAAGAGGACAGCTTGTGTAATATTGAAACTGAGCCAAAAATTGTTGCCCTGGTTGTAACTGTAGGTAACTCTTAAGGTAACTCTTCAGGGAAGAATTGGACTATTGTCTTTAAAATGTGTAGAATACCTTGTTAATTTTCTTCCTCTTTCACTATATAAATTTTTTCACTTTTGCTATCAAGCTAGAAGTTGAAACACCAGTAGGTACTACTTTAGCTTCCAGATTTTGTGAATTTATTGAAACTGTTTCAACATAATGACTTAAATGTCAGTTTTTCTTTTGGTACCTGAACACACTTGAGTAGTATTAATGCATGATATTAGTGGTAAATAAAGAGAAAAAAAGGTAACTGTGACCTAAGTACATAACAGCACATGCATAAGTTATGATGACTACTTGTAATGGCTTTGCACTGTGAGGTCTAGGTTTGGGGGTGGGATTTGTATTGATTTCCCACTTGCCTCCATATTTCATGCATTTCTTGGTGTCTCCTTGATTCTGGCTGTTCTTCAACAACACGAGGATCTCTAAGACTGTGTCAGAAAGCTCTAAGACTGTACAAGGAAGCTGGGGGAGGTTATGCTCTGTGGAAGGGTGTCCCTGTTTACCATACTGCCAGTACAATGCTGTCCTTCATATAGTTCCTTGGCTTCCACTCAAATTTTGTGGTGGTGTTGTCTTTCTGCTTCAGCAATTTCTGTTTATGTTTAGTGTCTGGATGTCTTTGAAGCTCATGTAGCAATATGTAGGTTTAGGTTTAAGAATCTGTAAATGGCTCCAGTTTGTGCTGAGGAATTGCATTTGTACATCTGTTCCAGAAGGTCACAATTTATCAGTAATTCAGGATGGAATTCTCCTGTTTTGGAGACTTGCACTGTACTTCCCTCCCTCCTCCCCCCTGCCCCTCCCCCTTTGTAATTACAGTAGTAATATCTTTTTTTATCTATTTTCCCCCCTGTCTAGCCAGAGGCACGGTCTTCATCACAAAGCTACTGTATAATGCCTTTTGTTCAATCACTTGTTTCTTTTATTGTTGTTGCAGATTTGTGGATGCTATTTTTCTACCAGCTGTCAGCGCAACACCAAATTTTACACTGATCCTGTTGAAGCTGTAAAAGATATACCCAATGGGGCAACTATACTTGTTGGTGGTAAATATTGAAATTCTTTATGGATACAATCATGTTATGTTAATAAGATACTTTTTACTCATTTACCTTGTTTCTTTTACTATTAACTAATTTGAGAATCCATGGAATTGCATGATTTTTTAAACAAGTGGTTTCCTACTCTGCTCATGAGGTACATACTCTTTCAGTGAGAAAATCCAAGTCATGTCATAGGGAAGGGGAAAAAGCCTCAGAAAAATAATTAATCTTTTTCCCCCATTAGCAAAAATTGGACTCTATTTGTTTGAATCCAGAAAATGAGCTTGGGATTTTTCAATATAGCACTGTTATTTCACATGGTGAATAAACACAATTTGGTTTGATTATTTTATCCTAGCATTCTCTGTATCCTTTGTCTGCCTTGTCTCTGGGTCCCTGTGACCTTGAACAGACTGCCTAACCTGTTTCTGTGTTAGAAAGTAAAGATAATACTTATCTATGTTACACTTAATGCTTATGTGTGGTGTTTCCAGAAGAGTCAAGAAGTTGTGTCCTACTAACTTTCACTGTACCTTAGCTTTTGGATATTGTAGATGCTTTCCACAATTTCATGCTGTTCAGTCTGCATTTTAAAAAAAGTGATTTATCTTTTCTTAGATTATTTTGATATTGCAGAAGTAATGAATGTTACATTGTAAATCACTTCAATGGAGATACGTAATGGGGCAAAATTCCTTCTGCAGGAATTTGGTTTGTTTGTGTTTTTTGTTGTTATTGCATGAAGAAAAGAAGATTTGAGGCCAAGATAGATTGGCTTTGAGGATCTCTGGGGTCTTTTAGAACCTAATTTACTGTGTTATTCTGTGGAAAAGTAGTGCTTGTAATGTGACCTGATATTTCGTTTTAGGTGTGCTGGATTCTCACATAATAGGTGGGAGTGTTGAGGCACTTCTGCCTGGTGGAGACCTAGATTAGTGTGATTCCAGTTACATATCTTCCCAAGGGTGTTCAGACTCCCAGATTTTTATCACCTAATTGCAGGCTAAGCTGTATGAGTTGTGCAGCAAAGATACAAAGGTTAAGTGGATAGAAAGAGAAGGAGGAATAATGAGTACAGGGTTGAGGACACATGTAAGGAGAGCCAAGGCCCTGGAACGCTTCCCCAAAAGCCCGCTCTGATGGTAAACAACTTTCATCCAAACTGGGAAGTGTCTGGTGAGTGGGAGATTCCAGTACTAGGGGGCAACTCTTTCCGGAAATGTTGATTTATTTAGTTGACGAAGGAGCTTCTTCTACTCAGAAAAGATTTTTAATTCCCATACTTCTGAACAATCTATGTGCTTCCAAACACTTTTAGATAATCAGTTTTCTTTTATTTTGTGTAGGTTTTGGATTGTGTGGGATTCCTGAAAACCTCATTGGGGGTTTACTGAAGACTGGAGTAAAGGGAATAACAGCAGTCAGTAACAATGCAGGGTAGGTATTCATATGTCTGTGGTTTAATAAGTACAGACTAAAGATTCCAATTATGTGAAAATGCTGGTATATATGAAAAAATCTTTATTTTCACCATCATAATTTTCATATTAACCAGACAGCTTGCTTTGAAAGTGTTATTTTTGGAAGGAGCCCAGGAAGTTCAGTATTATATGTATACTTAGCTTTGTCAGGGACCAGTCGTCATGCTGTAGAGTTGCAATTATGTTACTATAAATATTTATATAAAAATTTATATATATTTAACTGGTTGAGTGTAACTTGAACATCTAACTTAGATGCTTTGAATCTATCAGTGATTACTAGTATCAGTGATTTTGTGTGTATGTGTGTGTTTTTGTGAAATTCCAAATAGGGATATGTTTTTTAAACTCAGTTTGGTACTTTCTGACCCTCTTATTGTATTTCTGTTACTTTAAAAAAAATGCATGCAACACAGAAACAGTGGAGAATAACTATGATGAAAGAATGGAGAGCCTCTTTAATGGGTCTTGAAATTTTTGATTTATTTTTAAATGTTTGCCCTTTAAGAAATTCATGTAGGGTTGACAGTGAGCATATTTGTTTCATGTATAATTTCTCATCTTCTCATTCAGGCTAATTTTTACACAAGCTGTTCATTGTAGTAAACTGCACAATACCTAATGATCTCCCTATAGAGATATAGCTACAGCCACTTCTGTTGAAGTGCATTGATAAAAATATAAATGAAATTAAAAGAAATATTAATATGCAATATATGAATTGCACATTCATTGGAAACAGATGATTTGTATTCATATTTGGTACATACACAGTCAAACTTAAGTTCCTCAGAATCTTGTGGAAAACAAGTTCTGCTGGATGATAAAAGGTGAAAAAGAGAGAAATAATGTTGAGTGGAAAGATCAAGCACTACAGTAGAGATCATTAACTTTCCTCATAGTCTTATTTTTGAATAACACACATATATTTGCAGATAGAGAGATTGCACAGATGTTCCTGAGGGGGAGGTGAAAGTTTGAATATGAGAAAAAGTGGAAGGAGGAGCACTGTGGAATAGGACGGAGAAGAAGACATTTTGTATAGTATTCTGAACATAATTGGTGATGTTATGGGTTAGAATTAATTTTTATTGGAATAATATTAACTTTCCTGAAAGTTCTTTGGATTTTGAGGCTGAAGCGATTTCTGTAAAACTCTTAGTTGCTGGCAGGAAAGCAAAATTTAATTCCTGTTTTCCTGAAACCAGTTTTCCATGAACATTCATGAAAGCCTGGAGAGTTCCTCACAGAACAGTATAGCAATTTGAAAATGCTCAAGGGCATCTAGAATTTTTTCTAAAAGTCTAGTTTGTAAAAATACAAGTTTTACTTTCCTGTTGAACAGTATAATTTATTTTGACGTTTAATTGATAATAAAATAACTCTTTCCTCTTTTTATTTACTGTATTACTACTATGGAGAACTTAGCTTACTATAGTTTGGTAGTGTTTGGGAACCAGGTTAAAACACAGCTGTTGTCAGAAATAAAGTCAGAATCCTCATCACAGCAATTGATACCATTTCTAATCTTCTAATTAGCATGTTGAAAAGCATGCTTTTCTAATTTCGTGCATCTTCTTAGCATCTTCTAATACAATATACAAAAGTATAGTGGTATTACCAAATATTGCAATGCTAATAAATATCTTTACAACTGAAGTAGCACAGCAATCATATACCCTACAGCAGTCATATTCAAAGGGTGAATTGTTCCTGTAATCTTGAGGTGTGAGGCACTTTGTGGTATGAGTAATTTGCCACTTGCAAATTGCCGTATGGTTTCGTGTGCTTTGGTGACCTTGTGCTGCAGTTGATGCCTGGCTGTGTTTCAGTTTCTTGACGGCAGCTGCTTTCTTTTCTCCAGCTCTTCCAGCAAATAGGAGGTAATTGGTTGTGGTCAGGTTTTCTCATCCTGCAGTGGGGTTAGCAGGCTGCTTGTAATTGGAGCAGGGAAGGAGCCAAGTACATAGACAGACAGCCTATTCTGGAGAGCTGTGCAGTTACGTGGATTAAGTCACATGCCTTTCAATATGCGAGAACCACGGAATGTGGTACAGAGCTATCTGTTTATAACTAAAATAGCAGCAATGGAGACAGTGACTCGCTTATATCTAAGGGAAAGCAGTAATTAGGAAGTCCTGAAGTGTTCTTGCCAACTTTTCTAGCTGGAAACAAGGTTCAGCAGAGCCTAGAAATGCTTGGCAGTGTCTGGAAACAACTTTAAAGGAGTAGGATGTTCACAAGTTCACATCCTACTTACTGTTCTGTGCTGCAGTGTAACTGGGAGGAGATTCCTTCTGCAAAAACTTGTTAATAATGTAATTGCTGGCAGGTGAACTCCTGTTTTTGGCCATTTTAAGGCTTTTCAATGACAGGTTATGCAGTAGTGTATGGAGTGCTCTTTGTCACACTGCTCACCTCACTGTCTGCTGCTGTGCATTATGCTCGAGCTCACACTGTGTGCTGGCCAGTGAAACAGCACCTTTAACAGCAGTTACTATTTTGCCAAGCCAAACAAGGTAAAGTGTTGAAAGTGAAGCAGTTCAAATATCCAGTACCTCTGGTATTTACCCAACTTGCTGCAGGGGAAACTGAAGCTTGTGAACCGGGTCAATAGTGAAAGATAACTGCGATGGATAGGTGTGCTTCTGAAATACTGCCTCTCACAGCTTCCCTTATAACTTGTTTTGCTTACATTGTTCATACTGTAAATACTTTCTTTACACTGTGTTTTTGTAGAAAAGCCCTTTAAATTGAGAGTATTCTGTATCAGTAGGCTACCCAAATCCATTTTATTAAAGATTTTATTCATTCTTGTTTAAATTTGGTTTGTTCCAGTATTAAAACATTTGCCAGTATTAAAATTAATAAAAATATATAAAAATAATGAATAAATGAAAATGAATGAATGGATAAATAAATAAAAGCTTATTTAAAACATTGATTCAGTAAATTCCCAACATAATTGTGATTAATACACAGTACTTTCTTGGCTGTTTCTTCACCTCCATGTAACTTCATGTTATCTTGTTGCATACTGATTTCAAGTTACTTGAAACTTGAAACTTGACTGTTTTGGGTCAGCCTGTGCTAAGACTTCTCTAATGCAGTCTATCAGACCTGTTGTTTCAGGACCTGTGTTGCAACAAAAACTATCTTCTTGTCAACATAGCCAAATATTTAAAATGAAAGTTTAAAAAATGTGCATGAAATATTATTTTTAATTAATTCTGGTTAATAAAATGGCTAAATAATTTTGGCTATAATCACATTCTGAAATCAACATTTTCATTGACTCTACCACATCAATAGGCTGAATCTGTGCAGAGTGAAAATTAAGCCCATTACTTGTGATAACTGTATGTGTGGTCTGATTGTTTTATCAAATTTGGGCTTTGTCTGCTTTTGAGACTTAACAATACATCCTTTTTGAATGCAGTAGTGTTTAACAAAAGGCTTTCACTTACAGTAAAAATAGAGAAGTCACAGTTAAGATCTTAATTGCTTATCACCTGGGTGATCATCTGAAAGGAGATTGACAGCATCTGTCAGATTATCACTGGTTCAGACTGTTCTTATAAGCATTACCAGCTTTTTGATCCTTTGGTCTCAGTACTCTTTTTTTAAGGTCTCTTAACATTACAATGTTATACATTAGGAAGGAGAGGATAACTTTGAGATAAGCATTTGCATTTTTGATCATGATGCCTGAGTGCCATTATTTAGCTCTGTTAAGCATAATACCCTTTTTTTCTAATGGGCTGGGCTATTTGTGGTTCCCAAATCTCCAAAAGGCAGTACTCTGTGGGATCAGTTGCAGTGGTAAACTCACTGTACCCCATATTCTAATACACAAGAGGTATCTTTATATTCTTACCAATTAAATATTTTGAATTTAGCACAGGTTTGATTAATGTTCTATAAGTTAAAGTTTAAGGTTATCTCATTTTTCAGTCATTGCTTTGAATGGTATATTTCTGTTAAAACCAAAATGTGTCTGCCATCTTTGTCATGGATTTCCTGGTTTTACTTGCGTGTAACTCATGGGGCTTTATTCCACTGTTATTGTTACTAAAATATCCATCCATCCATCCATCCATCCATCCATCCATCCATCCATCCATCCATCCATCCATCCATCCATCCATCCATCCATCCATCCATCCATCCATCCATCCATCCATCCATCCATCCATATCTGTCTTTATATTACTTATACTCATTAAAAACATATTCAAACATAAATGTGTATATAAAAAAATACCATCATGTGGAAATTGCATTCCAAATTGACAAAAGGTGGTGAAGTTTTTCCATATAGTATTAGGTATCAAGTGGTTTTAGTGGAACAAATTTGATAATCTCTTGATTCAGAAAGTTAAAATGTAACTGAAAATGAGGGACTGGCAAGGAGACTTTTATGTACACAAAGATGGGATCAAGGAGATGCTCAGAGTGTCCTTCATCGTGTGTGTCATTTTTTTATATTCATAAGAAATTCTTCAAATATCCCAAATTAAATATACTTTCACAAGTGAAATACAAGGTCACCACTGACTCTGACCTCTCTTGGTAGAGAGAGAAGAGTGCAATTACGTAAAATCCTGCACATGGCATGTTGCCAAAATCAGGAGACAAGTATATATTTTCAGTGAATTTGATTATTTGAATTTTATTTTTTTTATTTTTTATTGCCTGCATTCTTTATAAAGAATCTATTCAGATGCTTTACTACAGCTGTTACATTGGTGACACTGTGTGACCTGCAAATCCCTGAAAATCTGCCTAGGTCATCTAGCTAATTTTAGTGTGGAGGTTATTTAGGATTTTGGCAGGGCAAATTGTACTAACTTTGTACTACGTGGAACTATTGAGAAATGAGCTGTGAAGATAACTTTCTGGTTGTGATTACAAATGAGAACAAAATAGGTATAGAACTCAGCATGGTTGAGGAATTGGTTACAGAAGAGTGACAATGAAGGTTAAACCTATCTTTCAGCTAGGTGACTTTTGAAGTGTGATGCTTTCATGGTGAAATTCAAATATTTGTCAGATTACTTCTATACTATATAACTTCTCTGTGAAGGAAAAATACATTTTAAAAGTTCTGAATAGAGTTGCTTTACCTGTTGTCATAAAAACACAGTATGCCATTTCATACCAGAAGGGAATGTAGAGAGAGGAGACCTTGCTGCTGATGTAACCATGCAATGTACACTATTTCCCCTCTTCAGAAATTATCTGCCTTGTATGGACTTATGCCTGCACCCATTGTTCTCACAGGAGAAGAGCATCATTTTTGGAGGAGGATGGTAGAGGAACAATACTGTCCTTTTGCCGTGAGACTTGAGATGAAGTTATGAGAGCAGAGAGGACACAGTTCCCATGAGAAGACTTTAGTAGCAGAGGCACAAGGGTGCCGTGCAGACACTGCAGAGAAGGAGTAGAGGGACATTAAGGCTCAGGCGCACCAATTTGCACACAGGCCTTTATGATTTTTCACAACCACAGGCACCCTCCCCTCCCCTC
>VZTJ01006511.1:54995-138726 GCA_013397795.1 Orthonyx spaldingii
CCCCTCCCACAGCATATGGCAGCACCCATACTTCTCTCTTACTCCTCTTTTCTCAGTCTTATGAACCAGCTGTAAGACTGGGGAAGACGAGTTATGAAGAACTGTTGGATGACTGATTGTCTACATTAATTTTGCCCTGAATGTGCCTGCACATTAATTTTGCCCTGAATGTGCCAGTGTCTTCTGGCAAACACCATCTAGCATGCATTTACTCATTTTCTGCACAAAGGCTGTAAAGGATCTCTTTCTCTTTCTGGTACTGCCAGAATTATACTTTATTGTTGTGGATCTAAGAATGTGAGTCCCTAAGAACTCAGGTGGTACCTCTGTCCACATAACTTTTATGTTGGTAAACTTTCATGCTATAGTCAGGCACCCCTGGAGCCTGAAAGCTTAATACTCTGGTACTAAGAAATGCCAAGCAAGTAGTGCTTGATGCATTCCTTTTAGTTGGGAAACATATCTGGCCTTCCCTAGAAATTGTGTATTGGTCAGAAAACATACTTGCATGTAACTTGGAGCAAATCCTTTTGAAGACTGAAAAGCTGATGTTGCAAATAAAATCAGCCTCTCCTCTTCTACATGGAGAGTGTCAGAGGAAATTGTTGCCTTTCCCCGCTCCTAGCCTATTGCCAAGAAATTTCTAGCTCTGGAACGGGTCCATCTGTTATCGAGTTTCATGCTTCGTTATGTAAGACTTGGAGCTGATGAATGGCTAAAAAGACTGCTTGTCTATCTCCAGAAGCTGACTGGTGTCTTTACATAAAGCTTTTTCCACAAGTAGAACCAACCATTAATATGCATTTTTTTGCAGCAACAGCCAGTTGCAGAAACTTCAGTTTCTGCCTGAGGTAGGGCCCTGCCCCAGGACTCTTATTGCATGCTTTTCCTTCTCAGTCTGTAGTCTTCAGGGGTGATGTAGTTTTACCCTCCTATCTTTCCAGTCCCTAAACTATGAGAGCAGAAAGATCAGGTGATATGTCATGTTAGCTTCTTGGCCAACAAGTTTTAATTCTCCAAAACTCAAGACATTCATGTTAATATTTCATAACCAATGACCTCTGGTCTTGTACAATCTCTCAGGAATATCACCTTCTGGAGAATCTTTGAACAATTACTGTAGAGGAAGCAATCTCTTTAAGAAATCTAGAAGGAAGCCCTCATTCTAATTGATGCTGCTTGCTATCCACTAAGGGCAGCCAGTCTGTTCTGACCAGACCCACTTTTTTTAGAAACAAATAAATGTCTTTACAAAGGCAGAGAGAGAGGAGAGTTGTAATTGTCATGTGATGTCTCCTTTTACTCAAAAAACCCCCTAACAATAAGTCATTGTACGTTTTGCGCCAGAGTCTGTGACATTCCAAGTATCCATTTTTTCTGCATAAGAATGCAAATTTCTATTTCCTACTTCATCAGGCTGTGTAGGGCTTGTTGGTGTGTGAGGCTTTTATCAGCTTGAAAATTCAGGTAATCTCTTCTTCCCTGTGATGCTGTAGAATGTGTTATGCTTGAGCCACCAGAGAAGAAGGTCTGAGAACTGCAGACTATTGTTTATCTGCAGTGAAATACTGACATGTTGCCTTTGACTACTTCCAGTGTACTGGAGATGTGGGCTAGATGTGTCCGGGAGTTATTTTTGGCTAATTTTTTTTAATTAGAAAAGGCAGATGTAGTTTTTGACAGGACGATTTTGTAGGTCTGAGAGGGACAAAACAATAGGAAGGAACGCGTTGCTAGACAATCAGACCTGCTTAACTTTTCTTGTCTGCGTCAATAGTTTTGGGAACCTGGGTCACCTACACCCTTGGTGACTGCCTAGCTAGATCTCTTTTCCTATATGCATTTCATGTATTCTGTTGATTCACTTTTCGTCTTAATACAGAATGGTGAAACTTCTAGAAATCCAACCAATTCTGAGGGCAAAAGAACAATTCACTGTCCAGCACTAATGTGTACTTTCCCTTTTCTGACAGCGCACATAACAACTATGTCAACTTCTACCACGCCTTCTTCCTTCCTATCTAGGGCAACACATTTTTATTGCATTTGCCTCTGTTTTAATTTTTAAAGGACTGAATCCAGCTTTTGAATGTATTCTTTCAATGCACTCAGTAAAGGTTCTTTTTTTGTTTTTTTTATGGTTGCTGTTTGATGGACAGAGTGTTGCCTGCAAGGCAAATATTTTAGGGGTAACATTTTGAGGGTAAACATAATTAAAGCTGAAAAGTTCAAAAAGCTCTTGTGCTTAAAACAACACAATCAAGAAAGCAACAAAATACACAAAGGGAGAATAAGTAACTTAAAATTGCGATAGAACTATTATATTGAATGAAATTTCAGTAAACCAGAGGGTTTTTGAAATTTGTAATCTGGGATGGAGATGTCACATGAAAATAAAAGGACAGGGAAAATAGGAGCGAGAACAGTGTTTTCTGTGTGAAATGTTTGTTTCTTAGGACATTCAGATGTAAGAGAAAAACATAGGAAACATAAAATAGGCTGAAGTGCTCAAAATGGGTTTTGGAGGGAGATGAAAACTGATGCGTGTGAAAGCAAAAGGGTTATTTTAGCTGAAAACCTGAATGCAGATTGCATCCTCAAAAAGATGGATGGCAGTGTATTTCTTTAAAGAAATTTACTTCTAAAATACCCCCGTATGAGTAATGGCAACAGGATTTTGTGATGCTGCTCTGAAGATTAAATGCATGTGGGAGTTGAAGTAATTTTGTGTTATCAGGCAGGCAGAGTCTTCTGGTGCATGAATTTTGAAAGGTGAAATTCCTGTTCTCATTGTGCTAGAGAAGTAAACCTGTATATGACCCGTGTGCTCAGTAACAGATCCTCACAGCCATTTGATTTGTGAACAAATTGGCTGCATTTAAGGTGAAGAGCAAGAGTGACTTAAGAAATGAAGAACAACTTGGCATGAGTGTGACAGAATAACCTTTGTGCAACTTTCTACTTAAATTCTTTGTAAATACTGAGTTTTATTTGAGAGAAGATACCTCACAGTAGTAGATCAGGGAATCAAGTGTATCCACATGGAATCCTGCAGGATGATATGCAAAATCCTGTTAACGACAATATAACTCAGTAGCTGCTTCCGAGAATATAGGAGGAAGGATTGTGGATCTTAGTGAAATGAAGCAGAAATTTCTTTAACCATTACAAAACTGCTCCTGATCCTCTGCTGCCATCCTTTCTTATGTGAACGCACACTCAGTATTTTGTTGTCTGCATGCAGAAGTGCTAGTTTCTATTTGGCAACTCCCAAGTTTTCTAATGGTAAGAGCAGCTTTAACCATCTGAACGATACAAGTAAATTCCAAACTCTGGCTTGCAAGCAGTTCAGTAGGCTTCTCATTGTTCTTGCACTAGAAAGCACTGCACAGTTTTGTTTAAATTCTGTACTTCCGCCACACAGTGCTGTAGTTATACCAACCTGTTTAACTGCCATCTGATGTTGGCTGATCCGTTACATTTGTTTATTACCATTTATAATGAGAGGTCAGGGTTTGATGGTTTTCATGTGAGAGCAATTGTCCTGCTTTGAGTTAACCTGTACAGGAAATTCAGGCTTTTTTATTTTTATTCTTTTTTGTAATCCCTTTTGCCCACAAGACTCCTCTTCTCTGTTCTCAGCTTTTATAGTTTCGAGATTTTTTTTTTGTGGGGAGTTAGAAACACAAATTGTTTCTAGGCAGTGCACATTTTAGTGCCAAGGCTTTGGCACCACAACACTTTGGAAGTTGCATCACAGTTAGATTTTAAATTTTTTTTAATAGGTCAGAGTTGGAGAGTGGAGCAAGCTTTTATAGTAAGTCACATTCTTTTGTATCTAGAGAACATAGAATAAATTCAGAAAACCAGATCAGAGAAGCTTGTTTCACTTCCTCTCATCCAGTTTCCAAAATGCTTGAGTATGCACTGAAGTGGGCCATCTCCTTAAAATAGCCGTAACCTTAAAATAGTGCTCATGATGCATGTAGTTGCAAAGGCATTGTGACTGCATGTCTATCTGTGCAGCTCTTGCTCTTGTGGTTGGAGATGAAGAGCTGGTGCTGGTCCTGCTCGCTCAGCCCCTCTGCCTTCACCTGCAGCACAGCAGCCTGTGCTGTAGCTGGCAAGCATTACCACTTTTATATTTGAAAATGAATGCTGCATAATAGTAATGTTTTTGATTCTGGTCCTTTTTTGGAGCTCTCCTTCAGGAATGCAAAACAGCATTCAACAGGATTCATATATTGTAAGCACATGTGTGTGTTAATTACAAAGTGCTGAATACTCCATATCTTAAAGGATTATTTTAATAGTTTTCTATATTTCTTATCCTCAAATGTCAAGCCATTATGTGGATAATTAAGTCATATTGAATTGAGCAAACTAATGGCAGATATACATAATTTTTTTGTGAGGTAATTCTGGATCATGGCATCTTTTCTGTAGAGGGATTGTAAGGTCTGAGTTCTCTGCTTATATAATGCCAAGACCAACATAAAGTGGAGGAGCTTCACACACATGTATCAGTCTGCTGGCAGCCTGCTGACAGCGTGCATAACATGCTGGAAAAGTGAAAGAGACATGACATGCCTTTATCAGATCATCTATGTTTATTTCCATATTTATATTTTAACCTCATATTTCCTTGAATTGAAGTAGCATTTTTTACAGAGCACCTTGGTTGCAGGAAGTCTTGAAAAATGTTCTTAATCCAATAGAACATGATATAGCACGACAAACATCATGAAGGATATCAGAATTTTGGAAGCACTGGCACAAGAAAAATGTTGTATAACATCTCTGGAATTCAGTTTCAGCTGACATAGACAAGAAAATCTTGTTTATACTGCCCAAATCCTTTGTTGGAATAGGCGGTTATTTAGTAAGGAATTAACTTATTTACTGTAATAGGAAAATTGAAATACAAACATTCTCTTACCTCATATAGAAACTAGAATTATAAATATGAATGTGCCTTTTTCCTTGGGCTGCTAAGCAATCACCTGACTTTTTCCCAATAAGCAGAAGTGTAAACAAAAATTTGTCTTTATTCGTTCAAAGCCACATCTGATTTTTTATTAATTTGATAGGGCTTTTTCAAGGACCAAATACGTAAAATAACACCACTTGTCAAGCTCATATTTTTAGCTGTTAATCTGTGAAATGACTTTAAAAAGAAGTTTTGGATGTATTCCATGCCTTGGAAGAGATGAGGTCTGAACACTGAAATTTTAAATTTTAATTTGATGCTTTCCCTGCTAAAAGCTGGAATTTGGTTTTTGACTTCAATTCCTTATGTGTGGGGGAGATAACTTTGTTCTTTCTTGTTGAGTTATTACAGCTTATCAAATGCTTTGTTTGCAACAAAACTGTATTGTCTGGCTTTTTCTACACAGTGTTGACAATTTTGGACTTGGTCTTCTACTTCAGACAAAGCAGATAAAACGCATGGTGTCATCATATGTTGGAGAGAACGCTGAGTTTGAACGCCAGTATTTATCTGGTGAGCTTGAAGTTGAGCTTACACCACAGGTAAGGAGTGTCTCTAAGAGACTGGTGATTTCTTTTAATCTAAAATACTGCGTGGAATAATGTCTGGTGCTCTTATAAAATTGTTTTGCAATCCAAATGTTTTGCTTGTGCGCAGAAGGCACTTGCCATCTGTGATGGGCTGACCCTGACTGGACTCCAGATACCCACCAAAGTTGCTCACTCCCCTCAGCTGGACAGGGGAGAGAAAATATAACAAAAGACTCATGGGTTGAGATAAGTAAAGGGAGAGATCACGTAGCAGTCATGATCACGGGCACAACAAACTCAGCTTGGGGAAATTAATTTATTTCATACCAATCAGATCAGAGTAGGCCAAGAGAAGTAAAACTAAATCTTAACACCCCTTCCTCCTACACACACTTTGCACCAACCCTCCCTTTTTTCCAGCTGGAACTTTATTCACAATTTACTCTACCTCTTCCCTGCTAGTGGTACAGAGGTAGGAGGGAATAGGGGGTTGTGGTCAGTTCATCACACGTTGTGCAGCTCCTTCCTGCTCAGGTGGACCCCTCATGCTCTTCCCTGCTCCAGTCCACAGGATCCCTTCCACAGGATGCAATCCTTCAGGAACAGGCTGCTCCAATATGAGTCCCCTGCAGGATCACAAGTCCTGCCAGCAAACCTGCTCCAGCGTGGGCTCCCCTTTCCACAGGGCCACAAGTCCTGCCAGGAGCCCGCTCCAGCATGGGCTTCCCTGGGGGTCACAGCCTTCTTTCAGACATTTACCTGCTCGGGCGTGGGGTCCTGCAGGGGCTGCAGGTGGATTTGTGCTCCCATGTGGCCCACCATGATCTCAGGGGCACAGCTGCCTCACCATGGTCTCACCACAGGCTGCAGGGGAATCTCTGCTCTGGCACCTGGAGCACCTCCTGCACCCCTCCCTCACGCACCTTAGTGCCTGCAGAGCTGTTCCTCTCACACATTCTCACTCCCCTCTGCTCTGGATGCACTTATATCTATGCAAGAAGTTCTCCTTCTTAAATATGCTGTCCCAGAAGCACTACCACTGTTACTGATGGGCTCAGCCTTGGAACCAGCTGGCACCGGCTCTGTGGACACTGGGGGAAGCTTCTGGCATCTTCTCACAGAAGCCACCCCTCTAGCTACCAAAACCTTGCAAACCCAATACACCATCTTAGCAGCATGCATCTGTTCGGAACTGACTGTATTTGTGTGAATTCCTTTAATGGAATTAATTAATAATACATTATATTAATTTGAAGTTTATATATACATATACACACATATTTTAGTGAAGATTGTAGAAAAAGACATAAAGTATGGTCAGTATTGTGGCCCAGTATAAAGGGAAGGAAGTCAAGGAACTGCTCTGTTCCCATCTTGGTGTAAGGTTTGGGGATGTTGCATGTGCAATGCCTGCCATCTGGTGGGCAGGAATCAAATTAGGAGATTTTGTTTATTGTGATCCAAAACACTTTTGGCTTGTTCATTAACTCTTAATGAAATTAATCTCTGCATACTGCTATGAGCCAATTTAAAACTTTACCTTTTAACACTATATTTTTAATTATTTTAGCACTGCCAAGCTACCCAAAGAGCATGAATGCAATGAGATCCTAAAATCAGCAATATCAGTTATGTTTTATTGAAATCAACTTTTAAGTCAGTGCTCTAACTTTAAAGCCTTTAAACCAACATGGTAGTGTGTGGCATTTTCAGAGGTGGCACATAACCTTTGGGCTTTAAACATCTATTTGTATAAGTGTCTGGGAAAAACAACTGTGTTAAGTTTGTATTGAGAATAGTATCTTGAGCTCCATCTCTTGCAAATCACAGAATCCCAGAATGGGTCCAGTTGGAAGGACCCACAGTTGGTCATCTGGTCCAACCTTCGTGCTCATCCCAGAGCACATGGCACAGGATTGTGCCAGATGGTGCTTGGATATCTCCAGTGAGGGAGACTCCACAGCCTCTCTGGACAATCTTTTCCAGTGCTTGGTCACTGCACAGTAAAGAAGTTCTTCCTCATGTTCGGGTAGAACTTCCTATGCATCTGTTTTTGCCCATTGCCTCTTGTCCTGTTGCTCAGCACCACTGGACAGGCCTGGCTGCCTCCTCTTGGCAGCCTTTCTTCAGATACTTATAGGCATGGATGAGGTCCCCTCTCAGTCACCTCTTCTTGAGGCTGAACAGGCCCAGCTCCCTCAGCCTTTCCTCATAAGAGAGATGCTCCAGTCCCTTAAGCATCTTTGTTACCCTCCACTGGACTCACTCCAGGAGCTCTACATCTCTCTTGTCCTGAGGAGCCCAGAACTGGGCACAGCAGTCCAGACATGGCCTCCCCAGGGCTCAGTAGAGGAGTAGGGTCAGCTCCCACTACCTGTTACAAATGCTCTTCCTGATGCACCCCAGGATGCCACTGGCCTTGGCCACAAGGACACACTGCTGGCTCATGGTCAGCTTGTTGCCCACCAGGGCCCTCAAGTCCTTCTCCACAGATCTGCTTCCCAGCAGATTAGCCCCCAGCCTGTACTGGTGCATGGATCATTCCTCCTCAGGTGCAGGACCCTGCATCTGATTTCGCTGAATTTCAGATCCTTCTCAGCCCATTTCTCCAATCTGTCAAGGTCCTTCCAAAGGGCTGCACAGCTCTCTGGGGTATTGGCCACTCCTCCCAGCTTTGTGTCATCAGCAAACATGCTGGAGAAGCATCTGCCCCTTCCTCCAAGCCATTGATGAATAATTTAAACAATACTGGCCTCTGTATTGAACCCTGGGGGATACCACTAGTGACAGGCCTCCAACTAGACCCTGTGCCACGGATTATGATGCTCTAGAATCAGCTGTTCAGTCAGTTCTCAATCCACCTCACTGTCCTCTCATCCAGTCCAGACTTCCTGAGCTTGCCTGTGAGGATGCTGAGAGAGATTGTTTCTTAGAAGTCCAGACATGAGTAGAAAAGTTACTTTTATACCCAGTAAGCAGACCTGAAAATAGCCAGACATTTGTCATGTCTAATGTCTCAATTGTCACAAATCTCACAATGCATTTTTTCCTTCCTATTTAATGTTCAGTACTTTCACCTAGAAGACCCTGAACTCCTTAGATACGTAGTTGGCTTTATGGACTACAGATAAGCTATGTAGATCCAGCATGGAAATAATGGATCTGCAGTGTATAATGTTAAACAGTAAGGTGAATTAATTGCTTTCTAAGAGATGTGGGGATTTAAAATATTTGTGTCAAGAAAAGTAGTCTTTTGTAAAAAACTTTGGTGTAGCCTTAGGCAAAATGGGAGACTTTTGGGCTATTGTTGCACAATAAGGGAGAGGTCATGGTAAGATATTGAAATGTTGGACTTTGTACTGTTGCATGGTTTGCATCTGCCTCTTGGCACCATTTTGAAAACCAACCAGAAGTCATTGTGCTGCAGGATAACTGGGAAAAATGCAGTCTGTGTGGTAGAGGCTATTAAACTGGATAATTGATCATGATGGTCTTGTCTTGCTTTAAATCCAGAAAAATACAAAAAAACAAAATCCAGGAAATGATACTAATGAAAAGCAAACATACATCTTTGGCCATAAGTCGATAATTATGGTGAATGAGGAATTTTTGTTGTTAGTATCTACACTGTTGTTAGTATCACTACACCTGGACATAGAGAAGAGTGCAGACGGGGTGGTCAAACAGAGTATAAAAACTGCTCTGTCAGCTTTTTGGTATTCTTGGCATGGGCAACCCAGATCACTGGACTCCCTCTTCCTTTCTCAATCTGCCATGGCTATTGCATCTTGGAGTGGGTTCTGAAGCGTTTCTTAGGATGTTGAAGAATGAACATCAATGTGTAGGACTGTTAGAGACGAAAAACCTTCTGGGATATGTAGCCAGGTGGGAAAGAGAAAAAGAACTCTGTACTGTTCTCAAGAATAATGGTTTGGGAAACAAACTGAAGGAGAGGAGACACAGCCAAGTGCTGGGGCCTGGGATTTGGCAGGGAGTTGTATGATAGTGTCATCTCGAGCAGCTTATGAGTGTGTGTCAAGCATTTCTTGCCATTTCCAGTAGCAGTCCCACATGGGAAACCTAAAATGTGAGGAAGAAATGGGTGATCACATCTGTCTACTGAGTACAGACGGAAAAGCCCCAAATGACAGGATATAAAATAAAGTTAATGCAAGCCATTCATCAAAGTTTTATCTGTTGCTCCCAAATGATGATTTCTTAAATGTGTTTTGTCATAGGGTACACTTGCTGAACGTATCAGAGCAGGAGGAGCAGGAATCCCGGCATTTTACACCAGTACTGGCTATGGGACACTGGTGCAGGAAGGGGGTGCACCCATCAAGTACAACACAGATGGTACCATTGCCATTGCCAGCCAGCCAAGAGAGGTAAGAGGTCTGATTGCCATTAGGAAGCCTTCAGCTTTGAAAAATGAATTGCTAACATGTCTGCAAGATAAACAGGAGTTTAAGCAAGAGTTAAGTTTAACCTTGCTATATTCAATTAACTGGATGACTGTGGTACCAGACACATTAGTTTTGCTCCCACTGCTTATTGCTGTTCTCTGTGATGTTTTAGGAAAGTTTTTACAGTTCTAGAGTGATTTAGTATCAATAACTGGTCCAAGCGAAAACCCGCCTTGCTGAGTTACTCTTCATTTGACCATTCTCTGACCAGGTTTGCTGTGTATTCAAGCAAAATTTTGTACCAGACCACTGTAGTGCATAGAGCTGTTTGAGAACAATCTCCTGTCAGTGAGGCAGGTCCTCTTTAAATACTGTGCCATGCAGTAAGCAGCCCTGCACCTGCACATGGAGCTTCAGCCTTAAAAGAAATGGGACATTTTCTTGTTAAACTGGGAAGAGCTCAGATGACACAAATTTCAGGAAATGCATTTCCCAACCTTTGAAATGCAATTTAGTCTCCGTATGTAAAACTGCAAAGAAATAAAAAGACTGTGGCTTTCAAGGGAGAAACAAGGATTTCATTTTGAAATTGGATGTTGAATTTGGAGAAGGGAGGAGATATCTCAGTGCCATAATTTTACTTGAAGAAATGGGTAGAGCTAATATTGTGTGTTCCAATTACTCTGCATCATTAAATTTCACCTCAAAACATCTCTAGGGTAAAGGTAATTCCACCCTAACCCATGATTTTCATGTATTTTATACATGACTACTTGCTAATAAAATGACTAGTGTGATTTGTTCAATTCCATTCTCCACATCCATTTTGTATGGAAATGTCATTTTATACAGGCTCAGATCTCCCATTATGGTACTGACAAACTGACTTATTACACACTTTTCTCATACTTCCTCCTCCTTTCAGCAATTTAAAGGATCTCTCAAGTAATACTTGTGTTTACTCTTACCTTCTACGTTGTTAAGAGAGGTGCTTTTTCATCTCTTTCTAGAGGATTAAAAGACTAGCTGTGTTTCTGTTCCATACTTTGGCTTCAGGCACAGTATCATTCATTCCAAATATTGATCACAAATGCAAGGAAAACCAAATGAAATTCAGCCTGTCAGATTACATGATTTGAGTAGTCTATCTCAAGTTGACTTCATTTTGGATTTGGGGTTCCTGATGGTGGGCAGGATTTATGAACTTTTTCACTAAATCTGCTTTAGCACTTCAGTTTTTGGTTAGCTGGTAGATGTGCAGGACAAAGCATGTCTAATTCCAGTAGATGGAGCAGGAGGAATATGGATTCTCATGCTGTTTCACTAGAGACAATGTGATAAAACGGGTTTACAGCCTTTCCGTGCTTCTCTGTTATCATACAGTTTTTCACTTAAAATTTTATGTAGCACAAAAAGAAGTCAAAATATAATAGTTTGCAAAATTAACCTCTAAAATAAATATTACATGTGAAATCTGTTGGAAGAAACCTACATCTCAATTTTGTACTTTTCTCTGTAGGTGAGGGAGTTTGATGGCCGCCACTTTATTCTGGAGAAATCGATTACAGGAGATTTTGCTCTTGTGAAGGCATGGAAGGCTGATCGTGCAGGAAACATCATTTTCAGGTATGACTTGTTTACTAGTGGGAGAAGATTATTTTACAGTTTAGATAATGAAAGTGAAGGAGAATCTTGTCTCCTGTGTTATGTAAAATAATGTTTTACTGATTTCACATTCTTTCATATTGCCTTTCCCTACTGTCAAATTACACTGCTATAAAACACCAAAATATAATTGCTTTTTCTAATGACTTTTGAGAATTCAAACATAGCTATGAAATAAAACATTGGTAGTTAAAAATGAGACACAGCAGATCAAAGGCATTATGATGACTGTTGAGAAATTTAGTGACATTCTCTTCCTTTCAATTTTCATGTTAGCTTGAGTCCTTTTTCTTGAGCAATTAAAGGCTGACTCAAGAAGCACAGTTCATGTATGACAGTAGAGAAGGGAACTGAGTCAGTCTTCTGATGGAAAAACTGATTCTGTCTAAAGAAAACTGTGTTTAAATTTGGTTTGATCTCAGTGGTGTAGGGAGAGGTATTATATGAATTTAAACATCTTTGCAATGAAAAGTCTGACATTGCACTAATGAGAAAATCTTTTATATGAGTTGCTTTGTTTGTGTTCTGGTTTGTCCTGAGCTGAAGGAGGAGAGAGGTTTTCTTATGTTTAATGCCTGGTTTTTATTTCTTATGGCTATCAGATGAAAAGGTAAGTGTTGTAGTTATCAGTTGCAGTTTTTTACAAGCAGATGCTGATTGACAGTCTGTCTTTGTATATATTAGAACAAACAAGGAGTTGAAAAAGCAACTGAAAAATATAAAATAAGAACCATAAAGTGATGCTTTTCTTTATGTATGTATGTGTGTGTATATATACATGTCCACATTAATAATACTGAATTAAAATACTTGAAAATTAATAAATAAGTTTTAATTTTGCTCAGCTTTTGACATCCTGACTTGCTGACTGGCAAGACAATATGGTTTCTGATTGAAAGGTGAACTTTTTTGTGTGCATGCAGATGAATTTGATGGATGCTAAACTGCTCTCCTTAGGCTCTGGTACACTGAATACAGGAAACACTCTTCCCCTATGGCCTTGTCTTTCTTTGATCTTGAGCCACTACTCTCTGTGCTTTTACCCTGTATCCACCTAGTGATGCATAGTAGATACCTCTGAAAAGGTCTTTCATTTTCCACAGAAGCAGACTGGCTGTGTTCTCCTTTTACCCTCTTCCTTTATTGCCTGTTGTACTCTATGCCTTTCCTTCTTCCTGTCCCTTTCAGAAGTCTTCATATGTCTCCCACATTCACACAATACAGCTAATAGCAGATACTACTTCCATCTGGAGTGAAGACCTAAAAATCTTGACTCCTCCCTTCAACTGTAACTAATCAAAGATGGAAACTAATCATCATCTAGTGTCCTATTCCATATAGAATATTGCTAGCTCAAATGAAATTGCTTATGATAAGCAGTGACCTGTTTCTGGATGAGACATGATTATCTGATGACATAGAACAGAGAAACATAGACTCATAACTTGCCGTCTGCTACCACTTTCACAGCAGTGTGGTACTATTCATAGGGTGTTTCCTGTGACTCTGTGGAGCCAGTAGCAATGGTGTAAGTGTCTGCCAAACTGTTAATCATCCTCAAGCTAAGAGCTTCTATAAATTTAAAGGATATACTTTAGGTACACTTACTTGGACCACAGGCTGGCATGAATTTTTTTTTTTTCTATCCTCACACATCAAGCTATACTGTTTTCTTGGAGTCCAGAATGGCACCAGCTTCTTTAGAAAGCTACTTTTAAAACTGTTTTGTTTTTTTTTTTTTTAAGTGATACTTTATGCCCCCTAGATCTTTTGTTCCACACAGCGTGTTGTGGTGGCATTCATTACAGGCATCTTCATGCTGAGTGGACTACTCTGCACCACTTTGCAGTGATTAGCTTTTGTCTAACAAAGATCTGTGTCTGACTCAGTAGGTAACAGCTTTTAGGTACAGTGCACCATTAGCAAAACATAAACCAAAACTCCTCCAAACATAATGAAATAACCTCACCTTGTTCATAAGATAACCAAAAGGATATATATATATATGGGCATTTTGCTTTGTTAGTCTGATGCAGGTGTTAGTTCTGCTTAGCTGAACAGAGTGTCTCCAGGTCTTAACTTCCCTTGGAGCTTTACTCATTAGGGACAACATCAGGGAGTGCCAATGCTTCTGTGGGTAGTCATCACAGAGTCCCAGAATGGCCTGGTTTGGAACGCACCTTAAAGATCATCCTGTTCCAGCCCCTGGCTGTGGGCAGGAACACCCTTCACTGGGTCAGGTTGCTTAGAGCTTCATTCAGCCTGGCTTTGAACACTTCTGGGGATGGGGCATCCACAACTTCTCTGGGAAACCTGTTTCAGTTCCTCACCACCCTCAGTAAAGAATTTCTCCCTAATAGAAAATCTAAACCTCCCCTCTTTCAATTTGAAGCCATTCTCCCTTGGTTTGTCACTACGTGCCCTTGTGAAAAGTCTCTTTCCGTCTGTCTTGAATAGTCCCTTCAGGTACTGGAAGGCTGCAATTTGGTCATCCTGAAGCCTTCTCTTTTCCAGCTTAACAATTCAAATTCTCTCAGCCTTTCCTTGTGGGAGAGGTTCTCCATTGCTCTGATCATCTTGGTAGCCTCTGGACTAGCTCCAGCAGGTCCATGTCCTTCCTGTGCTGGGAGCCCAGTGCTGGATGCTCCAGGAGGGTCTCACCAGAGTAGAGCAAAGGGACAGAATCCCCTCCCTCCCCTGCTGCCCACTGGGCTCTGGATGCAGCCCAGGACACATTTGGCTCTCTGGGCTGTGAGTGCCATGGCCGGGGCATGTCCAACCTCTCCCCCACCAGCACCCCCAAGTCCTTCTGGGCAGGGCTGCTCTTGGTCTGTTCATCCCCAGCCTGTGCTGATACCAGGGGTTGATCTGACCCAGGTGCAGCATCAGCACTTGGTCTTGTTAAACTTCATCAGATTCCCATGGATCCACTTCTTGAGGTTGTCCAGTTTGCTCTGGATGGCATCCCATCCTTCAGGTGTGTCAACAGCACCACTCTTCTTGGTGTCATCTGCTAATTTGCTGAGGGTGCAATCAATTCCTTTGTCTATGTCATTAATGAAGATATTAAATAACACTGGTCCCAGTACAGACCTCTGAGGGACACCACTTGTCATTGATGTCCACTGGGACTCTGAGCCATTGACCATTAACCTCTGGATGTGACTGTTGAACCGTTTCCTCATATACCAAACAGTCTATGCAATCAAATCCATCTCTCTCCAATTTAAAGACAACAATGTTGTGGGGCTGTAAAGCCATGTCAAAGGCTTTACAGAAGTGCAGATAAATGACATCTGTAGCCATTTCCCATCCACTGATGTAGTCACCCCATCACAGAAGGCCACTATATTGGTCAGGCAGGACTTGCCCTCAGTGAAACTGTGCTCTTGTCCAGAATCACCTCCCTGTCCTCCATATGAGTTAGCACGGCTTCTAGGAGTATACGCCATGATCTTCCCAGGCACAGAGGTGAGGCTTACAGGTCAGTAGTTCCTGGAGTCCTCCTTTATACCATTTTTAAAGATGAGACCCATCTTTCCCTGTTTCCAGTCACCTGGTACTTCACCTGACTGCCATGACTTTTCAAGGATCATTGAGAGTGACTTGTCTGACTCCTTTGGCTCCCCTCCCATTTCATCTGCTACCACTCTGCTTTGGAGTTGTTCTAGCCCAACCTACTTCGGCTTCACAAGCAAACGTGTGGCTTGTTGGTGATGAAAATAGACTATTGACAAAGAAGCAGAAATGTTGACAGGATGACCTGAGTCAGACCCTCTGCTGTCACAGTCATGTCAGATTGTCTCTTCATGCTTCAGCTGGTTCTGTAATACATAAATGCAGCTCATACATATGAGGTGTCTCTGCACCTTCGTATCAATAGGTATGTAGTGGATGTAGTTGGTTGGTTTAGTCTGCTATGAACTAGTTTGCTGTCTTTTGCCTCTGGGAGAAAAGATGTCATGCCTTTAGGTCAGCTTAGAAGTCCAGTGGAACGATGGAACTTTGTAAACGTTGCTCAGGCTAGATGTCCAGAAAATTGTCTTAAAATAAAAAGACAACTTTGTCTAGCTAGTTTTTGAATTTCCTACTACTAACCCCTTAACATTATTCTGTGTTGGAAAATAAGTGTAGTGTTTCTGTTATTTTTGCTTCTGGATGATGTGCACTTTAGAAATAAGGCCTTTGATCCGATACAACTTCTGGATGGTATGTTCTTTAGAAATAAAGCCTTTGATCTTGTAAAAGACTGCTGCTTCTTTACTAAGTCAAGAACAGTCTAAATGGCAGAAGCTTTTATAAATTGTGAGATTAGAGCCCATTAGCTCTTCTTGGTGTCAAATCAACATTGAAATGTTTTCTTGTTGTTTTTTCCCTATGTAAAAATAATTTTGTATCAGTTTCTTTTACTGGTAGAGTAGCCATTACAATCTTGAGAAAATATTTGGCTCAGAAAAGTAGTCACATGGGATGAAATATTGAATTGTTGGTGTTGTCATCTTGCTTACCCCATCTGTATCCATTTCTCATCTATTTTAATTCAGCTTTTGCAACTCTGTTTTTCTGCTCATTTGCTACTCTACCTAGTTTAGGGCAGTTTTTCCTGAATCACTACTAACTAGTATTGTATTCATCTCTCAGAGGACAATATAAATTCATGTTGTGGGTTTTTTTCTTTTGTTTCCTATTCTTACATCCTTCTTTTGGGTCTATATAGCCACTGAGAAGACCCATGGGCAGAAGATATACATAGAATTTTAAAATCATAGAACATGCTGAGTTGGAAGGGACCCATAAGGATCATCAAGCCCAGCTCCTGGCACTGCACAACACTGTCCCCAAGAGTCACACCGTGTGCCTAAGAGCATTGTCCAAATGTTTCTTGAACTCTTGTCAGGCTGGTGCTGTGACCACTGCCCTGGGGAGTCTGTTCCAGGGCCCAACCACGCTCTGGGTGAAAAACTTTTTCCAACCTAAACCTTCCCTGGCACAGCTTCAGGCCATTCTCTCGGGTCCTGTCACTGGTCATCACAGAGCAGAGATCGATTCCTGCCCTTCTCTTCCCCTCACAAGGAAGTTGTAACGGCAGTGAGGTCTCCCCTCGCTCTCTTCTCCAGGCTGAACAGACCAAGTGACCTCAGCCGCTCCTCATTTGGCTTCCTTTTAAGGCCCTTCATCATCCTTGTGACCCTGCTTTGAACACTCTCTAATAGGTTAATGTCTTTTTTATGTTGTGACACCCAAAACTGCCCCCAGCACTCGAGGTGAGGCCGGCCCAGTGCAGAGCAGGGCGGGGCAATCCCCTCCCTTGCCCGGCTGGCGAGGCTCTGCCTGATGCCCCCCAGGACATGGTTGACCCTTTGTTAGAGGCTTCATAGCTGCTGTGTGTTGCCAATGAACCGACATTTCCCCAAGATACGTGCCTGTGGGTGTAGCTTTGGCTGTGTCAGTGCCTGCATTGGAATCCTGTCCGAGCTGTCTTCGGTGTCGGGATTTGGCCGCGTCCGTGCCGCGGCTGGCCCGGGGCCGCGCGGTGGCAGCAGCGCCGCAGGGCCCGGAGCGGCCGCGGCACCGCCACGGTCCTGGTGCCCAGGGAGGGTGCGAGCGAGGGGACAGCACCTTACAGGGCAGCTGCTGGACTCCATCGTCTGAAGGGATTTTTTTCCCAGCTTAAATGATTCAGTGATTATGAAATAAGAATGGTTAGGGAAATAAAAATGCTTCTGTGGAAAAACAGATGTGGGAAAGAAGGTTTTAATTTGTTTTGAACACTGGTTTCATGGATTTTGATGAAAAATTTTCAAGAATTCTACTTATTAACAGAAAAAAATGCTGAGAAGCTAGCCGTTGAACACCGCTAAAACCTTCATAATTTTTCTTAAGTGTGCCACTTTTGTTTGGTTTTTGAAAAACACATAGAGGGGCAGACACAGGTTGTTTGTTTGCCCTGTGCCTGCAGGGATCTTGGTGCAGATTCCAACACAGGTATACATGTCATGTGTTACTTATATTCTCTAGAGATTCTTCTTCTTTGGTGCAGAAATGCTATATGGGAATACTTAGGATGAATGCCAGAGTCTTACAGTGAGTGCCAAAACTGACACAGTTTTGGGTTTTTTTTAATTAAGAGTATTGGATTACATTTATTATTGGGTAAAGTGCTATCCTGTCCCAAGTCCTAGTCTGAATTATGAAAGCATAGTTGAGAGATTGTTAGGCCTGGTGCTGGTCCCCTGTGAAGATTAATGTCATTCTTTGTGCAGTGAAATAATAGCATTGTACAAAGTCCAGCTTGCTGCTGCTTTTGGATCCAATAAATGAAGATATCAGTAACATACTCAATTTCAATTAAACAGTGTGCTGATTGAAAGTCAAAAGATCTGTAATAAGTACTTTCTAATGTAGGGAAACATGATTCCATTTCAGATGCATCTTACACAATTCCATAATACTTTTCCCTCTCTTTTACTTTTTTTTTAAATTAGTTCTCCAGCTATAAGGCAAAAAGCTTTGTGATGCTTATAATACAGACATACTTGTAGTAGCTTATCTCTGAAAAGTCTTTCATTGTACTGTTATAGCCGTTAATATTTATTATTTTTCCTTTTTTTTTTGCAGGAAAACTGCAAGAAACTTCAACCAACCTATGTGCAAAGCTGCAAAGACAACGGTGGTAGAGGTAGGGAATTAAAACATAGTAAACCCTACACCGGTATTGTCAATGTACCCCATAATTTTACATGGTAGTCTGGAGACAGGGTGGGGGAATACCAGATCATTGAGGATTTCAAATCAGGGGCAGTGGTCTAACCTCTCTCCTTGGATTGCCTGCTCCTGACACTATGATCTGCTTTAGTGATTAATTCCTTAGTTGCTGTACATCTGATCCTGACCAGGACTTTGTGTTCACTGTGATCAGCCTTTGAAAGGGAAACAAAGCAAGAGCCTTCAAATTTGTTAAATAAAATAATACATGGATGAAAGAGGAAAAGAGTAATTTTAGGCTGTGCTTGAGAAGCTTTGCGTGAGACTTTATGCAAAACTTCTTGACAATAAAGTCAAGTACATAACAACATAGGTTAGGCAAATCATAGAGCTATCACAATTGTGGTCTCTAAAATTTCATAAATTATGTAAATATCAGTCCTCAATGAGATACAGACATTTGGCTATATCTTGAGAATGAGGATGGACTGGCTGATCTAGAAGTTTCCTAATCATTTTTGCCCTTTTTCTTTGTCTGAAACGATAATGTTTAAAAACATGAAGCAGCCTACACTAGAAAAATATTGCTGTCTGGAGAGTTGCTAAGGCACAGCAATATGTAAAAGATAGACTGCTCTATTAGCTTTTTCTTCACTCTCTGATAAGTTTTTTTATATGTCTAATAAAAGCTAAATACAGTTTGAAAGTAAGATCAAGAGAAACTCTCCTAGACTATTTCTAGTAAATGGTTTATAGAAGAAGCTTTTATTTCTTCAGGGTTTTTTGTTTGCTTTGTTTGGGTGTTGGTTTCGGTTTTTGTTTGTTTGTTTGTAGTATGTTATTTGGAAAATATATTTGTTATACAAGCATCACTGGATAATAGATTTGGGAACTTGAATTATTTCTTTGTGCCTTACAGAACTATTGTAAAAAATACCATAGTATTTGACACATGACTTACAGTGACAATGCAGCAAAACATTTTCATGTTTTGTTTTCAAGAAAGGTTTCAAGTGTTTTTCTATTTAAAAATTAAAAAAAAAAATCTTTTGTTCTCGACACTTGTCCTTCATTCCTTGTTCAGTCTGGCATTTCAATAATTTAAGTAGATCAAAGCCTTCCACCTACATTCCATCTCGTTCTCTCTTTCTATTCTTCTATCCATGTATGATAGGGTAGAATTTTCTTGTCAGTGAGCAACTGAGGTGACATCGTTCTTGCTGTAATTCCACTTATCAGTTGTTAGTAGATCTGCTGTGAACTGTGTCCACTTTGAGTCTTATTTTATTTCCAATGCCATTTAAAAAACTGTCAGACTTTTTAAAAGATTACATATTAATACTACTTTACAGTTACGGTTTTTATGGACAAAGTAGATGAAGATGCAAAACCACAGATTTAGGACAAATATTTTGAACCATCCTTGGCTTCTAAATGTCTTTCTTTCAAAGTGGAATTCAGAATGTTGTGTTTGGGTTTAAGTGTTCAAACCCAGGGAATCAGAAGGAAATATCTCAACATGGTGTCTAGTACATCCTCAGTACTGAGCACTATAAGCTGTCTCAGCTCATCACTAGGGAACTGAGGCAACTGAAAATTTTAGTTTTGCCTGACTCTTTAGTTAATGTTGTTCAAGGCTGAAGGGTGAGATTCTGAATCCCATTTACAGGGAGAAGAAAAAAGTTTGTGTAGGATAGTAATTCAGATACTGTCTTGGCAGCAGGGATTCCTAAATTTTGGTGTTTGTTCCCAACTCTGTTTCTTGTTTTCACTGACTGAACATTTAACTGAATTTAAGCAGACAGTTCTAGTCTCTAGGAATAGAGACTTGAAGCCAACCCTGCTCCTTTTCATTAAAATAGGTACAGGTCAGGCTTGTCTTCAAAGATAAAGTGGTTAACTGGGGTTTTCAGGATTGTAGTTTCCCACTTTCCTGAGATTTACTTTAGTTTCTGATCACTGATAAAAATATGGAATGGCATTTGACATAGTAAGATACCAATGAAATATAAACTACTGGAAATGCAATCTCAGTGTATCTGTGAGCTTGGTGAAAAAAGGAAGTTAACTGGCAATCAATGACATTTGTTAACTTGTTCTGCTAAGTTAACCTGAGGAACTGTGAAATCTGACATGCATACACAGTGAAAGACTTTTTTCTTTACTTAATGCTGCTGTTCTCTAGATTTAGTCTGTGTGGTGTTTTACACACTCTTATCTGAAGTACAGACAGACACTTAATATTTGTAACAATTCAGAGGCAGACGAATTTTGTGGATGTGAAGGATAAGCGAAAAGAAAAAGAGATAAGAGATAAAACCCCCCCACTTCTCAAACTCGCAGACTGATAGCTGTTGTTTGCTTAAAAATTCTCCTGTATTGTAAAGAGCAAGATTGGCTGTGCACAGAGACTTCCGAAGAAGGAGGAAGTCAGGCTGTACTATTACCTGTTATGTTTGGGACACATGATGAAGAATTACTGATTTTTAGAATATCAGATTAAACTATCTGACCTTCAGCCTTGTTTATTTTGAATAGGGAAGTGATCAGAATTAGTCATTCAGTACTCATTTTGGGATCAGAAATACTTTGATTGTAACCTAATGAAATGCAACAGGTGCTTCCTGATCTGCACAATTTTTTTGAGCAGTTCCATGCATCTCTTTTGTTTATCTAAGTGAGAGGGAATTGAACATGCTATCAAGATAATAAGGATGCATTCTGAGGAACAGATAACTGTAAAAATCTAACTGCGCCAAGTCCAATGGAATTTCTATTTTAGTTTGAAGGTGACCCATTATTAAAGGTCAAAAAATTTTTTTTCAACTGTATTGAATGGTTCCTGTTATTTGGAAGCTAACCTTTGCAGAAACGAATGCTAAATAATGTTGGCAGCATCAGTTAATTTGGCTTTATCTATATATAAAAGCAAAATGATGCAGGGAGTTCATTTGCTTCTCACTTCAACTTGCCAAACTTACAGAAGTTAAGCATGCAATCAGACCTGTAGCTTTGTTTGAACCTGAGCTCTCACTCACACACTCAGCCTGAGGCTTTCAGTTGTTTTTCAGATCTATACACTTTCTTGCCCCTGTTGCAAAGATGGGAGAGTTGAGAAATTGGCTGATGTAAAAGAAACTCAATGGTCAGAAATTACTTACAAGCTAACAGCCCTTGTAAATGTTGAAAGGAAGACCATGGCACGTGAAGAAACTTGAGAGGTTGTGTGGTGTTATAGATGTGGTAACACTTCCAACGCTGTTGAATAAAGGTCATGCTTAATTGAGGAGGTCTGTCAGGACCCTCAACAGAGCGTTTAATTGTGTGATGGGAAATGAGCTGCAAGGCAGCTTGGAGTAGCAGGGAGGCCTCTTGGATCTGTGCCTAGACTCCTAGGGCAACGGCTGTGATAACAGAGTGCTTCTTAACATGTGCATCTCCCTGTAGAGACACCTCTGAGTAGAGGCTCACTGGAGCTTTTAGTCATGAAACCTCTTTTTTGTAGGGAATTGGGGCTACCCAAAGCCACAGGAGAAAACAAGTTGTGACCTTGCCAGATGTGGATGTCGTGACAGCATGGGGAAGGATGATACAGGCTTAGACTCTTGCTTTCTGCCAGAGAAGAGTCATAAATATCTGTAACTGTCCCAAATGGCCCTGAGCTGTTATCTGTTTTCTTGTTGTTCTCTACTTTGAGACCTACTAAATATTTGTCCCTGGTGAAGTGCTTTGAGATCTCAGCCATTGCCTCTGTGAAAGTGTTTGGTAGTGATAATGGTCAATATGTTTAGAAATATTTATTGACTGGCTGTTTGAATATCCAGTTTGAATAATTTTCTTGTTCAGATCACAGAAGATGGCTAAATATATCTCCTTGGGTAAATAACATTTACACCTCAAATAATATCAGGGGAGGGAAAAAAAGAGAGTGTACTTTCTCATAAAAATGCATTAAATAAAAATCATTAAGCCCTGCATTTTATCTCTGGTTGCCTAGTAACAACACAGCCACATCAGTGAGCACCATTTTCTCAGGTACAATGAACTGCGTGGCACTAAGGGACAGAATCAGACTTAAACAAGCTATTTGTATCCTGTTATCTGCACTAAATCATGGCATTTGGTTTTATTGAGAAAACTGAAAATGAACCTTTTGTGTGTGTGTGTGTCTATTCCTCCAAATGCTTTAACAATGGCAAAACTTTCCTCACATGCACAACTCTGTTCTGAGGAATTCTTCAAGATTTTTGCACAGTGACAGTTTATTATAAAAAGCCTGTAAGTACCACTTCAAAGTGAAACAATGATTTAATGGAATCTTTTTTGTCACCTGGTTGCCCCAACCATGAAACTCAAAACTGAACCCTGGCAGAGGATGGCTTTGAAATGGGCACAGACTTTACATTAGTGCGTGTTTCTGCAAAACCACAGATCGGAACGAAGGACATAGAATTGAGGTCCTTCTGTGCATATGGTGTAATCACTGAGCTTTTGTGTTGCTACATCGTTTTTTGATATTATTTATTTGCTCAATGATGAGTCCATGTGTGCTCAGGCGTTGGTTGCGAGGGAGTGCCCTATGGATCTGCGTTGGGGGAAAGGCTTTGTTTGAAAATCCCGTTTTTCACAGGGTGGACACTGAACTTCTCAGTCCTGCCACATTACCAGGTGCTTTTGGCACAACTGACAGTAGACTTCTAGTTGCCATAATACAGTCATATAAGAAATTTTATACATATGTATTTGTATGTATGTTATAAATATAGAAATCTTTATAGCATCTTAAACATGTAGGTGGTTAGTCAGGGTGTTTGACTGCATAAGTGTATTTACATGCCTAGGCCTTGGCTAAATCCTGAGTCAGAGATGCCTGTGGATCTGAATTTAGATAACCCAAATATAGTGTATAGACATTATAATAACCTTTACCAGACGAATCTTAGTTGAAAGATTTGAGTGAACACTTGTGAGAGAGCAACTTTGAAACGCGAGCTCATGATCCCTAGAAAGTATAGAAGGGAAAATATAAAGAATGTCTCTTAGGAAGACTGATTTCATAAGCTCAAAGACTTGGATTGATGAAGCCTTCTGGGAGGTATAGCGAAGCAGAAATGAAGTTAGGGAAAGACTGTGTTAATGAGTTTGAGAATAAAATTTTCCAACGTGGTGAAAGTAGTGGAAGAGCAGTAGGAGTTTGACCTTGATCACAATCATTGTAGTCTCAAACACAGAAAAGAAACATGATAGAAAGTGAGAACCAAGGTCAGGTGTCTGAGGCTAAGCATTACAAAGTCAAAACAAACCAAAAAGCTTAAAATTCTAAGAAGTATCCAGTCCAGTACAAAATAAAGAATACTTGAAAATCGCAAGAAGTCTTTTTAAGAATACGTACATAGTGGACTGGGTGACCATGGATACTACACTGCTCAATGAAGTGAGTAAAATTATCAGTGCAGATTGCAACAAAGGCTGAAGTGTTTAATGCCTTTTTTCTTTCAGTATTGAGCAAAGTTAGCAACCAGTTTGGTGGCTATAATGATGTCAGTCATAGAAAGTTAGAGAGGAAGTCAGAGAAGGATTTGAATTGAAATTCAGGGACAACTGGTATTGTTTTGGAAAAGCAGCTCCTAGAAACATTTGCACACCATTGCCACAAGAATTTTAGTTTGCCAAGAAGGATCCCATTCCCAGACTTGAATACTCTTTTGTTAGTTTTATTTCCCTTCATTGTATTTGATTCCCTGCTTTTGTGTGTGCATGTGCTTATTAAAAACAGAATAGAAAAACAAAACATTTGTACAGCTGTTGTGCAGACCATATTAGAATGATTAGAAAAGTACTAGAATATAAGTAGTACTGGGCTAGAAGGGAGTTCATATGGTAATTCTTGTTAAATTTAGTTAACATGCTTCTGACTCATGGTATGATTCTTGGGGTGTCCTCTGCAGGGCCAGGAGCTGGACTTGATCGTGACGGATCTGTTCCAACATAGCATATTCTATTCTGTGATTCTGTTCTATTCAATGATTTTCAGGAGAATAAACTTCTTTAATAGTTAACTTTACTACGTGAGTTTTGTTGATTTTTGCTTGGTTGAGGTTTGGTTTTTTGTTGTTTTGGGTTTTTTTTTTGGTTGTTCTTTATTTCCTGGTTGTTTTTTTTTCCTTACAGTTACTTTTCTTTTGTATATAACATCTAATTAAATGGCTTCAGATTTTGCACTTCATTTCTCAAGTAGTGAATATTAAGTAGTTAAAATACACAGCAGATCAAATTGTTGCTGACTGCTGTTCAGGTAGTTTTACCTACTCATAACAGAGTGCTGGAAGATTTGAATTTGTTTTTCTTTTATACATCTCTAATATTTTATTCCTTTCTAAATGATACTTTCTTGAATGCGTATCATGAGTTTTCTCAGCATTCAGCTTCAGAAGTTCATTGCAGATGTGAATATGATCTTCAACATAAAAAGCCCCTTTTATCCTTGTCACATATGTTAAGAACAAATATGACATTCAAAAAGAACAAGAAAAAGCAAGCTTGTGGTTGATCAGTAGATACTGCAGATTGCCAGGAAGTCAGTGTGCTGGAGAAGCTGATGGAAAGCCTCTGTTTGCCTCAAAAGCTAAATTTAGAGGGTTTTTCATAACATTCTGTAGAAAGCCTCATAGACTGTGCATTTGAAGTATATTATACTAACAGTACTCATGTATTCCGTTATGAGATTTGAAAATTAATAGGATGTACAATACTCTAACTTTTCAGCTCTGCTTTGTGTGTAAGATGCGTAAATCAATCAATGACTTCCCTGTCATTGCATTTAAAATCATGCATTATTATAGCACTGAAAAGATGGGAGAGTTTTAGGCATGATTCAAGGAATCTACAAGCATATATCCTGGTGACTTAAAGCATTGATTTGTTTTCTGTGCTGTTAACATCTCTGATGGAGATTTCTAGTATAGAACGAGAAAGATTTGACATCTAAATGGAAAATCTTCCAAAAAATTGCCTTCTGACATGAAGCAAATGCATTTTTTCAAGTGGTCAAAATACAGAGATTTGAAAAGCTGCAGCCTCCTTACTATTGCTGCAGTAAAAATTTTTGAGTAATTGAATTAGTAGCTCAGATTTTAGCAGCATCCTTTTAGCTCTTGCAGCATTCCTCCCCTGTGAATTACTCAGTAAAAAAAGTGAATATTTAAAGAGAACTAATGGATTGAGATACCAAGACTTACTTGACTTAAATCATGCTGATTTTTCAGGCTGCAGACAATGGTAAAAGAATGAACAAGGATAACAGAGTAGTTTTCCATTTCTGTGTCCCAAACAGTTGCTTAGTCTTCCTTTTTTCTTCCACCACAAAACTGTATTAAATTTTGTTACAGAGAACTCGCACTCGTGGTGTCCAGTGTGTAGAAATGCACTCCCATTTATATTGCCATTAATTAGATACTAAGATCCTTAGTTTGCCACTTCTGATTCACCTGGAGAAAGCAATAACTAAACAAATTTTAAAGTAACTTCATGTTTGAATGGGTGTTCCTGGGTTTTTTATTATAGAGAAACAAACACACTCCTCCTTTTTGTTGTTTGGAATAAGTCAAATGTATGTTATCAGTTTTCTTCTTGTTGTTGAAAGAAGTGAAGAAAGGCAAAGACATGAGCACTGAGATCAGCTCAGTTGGTCAGAGTATGGTGCTGGTAATGCCAAAGTTGTGGGTTTGATCCCCATATGTGCCACTCACTAAAGAGTTGCGTTCCATGATTTTTGTGGGACCTTTCTGACTCAGATAATTCTGTGAAATAATCCTGATTGTAATGGGGGAGGTATGTAGCCAACTGGCTGTGTAGGCAATGGGATAAGAAGCACTTGTGCTAAAGACAATATTTCACCATTTCTAGTAAAATCAAAATTTTTTCATTAGGCTATGATGAGCAAAAAAATCTATTTTTATAGTTTTAAGGACTGGTTTAAATGTTTCTGTCAGCTTCAAATAATCATTTTGGTTCTGTAAAGCACTTTATTCTTGGTTTATTTTTTTTTTTTATTTCTCTGTGTGTCTAGTACTCTTTTTTCCAGGCAGCTTTTAGGAAGGATAATGATTAAGAAAACTTCACTTCTTCTTAAAATTTGTTACTGACAATCTTTTTATACCCACATTTCTGTGGTCTGTTGAGAATGTCTAAGCCACATCAGTTGTTTTCTTGCCTTGAAAAGTACCCTGACTACCTTCTTCCCCAAAACTGTGGAGTTTATTTATCTTGAATATTTTGGAGTTTATTTATCTTGAATATCAAGAGTTCATTTTCTTGAATATTTTGGGGAGTTGGGATATCTGCTATGATTCTGAAGGTGAAATGGACCACACTAATTCCTTGTTGGGAAACAAAGTGGTAGCATGTCAAGTAGTTTTCAGAAATCTTTGTAAATTACCACTGTCTATAATGAACATCTGAAATAAGGAGACCTAATAGATATATGCACAGAAAATGCCATTTTGGGATGAAATTACCTTTTTGTTACCTTTATTGAAATACCTGCAGGGTTTCTTTTTCTTACCAGAGAGAACCAGCAGCATAATTGGCTACAAAGCAGTTGCTAATACATGGCATTACCTTGCTGTATGTCTTCTGCTGAGCATGCTGTGGTCTGATCCTTGGAGATATTCCTTGAATCTGAGGGTGGTTTAGTTGCACTTAAATAGACTGTAAAGTACAAAAATCACCTTCTTGGATAGTGCAATTACATCTCAGATTTATTTTTGTATTTTTATTTTACTTTCCTGCTTCTCCCCTCAGTATTTAAATTCCATTTAGTTCATTTTTGAAAGTAAAGCTTAAATTTATCTCCTGACCTTTAAGTTACATTTCTTGGAATGCGTAGGATATGAGAGCTCTTTTAGTCTTTTTTCATTTGTCATTTCTCTGATGTGAGTAGGAAAGAAAATCTTTCGTTGGGATTATGGTTGGGGTTTTTGAGGGGTTCAATTATTGCTGGTAAAATGTGAATGATTTTAATAAAAAATGTCATTTATTTTTACCTCCTAATAAGTTCAAATGCTTTCAGTCTAAAGTAATTTGAAAATAAGTAACAAAGTACACCAATAATGTATATAAATCAATGTGCGTTTTGTTGCAAAAATGTTAAATTGTATTTCAGTAGAGTTAATATTGTTAGCAGCTATTCTGTTCTGGAGTGAAAGTATTTGGGATGTGGTCAATCCTCTTATTTGGCAGAGTACAGATTTAAAAGGTTCTTCTACTATTAATTAGCCCTTAGCATGAAGGCTGTAGTCACTGATTGTGGGAGTTTTGTTTGTTGTCTTCTGGCTCTTCTCCCATTATTTAATTCTATGACTGAAAAATAATTACACCATGTAATCTAAAAAACTATTTTCCAAAATTACCATCTCCAGATGTGAGAAAATGATTTTGGATATATCCCACATGGATGGTTATGTTTTATTTTGTGCTAAGAACTTAGGTATTGAATACAAATTGGTTGCTTTATCACCTCATTTCATCAAGAAAGCAGCACAAGTCACAAAATGTGATCACAGCCAGCAGGAGTTCACTGATGACTTATATCAGAGCAACCACAGGGTTTCGGAAGGAATCACTCCTTAGGTGTGCCTGCTGTAGGAGGCTGGTTTGATTGGTGATGCTGGGGCTGCTAGACTGCTGGAACTTAAAGTAATCTCTCATGCTTTCACTTCAGGTAATTTTACCATAAAATAATAGCGTAAAATCAAAAGGAATGAATTTAAGGAGATAAGAAAACAGCTACCTTCACTTTCACTTTTTGGTGCATATAGAATTATATAGACATACTAGTGCAAGTCATCAAACAAGCAAGCCCATCAATTTAATGGAGAAGCTTCTTTGAGAAATGTCAGTATCTTCAGGCTTTGAACATGTTCTTGAAACTTAAAGACTATTGTGTATCCTTGCTGTGCTAATAAATGACTAGCTTAAAAATTTCTGTAGTGTAGTTTTATGTGTTTGGGAGAACCTCTTCAGAGACTGGTTGTTACATTTTTCATATTCCATGCATGGACACAGCTTTACATATACATAACCTCTGCAGATAATCAAGTATGCTTCCTCTTTTCTTTGTAATGTTTATCCTGGAACAGCTGTGGGTGAGTACCTAGAGGAGGTAATTTACTGCTATCTGTTTCCTTCTCTGCTGTCAGCAGTACAGCATGGAGGAAGATGTCAAATGCTTGGAATGGAAAGAGGTGGTTGGAGGAAACAGGCAGCAGGTGCGGAGAAGTGTGAGAGGAGATTAAGGCTGAGACAACTACAAGTGGAGGTGGTAATTGAGGAGATTTAAAATAGAGAAAACAAAGGTGAATTGAGTATGTTCTAGCAGGGGCTCCTGATTTAGGAGGATCTGTAGCCACATGACGAAAAACCTGGAGACAAATGTAGGAGATTTATGTCAGGTTTGCTTCCCTAATCATCGGACATGACATACTGCCAACAGATCTCACTGCTTTTCTCTGTAGTGTTTACAGAGGATAATAGTCTACTAGAAAGAAGGAAAACACATAAGGGTACATAAGATCTTAAACATCATGGAACAGACTAATAAAGAACTGCTGTATGCTGTTCCTGTATGGCACAGAGAAGGGAGCACACAGTGAAATTGTTTTTCATACTTGTTAAATTTAAGAAATACATCAGTAGAGTCTGTTTGGTTCTAAGAAAACTGTTAGTTCCTGGCTCATCAGAAGCTATGAAGAAGGTGGTGTGTGTCCAGCATCTGACTGAGGACATCCTGCAATGGCATGTTGCTAGCAACTGCGAGAATATAACCAGAAGTACCACACAGTCTTTTAAGATCCTGTTGCTAAGAAAAAGGGCTACTTGGCTAAGTGGACCTTCAGTGTGACACAGACCAGGCTCATTATGTGAAAGTTTCTCTAACAAATATGAACATGACAGGTTTTTACTGTTCCCTGCCCCTCAGTATGCTTATGAAAACATTTATTTGAAGTCTGATGTGAGCATAATGTGGTAATTATTGGCCAAGATGTCCCTTTATCAGGCTATTTGGTAGTTGCTTGATCTTAAAGTTGTAAAAGTCTCTTTTTAGGATGGATGGGGACTGGCTGTCATTCTATTACTCTAGGATTTTGACAGGAGCAGAAGTTTCATGGTCTGTCTGATCTTAGAAAAGGAAATAATTTAACTCAGAAGATCCTCTGTTTCATCTCCCTGCATGCAGGCAGAACTCAGTAATCTGCTTTGCTTTTTTCTGTAGTTCAGTAAGTTTGTATAGTGTGTTCTTAATTTCTAGTGAAGTGTTTTCAGTGTGTATTTCAGTTTTAAAATATCAAGGCTTTTTGTGAAATTCAGTCTAAACAATATTAATTTTTCTCCCCTCTTGTTTGTCATTAACCATCGTGAATGGTTGATCACAGTTTCTGTGATCTTGAATGTAGACACATAAAAGGTATTCTTGTAACCCTTATTATGTATTTTAAGTTTTTAAAAACTTTATGATTTTATAAATGTTATAATGAGTTTTCACATCGTGACTCTTCCAGTAGTGAACTGAAGAAGTGTACTGAAGAATTTGTCTTGAGCATCTAAGGGGCTAAATTTTATTTTATTTCTCTTGTTGTTTTGGACATTTAACCAATTGTAATGTTTTATTTTACTAATATTCTGCTAGGAATGGTCATTATTTCAGTTTGAAGAACTGGAGTGAACTAAGATAATTAAGATAATGATAGAGAGATTTAATAAAGTTAGTGTAAAAATAAGCTACTTAAAAATATATAGGTTTGTTAGGCTCTGATTCTCCCCCCAATCTCTTTCTTTCCTATGCACATGGTTTTGAATTTTTTGTACATAATAAGGAATTATATTATAATTTTTGTTTATAGCTTAGTTTTATGAAAATTGAGATTTAAAACTTAACCAGCTGAAAACATATAACGCATCATAAAGTAAATAAGTACGCTGCAGAAAGAGGTAAAAGGAACATACTCAAAACAAAGGCCTTTTTATTTTTGAGTGTTTTGGCATGAATAGTTTGTCATTATCATTTCCTTACCAATTTTTGGTCAGGAATCAGAGTTTTTTATTTTTCTTACTAGAAGTCCATAACTATCAAGGTTCCCTTTTTTTCTCAAGAAGCCTTCAGAACTTCTGAAGTAAAACTAGAAGAGTAGCTGAATTTCTGTAAGGAAAAGGAATACAATATAAAAAAAGGAAAAGTAGATGTAAATTACAGAAGAACGTGATATTGTGAAGCAAATGGCCACTGCCTTTCTGAGTGCTGATACCAAAAGAAATGGCAGAAAGCTCTTGTGAATCATAGTGGACAACAGCTTTTATGTTCTGGATGTACTTACAGATAAACCAGAGTTCAGAAAGGACTGAATTCATTCATCCTCCTTCCATTGTCAGCAATCAGAGAAGATTTGCAAGAACACTACCCCCAGGAAGAAACCTTCAATACTCTTGAAACAATGAAAGGATTTTTGAATCAGGCATCAGAGCCTCCCCAGAAGCGGGAAGTCAGCCCACATGTTCTGAAGTTACTTTTTGGCTCTACCTGTCTAGCAAAGATGTAAACATTTTCTGTCTTTTTGCACATGATGAAATGAAGATTTAAGATGAACACATGTGATCAAAGCAATCTAAAAGGTACCAGAGGATTTTGATTTTCTAATTACAAAGAGTACAGGAGGTGGTCTGCCCTGATTAGTTCCCTGTCTATGCTTCGCCAGACCTGGTGTCTCTTGGGTGGGATGACACATAATGATTTTTGATGTTTACAAAAATTCTCCTGTATGTTACAAAATAAAGCCTGAGGCAGGGTGAGTGCAGAAAATAACGGAACAGAAGCATAGGTAAGATGAGTGCAAGAGAAAAAACTCACACACATCCTTTGAATTTTTAATATGGATGCACTCCTGCCTTTTTCCTTGAGGCTTTGGCTACAGAAGTGTTACAGAGCCGACTCATAAAGAAATATGAAACCTGAAAGGGAAGTGAATATGCCCAGTGATGGGACTATTAAATTTGCAGTATCATACTTGTCTAGGAAGATACTTGCAGTGCCTTGCAGTGGCCACAGGCACTAAGGTGCTGATTCCCATAGCCATCAGATTTCCTGGTGTCACTTCTGCTGACACAACTTCATCTCTGGCAATGCTAGTGGCAGGCAGCCCATGTACAGTACCTCATCATTGAGTTCCATGGGAGAGGAGTTAGGAGAGAGAGCTGGAGCACTCAGATGGTGTTTGTACTTCCCCTGCATGAATTCTCTCTTTTCCATGTAAATGTGCTGATTATTTCACTTGTAGAACTGGAAGACAGTTAACTTTTCCTACATCACATGCAAATTCTTAATCCCTTTTCAAAAGTCCCCTTTACTGCTGTAGAGATATTTGAACACGTTTAATTTTAGTTACATTTAATGCTTATTCTACATAATGGTAGAACATGGAAAGGTGTTCCAGTTGGCAGCAATACTTAGTCTTATCTAAAATCCCTAGGACAAAATACAGTTTGCAGTGTTATATTCATTTAGGATAATGTTTGGAAATAATAGAGGAAAAGCTATCAGGCTGACTGCTGTGTCCCAAGAGACAAAATACAAACCAATTAGCAGAATGGCGTGACTGATAACAAAATTCAGCGATTTATTGTTTGATGAATAATTTATTCTGTATATTCTATGGGGGGAGAGACTCAGTGTGTCAAGTTTTTTGACAGCATAATTCTGATGGAGTTTGTTGAATTGTGCCAAGATTTTGGTTTTATAACCTCAGCTACTGCAGCAAATAAATGTAGTTATTCTGTGAGAAAGTTCAAATCAAGAGCAATTAGTATTCCCCAGGCCTAGTTTTCCATCTGATAAGTGAAGACAAATTTAATTAGAAAGGGTGAATTTGGGAATTCTGCTGGTAGCAGATGAATGCTGCTGGCCTATTGCTTCGTTGGAAAGCCTCCTGCTTCTCCTCCCCTTTGAGCATATTCTGACAGTAGTCACTGCACCAAAAGTGCAGTGTGCTTCAGGATTTTTTCATTTTACCCTGTATTTGACTTGGTCTCCATACTAATCTTAAAATGCATGTATGAAATAAGAAACTTCAAATGAGATGGATGAAACTGTAGCATTTTTTCATGAATACCCAAGTCAGAATTTTCAAGATACTTATTTGATTGTCTTTCCATACTTTATGGGTAGGCGCTTTCTGGATGTGTGGCTCTGCTCTCCATGAACACTGAGGCTGGTGTTGCTGTAGCTGTTACTTGCCTCTTGCTTAGGATGTTTGCCTTGCAGTCTTCACAACACATCCTTTCTGTCTCTTTAACCCAGGGCTTTTGTTTGGGGATCATCCTAACCTGATCCTGTGATCTTTAGTTTTTTAATTTTTCTTTTCCCTCTCCTGCTTTTAGGGTGGATTGGTTGGTATCTGTTTATTTGTCACAATTCAAGGCACAGTAGGAAGGTAATTATCTATCAGATTTACTATAGATTTTAGTATTGATCATATTGTGCAGTAGGATGTCAAATTGAGTTTTAAACTCTTTAATGTTGCTTCACTGGTGATAGCTCTTAAGAGATTTACCCTTACCATACCCTGGGTCTTGTTTTGGGGTTATTAGATTTTGGACATTCCTAAGAGTTTAATGAATTCCTGGTGATAAAGAAGTTTGGAAACTTTCTTTTAATCTTTGAGTACATTGTTATGTACTGTGTAGTAGATTGTTGTATGTTACCTTTGACTGTTGCTCTAACCTTACATGTTTTCCCTGTGGTTGGATGCAACTGCAAGCAACAGTGACTTTGATGTCTGTTTTGTGGCAGAGTGAGATGTGCTCTGTGTACCTCAGACTTGTCAGGGAAAGCACCAGCCATGGCAGAGGGTCTGTGCTGCAGGGATGTGTCTAGAGCAGAGTCTCTATCGAGACCGCCCCCAGCTCAGGCATAGAAGGAAGGAAACCCCGATTGTCTGCAGTGCTCCAGATCGGTGACGTTTCAAATCTACTACATGTGGATGGGTGTCATTTTGTGCTGAATCTCTGTTTCACTAACTGTAAAGACTTCTAGACCTTCATCGTGCATCTTCTTTCTTGCAATCTATTATTACAGTTCAAATGTTTTATTTCTGAGTATACTATGGAAAACTTTTGATCAAACTTCTGTGTTTGTATCCTCTAAATTCATACTTCTGCTTTATATTTTGATAATTTGTTACTAGCATATTGTTTTCCTCTGTTTGGACAGAAATTATTTGTAGGTACAAACAGCTTTGATGCAACTATACATAGTGTATTTCTTCAAGTTGGCCATACAAATGGGCCTGTTAAAACATAAATTACCTTTAATTTGTATGAAGAAATATGTTTTGAAGGAAGAGGACAGATGAGCTTCTAAGTTAACCTGTTTTAAAGACTATATCTATTTTTCCCATTCCTTAGTTTTCTTGACGTGACTGCTGTATATTTAATAGTTCATTTAAAAACTTCATTGGTAATAAAATCTTTCATTGAATATTTTTTTCTACATATTTTCACTTTTCCTTTTCATTCTGTAGGTAGAAGAAATTGTTGATATAGGAGCATTTGCCCCAGAAGACATTCATGTTCCCAAAATCTATGTTGATCGTCTGTTACAAGGAGAGAAGTTTGAGAAGAGAATTGAAGTAAGTAGGTGAACTTCTCAGGCACAACATATTTCGGCTTGGGGTGTATCTAAAATCTGCATGATTTTAACTCTAGCCACCAGGTCTTAACACTGAGAAAATAGTGTGAGAAAGACCCATCAGATCTTGCTAAAAACTGGACCTTAGGTATGTACTTACAGGGTTAGTAGTTAGGTGGGGGCCTGAGGATTGAGCCTTATTTCTTACACTTCACACTCTATTGTTCAGTCCCTGAATAATTTTGAGCAATTTCCTGCAGCCCTGGATGACTTTACTGCAGTTGAAAATTGAGTGGAAAATGCTACTTCATTCTCCTTCCCTCTCTCATCTGCTGTAGACACAACAAGGGGAACACCTAGACAAGGATTTGACTTTGACAAGTAGATACTTTATTTTCTGCTAGAGAACTTTTGATGTGGGCATGTAGGGCCAGTCTCTCCCTTTTGTGCCATATATTGAGTTGTGTTATGTTGCAAAGGTCCTGGAAACCTTTGTTGCCTTTTCTTTAATCAGAAACTTTTTTAGTTGATGACCTTTTTGGTCTGAATAAAAGATGTCAATAGCTATGAAAAATTGCAGCAATAATATTCCACCACTGAAAACATCCAAGAAAATTATAAGTATGTAATTGTTCTTTGTAGTTTCTGTGGCTTTGCCACACTCAGGCTACATCCCTGTATTCATTTTGGTGATGTGACGATGCTTTTAAAGTGCAGTTGAAAATTCTGTATTACTTTTGTCTCCATACTCTGGAAAGAGCTGGTAGAAGGGAAGATATATGACACAAGGAAAAAAAATTCTGTGGGGAAAGAAAAGTACAGAAAGGAATTGCAATAATTAAACTTTTGTTATTAAAATCAAGTCACAAAGTTCTAGACAGTCATACAAGGCCTTTTCTCTGAGTAAACTCTTGTGAATGCTAAGGTTAAGAGGCTGTTTTAAAAATGCAGTCTGTTCATTCTGCAAAAACATATTGCATGTTGTTGAATAATTGACTGGAAACAGATGTGTCAACCCTTTTTTTTTTTTCCTCTGGTTATCTTGGGTTAGGTTGCAATTAATGGCCTGTTTTCTTATTCTGAATGGATACATTATCTCCCAGAAACGCTTTTTACCTTTTATGACAGAAATCTTTTTCGTTTATTAAACTATTGCTTCTACTGCATCTTGGCTGCATACGTGAATACCTATTTAGCCAATACCTATGGAATACCTGGTCATCTGCCCCCTTCCCTCTATGCTTCAGAAAAAAAGTGGGGTGGGGGAAGGGGAAAAGCTACTATAAAATTCCAAGTAAAATTGTAACAGATACTAATTTTGATTATGCAATTTTGTACTTCTGGCAGTGGCACCTCTCATTACTAGAGGTATAGGAAGGAAATGGCAGATTTATTTACTCTTCTGTTAAATTTAATATATGAATTGCCTGTACACAGAAAAGCACTGAGTATAGTAAGAGGTGAGAGAAGATGAGGAATATATGAAATAAAGAGAAGCTAGTCTGTCATAATTCTTACTGGCTTTAAATAGCAGTTCCTGCCTAATATGGCTCAGAAGCGGTCTCTGTAGTGGCAGCTGTAATTTTTATCCATCCTTCTCTTTGCTGTGTAGAAACCCTTTGTAATTGTTCTTACTTTATCCATAATCCACAAGTGAAGCAATTCTAGGGAAAATAGCCAAGGCATAAAAAGGAAGTTGGTGGGAAATTCAAGAGGATTGATACTGGCTGTTTCTGACTGCCTAAGGGGAAAGTGACTCTACAAAAATTCTTTTGTGGTGATGAAAAGTAACAGGATAATTTTTTCTGATGTGTTAATTGTAGCCTGAAGTAGGAGAGGATATGAAGACATGTGGGGTGCAGGGCATGATGCTGCCCAGAGGAATTTTATATGAATAGGAGAGATGTGCAAAGAACATAATCTATGTAGACAATAATTTAAAAGAAAGATGTTACAAACTTCTTGAATGTCATGGCATTTTCCCCTCCATGTGATTTACAAAACATCAACTTGAGGAAATTTCAGGAAACAGCTTCATGGAGATGTGCAAGATTATAGAAATTTATGTTTGAAAACTTTGTTTCTTCCTCCCAGTATCTTCAGATGAATGGCATTTGTCTGTCTCATCCTTATAAATCTCAAATAGATCATTGAATTGAATGAATGCAGAAAGAGAGCAGTATTTGTATTTTTGGTTGATATTTTACAAATCTATTTAGGTATCTCTAGGGTAATGAATCTCAGACCTGTTATTTGCACTAATGCTTGGTGCCTTCTGCACCACTTCTCTATGTATCAGGCTTGGCAATACAGACAAAGAAATAATATTTTGCTCTAAGGCTGTCATTGGCAATATTTGATGACTCCATTGGCTTAGATAAGCTTGAATGCATAAAGTAAAAAGTTGTTTTTTGTAGAATACGAATAAATAACTTTATTCTTAGACCAAGTACCTCAGCGCAATCACAAATCAGGTTTTTGTGTCTTGACAAGCAAGAATTTGGATTCTAATCTTTACTTATGATTGCTTCTTATTTTGCAGCGCTTATCAATCCGAAAGCCTGAAGATTCAAAAGCCAAACAAAAAAAAGGAGACAATGTGAGGGAGAGGATCATCAAACGGGCTGCTTTAGAGTTTGAGGATGGCATGTATGGTATCCTTCAACTTTGCTATAGGTTAAAATGATTCATTACCGACTAGTAAAACAAACCCATCTGCTTTGTTTAGAGCAGGTTAATTAACATACTCATTGTCTTTACAAGACCCTGTGATTCTCTCATTTTATTAATACACAATTGAAACAGAAAGGATGCTAAGACATGAAATACCTGGAGTTTTTATGTCTGGTGGTTTTGTTAGCAGTTGAATGTGTCGCAAGAATTTCTTGAAAAAGTTGGAAAAGAAACTTTATTTGCACGGTTGTTTTTTTGTCATGTAAAGGATTTCACAGAATGCAATTAGATGGTCCAAATGGCAAAATAATTCATCACAAATATGAGGTGATCTAATTGAAAACAAAAGTGCTTGTGAAGGAAACAGTTCTAATCTACTCATAGTACTATAGTAATTTCAAAAAATTTTACTAGTTTGCAGTAAGTGTTTGTGCCTTAACCACTTCTTTTCAGCTAATCTAGGTATTGGAATCCCACTGTTGGCCAGTAACTTCATCAGTCCAGACATAACTGTTCACTTACAGAGTGAAAATGGAGTCCTAGGTTTGGTAAGAATATATCTTGGTCAGTTATTATAGTGTTTTTATTTTGCTGTGGCTGAGTTTTATTTCCTGCCCACCTCCAACTTGATTATTATATTACTAAAAAATCATGTTCAAATATATGTTATATTACATCATCATAAAATTCTCATTGTGCTGCAGAGAATTTTTTTAAGAAATGCTAATTTCATGATATGGTGCTACTTTGCTAAGGATGTCCTTAAGTACAAGCTTTGCTGGAGTCAGAACCATCAGAAGTTTGCAAGACCAAGCACTGTAAGCCTTAGCAAATATAATTTTAAATAAACCTTAAAGTGAATACTATTTTTATTGTCATATGGCTTTATGAAGTTGCAGTTATGACCTTTTTCTGAAAGATGTCTGTCACTTTGGTTAAGAATAAAAAAAACCCCAAATCAAACAAACTTCTCACTTCATGGTTGTTTAGTAATTCTAACATCCTTGAACAATATGTCCATCAGCCCTGATATGTTATTTGATGTAAATTGTGGCTTGTAATGTCAGGATTTTTTTCTGCTTAAGATAAAAAAATGCATGTCTGTCATGATCTGTTTTCAGTAATAAGCATTAGAAATAATATGGCAATTAAGAATTGTATTTTAAAGGTATTTTCATATAAAGCTTGACATACATCTGTATTGTTGTCAGGGTCCTTATCCACTTGAAAATGAAGTAGATCCAGATCTGATTAATGCAGGTAAATATTTTTATTAAATTTAATTAATGGAAAATGAATAATCATATTAGTCTAAAAATTTTCTTTTGATACAGCATTTGAACCTAGAGTCCTGTTTTATTTGATAATAAATTAATGTATTTGTCTTCTTTTAAGCGAAGGTTGGATGTGATCAATGACAATGTTTAATATTGTAGTTAGAGCTCATGTTTTGACTCATTTTAGTAGCTACTGGGGTCAACTCTCTTCCAGGCAAGTCAGTAAACTGTCAACTCATCATTTTCAGAAGTGAGATTGGTTTGTGTAGCCTGTATGGGAATATGGGTTTGTTTTCCTGCTGCTTTTCACCTTGAGTCTTCTAGAAAATGGTGATTTATACCTGGGACATGTTTTAAAACATCCTGTGTATAATGGCCTGGTTTATTCCCAGCCAGGAATATAACTCATTTGCATTCAGAGAGGGAGTGGGAGCCAAGGTAGGGGGAAAGAGCTGCCCAGCTGGGACCTGCCACACTGAGGGCGCTGCTGCAGGCGGCTGCTTTAGCCACTTTCAGTAGGGTGGCAGTTCTCACATACTGTTTTTGCCCATCTGTTTTGTGGCATTTCACCTCAAAAGGCAGCTATGCAATGTAAAAATGTAAGTTTCTTATGATTTAGTGCACCTGTCTGATTTCTTTTTTTTTTCCAAAAAGTTGTGCCTGTGTACATTCTCTGTTTCCATGTAAAAATACACTTAAATATTGCATTGTGGCAAACAGAAGTAGGCCTTGGAACCTTGTTACTTATGTTAATGGTACAGGTTATAGACCTGACATTTTAGAATTGTTTTTTTACATGGAAAACATACACAGTTCATATTTTTTATTTAAATATACACATGCATACATAGAAATACATGTATGGGTGTGTACATAGGTATCTATACAGACAGTACCTTTCCCAATGGCTGTTAGCAAGTACAATTAAACTCTCAAAAGTCAAAGGAGATAAAGCACTGACATAAAATAATTTTAATTTAATATCAGTCCAGCAATTGTTCACTGACTTGAAACATTTGCTGCTTGGCTCAACTAAATGATACGTATCATAGTGCTATGTAATTGCCCTTGTTGCTGTACTATATTTTGAATATGGAGTTATTTGAGACCATTTTCTAGTTTGAAATAAAAAGTGATTAAGAAATTGAGTCCAGCATTTCACCAGTATCTATGTAACTGTTTTGATACACTAAATGAAGGAATACATCAGAGGTGTCACTGGAAGGAAAAAAGTTATTTAGAAGAAAAAAGTATAGTAAGAGTGAAATTATATGCATGCACACTATATACATTAGAACTTAAGTTTTAATATGGGTGTGTATGAAAAATGAACATATTAACAGAGTGACAGTGAAAAAAAACCTCAAGAACTTCATAAATTCTCTGAAAAAGTTGTGCTTTAACATGGAAATCATGAGGATCTTGAATTGTTATTTCTGGTTGGTAAACATTTTTTAAAGAGTTAATCTGGAAGAGATGACGCTAACATAAGAGGTCAGCATGCAACATGGAAATTAGATTATTATAGTATTGGTAATTCAATGTTAAGCAGATTCACATGTCCCTCTGAAGCTGCAGTAAACAGGATATGGGATAGATGAACCTCAGACCTACCACCAAAATAATTATTGCTATAATTGCTGAAACATTCGCATAGTTGGATTAAGACCATTCTAGGTGCTTTCCAACCAAGTTTGTAAAATCATGTGAAGAAAACAGAAGCTAAATGGCAGAGGAATAGAAATTAATTTTGTTCTCATTCATTAACTGGAATGATCCAGTATCAGCTACAAAGTCCAGTTTAAAGTATTTAAAACATACACGTGATTTGGCCTTTTGCCAGATTTCTCTCTGCAAATGTAGTTGTATTGGTCTGAAATTTGTATGGGTTTTTCTGTTTGTCCCATTTTCTTAATGTCTCACATGAAGTGTATCTGCACTGTGACTGAAAGGTAGACTACTGTATTACAGCAGAAATATTTAAAAGTACTGACCTCCTGAGAACATTTCAAGAAGTGGGCAATGTGGTGCTCTTTTCACATTATTCTGTGATCCTAAGCCTATGTGTCTTTCTTCTCATCATTACCTTACCTTGTCACTTTATCCTAAGCTTTTCTCTCCATGTTGCTCCCTGCAAACCCTGTTTTCTCTCCCAATGCCTTGGGTGGGTTCCCTGTAGGGAAAGATAATTCCGGCCATCTCTGCAGATCTGGGTGTTAGCATGGTGAATTCTTGAGAAGTGTGCAAGACCACTTGTATGACCTTAATTCTATGTGTCAAAATTTAATTTCCATACAAATAACATAAAATATACATCAGATGAGCTCAATAAGTAAAGCATATATCATAGATCTCAATTTTAAGTTTTATGCACTGTTTCTTTCCCTTTTCCCATTTTCTTAGTTAATCTCATTGTCTTTTTTCCTCTGTTTTCTGGAAACTGTTTAATTATGCGTTATTCCCCTTCCCTTTTGTTGTTACACTAACTGTTTCTTCACTATGTCACTAGTTGCTAAAATATTTTGGTTGTTTTTCTTTTTCCTCTCAAATTTACCATGCTTGGTTTGTAATTTCACCTTCATCTGTGTTTCTTCTGCCTTTTCAGAGGCACCTTGTGTAAATGTTTGTTGCTTAGACTGATTCAAAGAACAGGCAGAAGAGGAAGTGAAGGGCCCTGGACAGAGTCAAAATACGACACTTCCAGGTGTGCTCCATTACTTGACTCAAGCTTTATTCAGAGAACAGTACAGCACACAGGAGCACATTTTCTTGTTCCCTTCAAAAAAGCAAGAATAGATTAGACCTGTCATTTATTTTTTTTGTATTTTTCATTAGCACTGTAAACTGTTCAGTCTGATCTGCTTGCTTTTCTTTGCAGCATCTCCATGTCCTGAAGACTTAATTTTTCTCTGTTTCAAAAGATAGTTACCTCTCACTTTTTCTGTGAATGGAGCAGAAAGCTTAAGTCCATAGATATTTCTTACACTGTGGTGTTCCAGATGGCTTGCCTGGAGCTGCTGGTGGTCAAAGAGCAGGCAATCCTGTCATTAGAAACTCTAACAAAGTGCTTCACAATTCAATAGGATTGATTAGGTTTACATGTGACGTAGTAAGTGTAATCAGGTCTGTAGTTGTACTGAATCCAAAGGAATTTGATAAAAACCTCTTATTTCTTGGTAAATAGCTGTGACTTCATTTGTCAAAGAGACAAAATGCATACATACTGTAGCTTATTTCTTTTACAGGTAAGGAGACAGTCACTGTTCTTCCAGGTTCTTCCTACTTCTCTAGTGATGAATCATTTGCAATGATAAGAGGGTATGTAACAACACAAATCCTGATCTTTTTGAGACAGGAAAAAAATAAACTGCGTCAGAGGCTGAACTCATTAGTATTTCTTTCAAATGTGGTTAGCATTTAACAACCTGTAAAATTATCATGGACTTAATCAGTGATGGTTTACAGAGGGTTAGGTCTAGCTGTTGGAAATAGAAAACCACTGTAACTAATAGATACCATGGTGATGTTTGTACCTACCACCACCTGGCCATATATAAACACATTTATAACTATGTTTTAACAACTATTTTTTGGTCATTTCCAAGTATCTAATCTGTACTTGCACTCTGTATATTTTCTTTGCTCAGCTTGCAACTGTGCTCCTCATTCAACCTCTTTAATGGAAATTCAACGTCTGCACCTGTTTTTTGTTTGTTTTTCAGAAAGGAGGTTGGATGCAAACACTAAATCCTAATGGTTCTGAAAAGATAATGAGTGCATGTAAATATGTTAAGGAGTGCACTAAAAAGTACGAGTTCAGAGATGATTGACTGTGCATGCAATTAACCAAACCAGACAAAAGTAGGAACATTTTTGAGGCTCAGTAGGCAAGAGACATTTGCATCAGTGATGCATCTACGGGGGGAAAAACCCCAACTACATGTGTGACAAATGGTTGCTACCTCTGTCATATACCACCATTTTTAAATTGATGTAATGAGAATGAAAAAAAGCTTGTTAAGATTTGTGGGCTGTTACTTGAACATAATATGCTAATTACACACTTTCTGTTGCCAGAGGCCATGTTGATTTGACAATGCTTGGAGCTATGCAGGTGTCTAAGTACGGTGACCTGGCCAACTGGATGATTCCTGTAAGTAGATTTTTGAATTACTGTCAGAGTGCTGTGTTGAGGATAACAAAAATGTAGCTGAGGATCAGGCAGAGGAGAAAAGGGCAGAAGTAGAATAGGGGTTGTGAAGCTAAAAGCATTAAAATAGAGGATATATGTGTTTTCCCTGCATACTGCTGGCACCAAGCAATCCAGAAATCAGCCTTCTATAATTATGCTTGCATACTGTGAAAAGCAAAACATTATTTATGCAAGCCTTTTCCTGCCTCTTATGTCCATGCCTTTCAAATGTCACTGGTTTTATTTGCTGAGGACTGATACTTTTTCTTGACAGTGACAGCTCTTGTATGGTTGCACCTGGAGTGGTAAATTGAAGGAAAGTGTAAAACAACGTGTAGCTCACTATAAAATTATTTTAAAAATCTGCATTATTTTTCTGTGTTTCTGTCAAAAGATTGCAGTGTTGCCCTTTCAAATACATTAAGAAAAATACAATACTGTGGTATTTAGCCAAATAGACCTTCAGGTTTTAATGATAGAAATATAAGGTAATCCCAGTATTATTTAAGCACCTGATGACATTAAGCCATTCTTTGAACTTTATGTTTGAACATTAAACAACGTAAGTAACTTTCATACTGTTGAAAAGTGTGATATTTTCAATGGCTTTCAATGGCTTTCAATGTGGTACTTTCTGATATAGTTTGTATCAGAGATGTCTAGAAGCAAATTTTCTTATTAACCTTGTTTAAAGTCATGAGGCATATTTCTATGTGCCTGAGCAGTGTTAAAGGCCTAGGGTAACTGAAAGATGATTAGAGGAGGACAAAAGCCCCAAATGAATGTTCTGTGTCTTGGAGAAGAATTAGTTGAACCCAACAGACTGTGACTTCTCCAGCAGACCTTTGAGCATGGAAGTCATGGAGCAGTGGCTGGAGCATAAGGTGCTTTTTTTATTGAGAAGGGGCAGAGTCTGACATGGAAGCTATACAAGCAGATGTGGGAGAAAGGTTATGTGAAGGGCTATTCCAGGTGTCTCTGCGAGCAATTGTGGGGAATGAGAAGGGGTTGAGATGTGCCTTTCAAGATCTGAACTACCAAAAGAGGAAGACAGCATTTTTTACTAATACCAAGATTCATTTACACATACATTTCTTGAAACATTGAAGCTAAGATTGATTGTAATCTTTCTCAAAATGGTGCAGATTTACATGTTCTTCCCTCAGTGTTTTATGTTCTCTCAAAGATACTGATTTTAGTTTTGCAGTCATATATACTGAGAGGATAATTTTTTGTAACTGGTATTGCTTATTTTACCTGTGAAGTTGCCTCTCCGTTCTGTTCAACCCCAAATTTATGAATAACAGGTATGTTTTCAAAACAGGAGAGTATAAAATACAACTTTCAATACTATTTGGCTTTTTGTTACCTTTGAGGTGTACCTTCTTACTACGTACTACAGTATACATCAGATGGATTCTTGTGACTTTTTGCTGTCATCATTTTCCACTCTTACTAATCTTTGGCTGTTTGCAAATTTCCTCTGCAGTAAATTTGTATTTACTTATGAGTAAATATGCCCAATGACACTTCATAAATCCAACCAGGAGCCTTTCCAAGCAGCAGTAATTTCTCTTGGGTTACTTTTATTGAGATCTGTTGGATGGATGATTCTTTATTGATGTGTTACTCCTATTCTACAGTACAGATTTTTAAAATGGGATTAACCAGCCCATAGATACTCAGATCTCCCTGCTTTTCCTGTAAATAAGATGATATATTATTGTCAGTTAAATTTAATTATGAGCCAGATGTGTTTCTTTTTCAGTCACAAGATTTGTGTGTGGGTGATGCAAAGATTGACTTTGCTGAAAACTCATAGTGTAAGGAAACTAAGCTGTATTTTGTTCTAACATTTCTCATTTTGCTTTTCATTTAGTTTCAGTTAAATATTTCTTATACACTGTAGCTTTTGGATTCTTGTATTGATGGTATTTGCCATTATTTCAGAGGCAAGTAATATCTCTATATGTTTTGACCAAGTACCATCATGAAGCAGTCCTTTCTGTCCCATAAGAGCTTGATAACACTTGAACCCTAGTGTGTGCATGTGTGTGTTTCCTTGCATTTATTATTAGGAACTGAGCAGATGAAGTTTCATTGCAGTAATTACAGCCCTTTCTTTGCTCTTATCTGCTGACTTCTAATGGAGAGAAAAGTCCCGTGAGTAAAGGAAGAAGAGGGTGTGAATATTTTAAGCACATACAGTAAACAATGCTGTTTGCTTAGGCAAAAGTTACTTCCTAAATACTGACGTTTATTGGTAGTTTTATTCCGGTAAGCACTACTACTTAATGGCTTTTTGTCTTCCTCACTTTGGTATTTCTCCAACTAACAAGAGGATTTCTGAGGGAGAAAGGAGATGGAGGTGGCAAGTTTCTATGAATCCCCTGGGAACAGTGTGCAGTTGGGCAAAGCTGGCCAAGAGAGGTTGAACAGAAACACTGAGGTCGTGGTCATGAAGTGAGGCAGATAGGCCAGGACAGATTAGCCCATGTCTGCTGGTTGCTACCTTTCCTTTCTTGAGTTCAAGACACAATATCTGACCTCTTTGTGTCTCAAGCTAATGTCAGAAATTGCTGCTAGCAGGGCAGCTTCCCAGCATGTACAGAGCAGCAGCATTAATTGTCTCACATGGGTTTTTAAAAGTTGTGGGATTGACTGCACACATCCCTGCATGTACTTGCTTTGTTTGAGTTCCTTTCTACTAGTGTCTTTTTGAAACACTGAGAATAGAAACATTTATGAAACAGTTTGTGCTGCCCTACTGCAAGGGCAGAAGTTTACTATGAAGTACTACAGCTACAGCTGCACAAAGTACTGCGTTCTTTTCCCCATACTTCCTAAGAGAAGGCACATAACTATGATTGCTATTGTGACATGTATCAGAGGCTGGGCATAGGTCAGAACAAAACACCAAAACTTCCACCATATTCCCCTGTGACACCAAGGCCTCTGTCTTTTTAATACACATTTCTGAGTATCCCATAACATTAAACAATCCTAATATGACTACTGATACAGCTGACATGCTGTACCAGCAGAAAAAATATTGAAACAATAGTGGAGGGTCCCTGCAGCTGGAAGTTGATGAATCTGAAAGCACAAAATGGATGAAATGTTCACGAAATCAGATTTCACTAGGCAGAAACTTCTTACACGGAAAAATATAACTATGCAGTAAATAATTAATGAGAAGGTAGCATACTCAGGAGGATTACAAGGATTTTGTGAGGTTACGTAGGGAGAGTGTTAGAAGAGCCAAAATCCAACTTAATTTGGCTACTGCCATAGAAGACAGTAAAAAGTGCTTTTATAAATACATTAATAACAAAAGAAGGGCTAAAGAAGTTTTCCATCCTTCATTGGATGGAGGGGGAAACATAGTGACAAAAGATATGGAAAAGGCTGAGATACCTAATACCTTCTCTGCATTAGTCTTTTATGGTAAGACCAGTTGTTCTCCAGGTACTGAGCCTCCTGAGCTGGAAAACAGGGACAGGGAGCAGAATAAAGCCTCCACAATCCGGAGGCAAAGGTCAGTGACCATTTCACATGACTTAGACACATACAAGTTTACGGGACCAGATGGGAACCACCCCAAGGTACTGAGGGAACTGGTGAATGTGCTCACTGAGACACTTGCCTTCATTTACCAGCAGTGCTGGTTATTCTGGGGGGGTCCCAGGTGACTGGAGGTTGGCAGATGTGACATCTGTCAACAAAAGGACCAGAAGGAGGATCCAGGGAGTTGCAGGCCTGTCAGCTTGACCTCAGTGTTAGGGAAGGTCATGGAATAGATCATCCTGAGTGTCATCATGCAGGACATATAGGATAACCAGGGGATCAACCAGATGGGTTTAGGAAAGGAAGGTCCTGCTTGAGAACCTGATCTTCTTCTGTGACAGGGTGACTGGCTTAGTGAATGATGGAAAGGCTATGGATGTTCCCTACCTGGACTTCAGTAAAGCTTTTGACATCATTTTCCACAGCATTCTTCTGGACAAACTGGCTGCTCATGGCTTGAATGGGGGAACAGTTGGATGGGTAAAGAACTGTGGGTGGCTGAGCCCAGGGAGTGGTGGTGAATGGAATTACATCCATCTGGGGCTGGTCACAAGTGGAGTTTCCCAGGGCTCAGTATTGGGGCCAGCCCTGATTAACATCTTTGTTCATGATCTGGACGAGGGGATGGAGTGCACCCTCAGTCAGTTTGCAGGTGACACCACATTGGGTGGGAGTGTTGATCTGCTGGGGGGCAGGAAGGCTCTGCACAGGGATCTGTACAGGTTGGATTGATGGCCTGAGGCCAATGGTGTGGCCTGAGGTTAAACAAGGCCAAGTACTGGGTCCTGGCCTTGGGCCACCACAACCTCATTTAGCACCACAGGCTGGGTCAGATTGGCTGGAACTGCTCAGTTCTGGAAAGACCTTGAGGTGCTGGAGTATGTCCAGAGAAGAGCAACAAAACTGGTGAAGGGTCTGGAGCACAAGTCCTGTGAAGAACAGCTGAGGGGGAGCTGAGGGTGTTTAGCCTGGAGACAACGAGGCTCAGGGAGACCTTACCACTCTACAATTCCCTGAAAGGAGCTTGTAGCCAGGTGGGGTTGGTTTCTTTTCCCAACAACTGATAGTACAAGAGGAAATGGCCTCAAATTTTTCAGGGCAGATTTGGATTGGATATTAGGAACACTTTCCTCACCGAAAAGGTTGTCAAGCATTTCACCAGGTTCTCCAGAAAAGCGGTGGAGTCAGCATCCCTGGAGGTATTTAGAAGATGTGTGGATATGGCACTTAGTATCCATCACTAAAGAAGACTGAAGACTGATTAATAAACTGGATTTGTGTAAGTTCCCAAGGACAGACAGGACACATCCAAATGTGCAAAAGAAGCTGGCCATTTCCTAAGCCAACAGGCTCAAAACCTAGTGGTCACAAGTTAACAAGCAACATCCTCAGAAATGATAGAGGGCCTGACACTATTTAGGATCTTTATTCTCTATAAACGATACAAACCAAGAAAATAAACTTTAGCTTTGTATATTCTTCGACTGGAGTCTAAAATTTATATTTTGATTGCTAAGGTACTGCAGTTAGTTAGCACTAAGAGAAGAGAGTGATGTGATTTGTGCAGGAGGTGCAGCTTGGATACATAAATCTGTATCATTCTTGGAAAAAAAAATCCTTAAATTTTAGAATCAGCAGCCAGAGATTTTAATGCTCTAACTTGGACTAGCCAAACCTAGAGGATTAAAACATTAAGAATTAAATAAAATTACACAGAAATTCTAAGCTTCATCAAAGGAGATTATCTGAAAAGAATAAATGAGCAAACTCAATTAAAATCCAATAATAAATCTTTTAATTTACAGTGTGTAGAGGTTAGTATAACATAAGGCATTAGGAATATAATTTTATACGTTATTGATAGTTTTTCTACAGAGCTACAAAGTACATATTTTGCACAGTTTTGGACACTTTGACCATGAAGTGAACTTCATTAGTAAAGACATTTTTAAAATAAAGGTAAACTGGCAGAGACCAGCCTGCTCTATGTCTGCCTGAGGGTTTTTTAGTTCTATTTTTGCCTTTTGCTACTATGTGTCATGCCAAACCTAGAAACAGAGGGCTCCACACCAAGAGTTTTTCTTGCACAAAATTATAATTTTCAATGGTGGAAGAAAGGGCACATATCTCTGAATGAATCCCTGAATGCTTCAGAGCGCTGTAGGTCTTCTCTGAGGAGCCCTGTTGCAGCCTGTTTGTCACTTTGCTTGAGCAGGAGTGTCTTTGCACAAGGCATATTTTCATTTTGAATCCGAACACATTGTCTAGTTACTCTCCTAGGTCTCCTAGTATATCTGTGGCACTGGTTGCATTAAACTCAGTGTTTTGTTTTAAGCTGTACAGCATTGCAAGAAAGGTATTTTACCTAATAACTATAAAAGGACTACAAATGGGCTAAAATCTGTATGAATAAAAATGAAGGTTAAATATGCTCGATGACTGGGTTTCTCTCAGTATAATATCAAGTTGTTTGATGTCTATGACATGAGTAGGGCTACATTAGTAGTTGAACCAAGGAGAAGGATGCGACTTGCAGTTACCCAGTCTCCTTGGAAATCTACTTTTCAACAGGATATTGGTTTAGTATGAAGATGTATTAGGTTTTGCAGACACACATCTTGAAATTAAACCTACAGTAATATATCAGCTTACTGCTTATCTCCCAACAAACATGTGCCTGAAAGCCCTGCAGAGCCTTTGCAACACATAATTATCATTATTGCAAGAGTCCTGCAGCCAAAAAGGAGAAACTGAGTGTATTATGTTGGCTCTACTTCTTCCATCTTTTTGAGGGCTTTTTCTGTCAGTTTTCTTCATGTTTATTTCTCTTCTGCATGGAAAGAATGTAGGAGCTCCCTATTGGTATTTTATTCATACTCTTAAATTTTCAATGTGGGAAGTGGCAGCTCTGCTTTCTGTATAATGAGAGCAGCTGAAGAAATTCTGCCTGTCTCAAAAATACAAGCATATGTCAAAGGACTTCTGATCTGTGGGTTAGTGGTAAGAATTGTTACTATGATATGGAACCAAAACATTCAAGTGAGACTAGTATTATGTTGGCAGTAAAATTTAATTATTACATGCTATGCTGTGTGTTTTGGAAGTGGTATGCAAAGTTAAATGGACAGCTTAATTGTCCCATTACACTGAAATAACATTCATCACTGTAAAGCAAATCCATTTCAATGAAGCATGTCACAGACTGTTTTTGCATTGCTTCTGAGATGCAGTTCTCAGTGTATTCACTTGAATTGTACTCTGTCATTCATATCTGTTGCCAATGGTTATTTCAAGTTAGGTTTATGGGAGAATAAAGGAATAAAATTTGCCCAACTTTCTTTGCATGTATTTTATGCAGCCCTAACTTTCTGATTATGGAAAATAAAAATATAAATATAGTTAGTGCACATATTTGTGTATGTTACATTTTAGGGAAGAGTTATTACTCCATTTTGCCAAGAAAAATAAGTCATTCAAGAACTTATGATCCATTCTCTCAGAAATTAGACTTACTTTTTACTTTTGCTTTTCATTATGCATTTGTGTGTATGTTAGAAGATACTTGGTTAAGATTCATCAAAACCAGGCCATTTCTTGTATGGCTAAACCATACACCTAGGTTTTTTTGTATCTTTAAAAAAAATACATTTACCCTGTTGTGCATGTGAAGTGTACTCAGTTTTGTTGTATTCAGCCAGTATCAACTTTTTATTGTGGTGTTGCATCACCCACTCCACTGATTGAAAAATAATATTGAAGACTTCCCACTGTTTTCTCAAAGTAAAATCTAATCTAGCTGTCTTAATTGACTGTATAATTACAATAATTCTGTAAGTGGGACATATAAGGACATAAAATCAGTGGAAATTAGAACAAGGAAGTATAGTTCAGAACACTTGAGCTTTATCCATCTTATTTGATACAATCTTCAACCAGTCATTTTCACTGGAAAAAATGGAAAGGAAATCGGGAAAAGTTGTGACTTTCATTTTAGAATCAACTACAAATACACCTGTCCTTTAAATACAGGACAGGACTGTTAGCAAGGGGCAAAGGAGACATCTACATATTTATGAAGTTAGAGTAGATTTATGCATATGTATTTTTTTTAATATTGCCTTCTGATTGCTGGATGTTTTTTTACTAAAACCAAGGGTTGAGCTAATATGCACTTTCCTAAACCAATCAGGTGTAACCCCACAACAACTGACAAGAGAGTTACATGTGGCTCTGACGACCTCCTTCACTGTGTTGTTCTGTTTGATATTGACACATCTGTGCTGGCAGACAGTATCTATACAGAGAGGGAGAGCTGTGTGACTGATGTGTGTTAGCAGTACTGCAGAGAGGGGCAGAGCAGAGACCTCTGAAGAGGCCTTCATTTTATCCTTTTGACTGCAGCATTAGAACAATTGATGGTCGTGATGGCAGTATCTTGTATCCAGTGCATTACCTTAGTTTCTGCTTTTCTCTGTGAAGTTCATATTGTTCCATACTGCTCTGAATTTTAGTGTCTGTGCCTGGCATGATACAATCATTTCCTTTCGTAAGGACACCATTCATACCTTTTTTCCTTTCATACCTGACGCCTCGTCTGTGTCTGTGGCCATGAGAGACAATGCTGACATCCTTAAATTCTTTTTTGTCTCATCCTAGGCATCTTGTTTACGATCTTCAGGAGAATGCCTGAAAATTGAGTTTGAATGGGAAGCTTATAGTGTAAACTAGAAGCACTCATTATCTTCTGTAAGACTTCTAGAAACAGCAGTTTCACTAACTTTGAGTATAGTGTGAGGCATGTGTATTCTTTATTTAATGGACGGAAAGAGAAATTTCAGACTAAATGCTTTTTGTTTAATATAGTATTAGGGTGGCTGGCAACATGGGCGAGGACTCTTAAGAGGGAAGTGACTTGGTTCCTTTCCAAACAGGTATACATTTTCACCTTTCTTGTGTTTTGATATTCAGTTTTAAATAGAATTATTCAAGATGCATTTACCAAGTTTTCATTGACAAGTTTTCATTGATTCTTGAACTCATCACTAGCATCTGCTCTGCTATACTGTTGATGTGATACCTGTTTGTCTCAAAAGACTATGTTATTTTAACTTAAGCAGAACACTTCAGTTGCATTTTGTTGCACGATGTTGGGAGTAGTTACAAAATTCAGTTACGGAAGAAAAGTCCTTCCTCCTGGAAATATAGAGGAACATTTTAAGACAGTAGCAGGATTCAAGATCTTAATAGTGTTAGAAGGCTCCTGAATTTTTCTCATGTCTCTCAGCTATCTCTTTTTGGTCTGTTTATCTGTTTTGATTTTTTTATAAATTGTTTCCTGCTTGCTATAGCACCTTTCTAGCTTGCTTGAAATACCATTTAGGCAAAATTTCACATTCTCTTGAAAAATATCTTGACAGTCTTGCCTACATTGGAGTACTCACAAGTTTCCACTGGAATGCCAAGTTGTCTTGGGTGCCACATATGACCAAACAAATGAAAGTTTCTGTTTAGGAATTACTATTAGGCTAAATTAATTCCTCAAGCTCTTTCATGTTGTATTTTGACCACTCAGATAATGTTCAGATATAAACACATTAGATGAGAAAATATGTACCTTTCTGTCATATTTTCTTAAAGATGCCCCACCACCAGAATAAAAAAAGAATTCTTTTTGCAGTAAGTTGGCATTATAAGAAATTCCACTAATACTGTGTAGGTTTATGACCTACGCAAAGAAGCAGAAGAGCTGATGATCTCAATTAAAAAACTCCAAAGCATCAGGTCCAAAATTTCCATGTCTTACAGTCCAGTATTATTTAGACTGAGACTTAGAAAAAACTGCTGATGAAAGCACAATGGGAAAAGCAGAATTCCCACCTTGTATTGTAACTGGGAAGCTGCAAGGAAATTGTCAGCTTGTGTCTATTGTCTACCCAACCCTCTGTATAAATGCTGCCAACGTTTGGACCTCCCAGGAAGTGCATGGCTAATTCAAAAATCTTTTTATTCTTACTTCAAGCTCTTTCTGATGAAATGAGTTTTATAATAGTGCTTCAAATTACAAGTTCTCTACCACTGCATGAAGTCTTTCCTTCTGAAAGGTTTCTTAAGATAGCAGCACCAATGTAATTGAGAACTAACAAAAATAGTCTTAAATAAATAAATGGAGGAAGCAGGGTGGGTCAAAAATGAGCAAAGTGTGTTTTTGGAATCACCTTTTAGTCTTGAATATTTTAATTCAAATTTAGCATGCAGCTGTCCCCTTTTCCAGTATGGTGTGCGGGAAAGTGCAAGTTGTGGCAGTTTGACAGATGCACTGAGAGCAACGTAAGTCTCTTATGCTTTGGATATTCCTCAAAATAAAAGCATGTAATGACTTGGCTAGTTACATTTAATGCTGAATTGATTTACTTTACCAGGCACTACCCTATAGTGATGAATATGTTTTCCTAAAGAAGAGGAGCAGATGAAGCACTTTAAAATCCCTTAGTCCTTCTCTTCAGCTTGCATGTTCCTCTTTCTTCATGCACAGAGGGATGGCTCTTCTCTCAGCTCTGTATGACAGCTTCTTTGCAGTACATTAGTTGTTGACCATCATCAGCACTTGGTTCCTCAGGAATTTAGTTGTTGCTGTAGGTCTTTTGTAGTTAATAGAACTAAAAGGCCTGGAAAATGAGCTAATGGCATTGTCAGGCTAGGTGTATTGATAGCATAATCCTCAATGCAAACATATTCTGAGTTACTGGGGAGATAACATGTCATCATCAGCTACTCTGCATTATCTTGTCATGTAGTTTCTGGCAGGCAGGTAAGAGGTCACTGCAGTCTCTGTAAGGGCTTTGTATTTCCAGGCAGGATGGCGAATGATCTGAGCAGTGTCAGGAAATTAAGGATAGAGGTAAATCCTTTTCACATTCGTATTTGCAAAGAAATATTTAGTAGTAATGATAATTTATCTGATAAATATTAAATATCAGTCTGGCTGAATAATTCCAAAGATTTAGGAAGATGTGATTTGTTCTTCACTGTGCAAACAGTAGGAAAATAGGAATATCTGTGTGTGTGTGTGTCTGTGTGTCTGTGTGTCTGTGTGTGTGTGAATACTGCCTTCATTACATAAGAGACCATACTGATCAAGAGACTAACAAGTAGCTGGCGTGGCAATTTAATGAAACAAGTCTCTTTCATATGTTTTTTATTATGGACCATAGGTACTGATGCTTGTAAAGTATGAAATCACATAGCTACTAAAAGGAAGCATAAGAGAAAAGCTCTATACTAGGAAATTTTCCAGGCATTTAATCATAAACTTTTAAGTTTTATATCTATAATGGTATATGTTGTATTACTGTCCATATAACCAGTCAAAAGCAAATGCAAATAATTTGAGACAGAAATTAATTTATTTTAATTTGTAAAATTGACAGAATCACAAAATCAGAATATTCTGAGTTTGAAAGGACCGACAAGGATCATCAAAGTCCAAGTCCTGGCCCTGCACAGCACTGTCCCCAAGAGTCACACCGTGTGCCTGAGAACTTTGTCTAAATGGTTCTTGTACTCTGTCAGGCTGGTGCTGGGGAGCCTGTTCCAGTGCTCAGTCACTCTCTGGGTGAAGAATCTTTTTCTAATATCCAATCCAAACCTTCTCTGACTCAGCTTCAGGCAATTCCCTCACATCCTGTCACTGGTCACCACAGAGCAGAGATCAGTGTCTTCCCCTCGTCTTCCCCTCACAAGGAAGTTGTAACTGCAGTGAGGCCTCCCCTCAGTCTCCTCCAGGTTGAACAGACCTCAGCAACTCCTCATATGTCTTCCCCTCACAAGGAAGTTGTAACTGCAGTGAGGCCTCCCCTCAGTCTCCTCCAGGTTGAACAGACCTCAGCAACTCCTCATATGTCTTCCCCTCAAGGCCCTTCACCATCCTTGTTGCCCTCCTTATGTCATGTTTCCTACTAACCTCTGCTGTCATACAGATGTTCTACTCCCCTTTCTTTTCTTCTTGGCAACTCTGGATTGGTATGTGAGGTTGTTGTCATCTTCGGTTATTGAGGTCTAGTGCTAGTTCAAAAATGGTAGCTCTGCTCATACTCATAGAACTTTGTACTTCTGATCATTTCCTGTCAGTAGTGTGTCAGGTCTGGACCTCTTTACCTTCCAAGATCAGATGCATCCAGTTCAAGCAGGCAGGTGATGGAAGCAGGCAGGGTTGAATGCCATAGCATTATGGAAAGTAAAAATAGAGGTAGCTGAACACCAAACCACAAGACCTGCTGTGATAACACGTGCAATTCTAACACGCTTTGAGAGAAGAATGAGTCCAGAGGCTGAAAGCATTACTTGGTTTGAGGGACAAGCAGAAGTGACTACTGAGCCACATTTTTATATTTGCCCAGACTCTGAAAAGACCTCTACAGACAGCTGGAATAGAAAATGATTGGTTTGTACTGACGTAGTGGTACAAGGCATGGCTTTCTAAAGTGACAAGAGACTTTCTAAACTGGATGTGCAGTGCTCAGATGTTCTTGTTGCTGCATTTCATAAGTAGTGATTTCTTTTGAGGAAGTAATGACATTTCCATCAACAAGAAGATGTACTCTTTGCTTATCAAGTGACAGAACCATTGGAACTAAATTCATTGGTCCTCAGTGTCAGTGCTTCCACTAAGCCAATGATACTACTCAGATTTAGGTGACACCCCAGGGCACCAGCCATGGCAGTGAATCTCTTTATTCTGCTCATCATTCTTTTCCCATTTGCATCATACAGAGCCTAAAATGAGACAGCTCTTTTCACTCTGTTGGTGTTTGAATACTCTGGTTATGAAATAGATGGGCTTTCGATGCAGGAAAAGGTGACTATCTTGTGCTGCCACTTGCAGCCACAATATTATCTTCTCTTTTTTTAAATAATAATAATAAATAATATTAAATTTCTATTAAAATTTTAATTTTAGGGTAAGATGGTGAAGGGAATGGGTGGTGCCATGGACTTGGTATCCAGCGCACAGACCAAAGTGGTTGTCACCATGGAGCACTCAGCCAAGGTAAGGCACTGCCACTTCTTTCTAAATTAGTGTTTTCTGCTGCACCAAAAAAAAGAAATAAACAGGAAAAAAACCATCTTATTTCATTCTTCTGCTTTGTGAGAATTTGACAGTTTTGCTATTAGTTATTACAGTGGTGCAACTGGAAGCTAGGTTAGTATGGTTCCTTTCCTCTTGTAAGAGAATCATTCACCATGGGGAAAAAAATGAAATATTAACTTGATGTTTAAAAGCTGCACACATTTTTTTAGCTACTTCATGCAGATTTAATGGGGATGGCAATTGCCAAAGCTACAGTAGATGCTACTCTACTCTTTGCCTCAGAATAATTTGAAAAATGACTTTTCCCATAGTTAAATACTTGTTATGATGGAAAGATACTTACCTTTGATATTGCCAGTCAAATTGGTACTGACAGCTTGATAGAGTATATTTTTTTGGCATGAGATGCAAGCTTACATCATTATGTGTAAGTGGTTATTCTAGAGACTTCTTTGTGGGGATACTCATATAGATATACGCTATAGATATAAGTCCCCCCCAAGAGGTCATAGCAAACTTTTCATTTGAAACTTCTAACACAGGAGAAAAAATGTACTGAAGAAGAAAAATCTCTATCCTGAATGTTTAAAAATTTACTTTTTGTTTAATTTTTGTGTTTCTTTTATTCCAAATTTGTTATATGTCTGCAACAAGAATTAGTTTTGCATTGTTCAAAATAATATCTCTTGTCAGAATTTGCATGGTAAACTATAGTAAATGTGTAAATATGAGAGTAAATATATTATCAGTAGTGTGTTTTTAAATGAGATTTGAAGAACTAATTTTGACTTGAAAATAAAAACAAATTGAAAAATACAGCAGTTTCACAATTTATACTAAACTGTGATCTCGGGGGGCTCATTTTGCATAACGGGGCTGAGTTTCACCTGATAGTTTTCTCATTCATATGCATAAATAAGTGAATGAAAGTATAAAGCAAATTCATCTTTGACTTGCATCGCTATCAGACAGCCTCCCCAAAACAGTAACATATGTAGTTATCCATTTGCTCAGACAAACACTTCAGGTATTAATGTGATCTGAATAAATATTTATGCTAAATGACTACTTACTGTGGCATTTGATTAAGGCTTAGAGTCCGCACATAATATAATTATGCAAACCAGTTTTTCTCTTAAAGATACTATTGCTAAAATATTTTTCCAAAATGGTATTTGGAAATTGTTTGCTGGATTGTTTTTGTTTTGTCTGTAGGAGTACTGAAATAGGAAAAGAATGAAAACAGAGATAGGTTCACTGTTGTGAACAGGTCAGGCATAAAATTATTTATTTTGGCATATGTATACCTACTTTGGGCACTTTTGTGCATGGTGTGCCTGGTGTGCACTTCTGGAGAGCCAGTTACAGGTTTTCATAAATTAATTCTTCTGCTTTTGTGAGAAGGCACGGTCAAATTAAACAATATGCATTATTTTTATTTTATTCTTATTTTTAAATGGCACTCTTTCCTCTTACCTAGCCTCTTTCTGGGGTCTTCATAAAGATGCTTCTTGCTTGCTCAGAGGTGAAGATGATGAAATATAGAAATCTATTATTTAGGGATCAAAAACTGCTGTTAGAGTTTTCAGGTGTTCTTCCTGTTTTTTTGGTTTTTTGGAGTTTTTTTTTCTTCATAGACAAGCAAATATAGCACCTGTGAGGCCAGTTCTGAAAGTCAGAAGCCTTTTGTTTGGGGTGACTGCTTTTTACAGAGCTGATTTTCTATTCATGGCTTTTTAATGCTTTACACAAAATATTTTCTTGAAAACTTACTGCATCTGAATCTCTGCATCAGAGGAGCAATCCTTCATCCTGTTCAAAGCCCAGTGCGCTACTGAGTGAAAAAATGCCTGCATGGACTGAGACAGTCTGTTGTGTCTGCTGGCTCTTTAGTAATAGGACGTTTCTGTAATCTTATTCTCCAAAATAAATAAGAAATCTACCACCAGACATGAAAATTTCCAGTAAATCAACAGCAGTTAAGATTTGATGAATGTAAATAGAGTGAAAGACATGGGATATAGGCAGTGCCTTCAATAGACATGTTCAAGAGGTGCTACAACACGTAGTTCTTGTGCTAGTTTTGTCTGATTTATGATCTTGTGAAGGATCTTCTAATCCTTTTCAAGTTTGGTTGTTTGGTTTCTTTCATAATAGTGGTGGCTTGTTAAACATTAAAGTAAGTTTTCTAAGAGTTTAATAGCCCTTCTCCTTTCAGTATACGTTACACTTTTTAAACATAGAAATAGGCCGAGTCCCAGCAGCACAGACAGAATATAATTTGCAATAAATTATGATGGTGGAACTAGTGACTGTCTTACCACTCAAATAAATACTCAAGGAATTTTGCTCTATTAAAAAACTCTGATATGCAGTATGTTACAAATGCAAACAAATATGCTCAGTCCCAAATTAATTGCATTTTTAATAACTTTTTAGGTGTAATGAAAACCAAAATGTACAAAAGATAGATGAAACAACATGAAATCAGCTTTGTAGAAGAGTCTTCAGCTTAAGAAATGCTGTTGAGGAAGGGTAACAAAGAAGTACACAAAATAATGAGGGAATGCAGAAGGTGGATGCAGAATTGCTACTGACTTATCAACAAAGTAGGCATAGCTAACTGAAATTAGTTGGAACAAGAAGAAACACTTTCCACAGCCAGCTAATGAAGTTGTGGATGATAGCAGAATGATGCAAAATCTCAAGGAATTAGGTCTATATAGAAGGGACTAAACTATTTTTTGAGGTTGAATTTGTCAATGACAATTAAATACCACTGCCTGGAAGCAGTCTCTGTCTCAGGAAATCTGTGCATTACAGCGTATCAGGAACCAGGATGGCATATCTGCAGAAGGGTATTTCAATTCTTGCTCCACATACTTAGGCCACTGTGAGACACTTGGCAAATGGACCTTAAGTCAAATTCACTAGTTTTTCTTAAGGCATTTTTTTGCTAAATTACCTCTTCTTTTATAGCCATGAAGAAAAGAATAATAAAATATAAGCTTGTTACTTAATGTCTAAACAGTCCCTGTGCATCTGTGTCTAATTTGCTAAATACTGCAGGAGAGGATTAGAAGTTAAGTTCTTACCCCCATGCCATCATTGACATGTTTTGCAAAGCATAGTAAAGTAATGGCTGGTAATTGTTCCATGTTGTTAAATGAATTGTCTACACTATTCAGAAAAACAGAATGGAGACTGGTTTTAAGCACTTGATGTGGGCATGACTGAAATATGGAGCACTAAATCGAAAACTCCTTTCTTATACTGTGAAAAGTTCTGGTTTTAATATGCTGTGGAAGACTAAGGACATTTTTGTTCTTCAACAGAATTTTTTATTTAAAGCAGACTGGAACACCTAAGGTTTTATATATCTACACAATAGCCTTTTCCTTTATCTGAACAAATCCTGAATAAATCTGAATAAATTCAGATGGTACAAATCATGCAGTTCCATTTAAATTGTTCTTTTCACAGTGCCCTGATGGATATCTTCCAAAAGTCACAGAATCATTTAGGTTGAAAAAGACCTCTAAGATCACTGAGTCCAGCCTTTGAAAAGATCAGGAAATGCATTTCATCTTTAAGGCTAAGTGGTAATACAATAATCTTCAGCTCAGGTATTAAGAAGCTCAAATGTATCAATTCTCAGGGTCACAGAAGCCATTCAAGCTGTCACCTCTGTAAGTCCATGCGTTTCAATCCCAATTAGGTACCAAGAAGAGACACTTAATTTCACAGGGCCAAAAGTATATCAGATATGTTGTTGAAGATATTACGAATAGCACAGATTCATCTTGGCTCTTAGGTAAATTGCACAAAGACATTCTCGAGATGGGCAGGATATAAGTAGATCAATTGAAAGTAACTAGAATGAAGAACTAATTCCTCACAGAGAAAGATAAGTTTAAAGGCACATGGATTGCTCATTTTGATATCACTCAGGAGTCAAACTTGCTGTGAGATGGCTCCTAATTAAGCTTTAAGGTAAACTGATGATTCTAAATTTTTTAAGTATTGCATCTAGATGGTCAAATGAGATATGTTATACTCTGACAGTTTTGAAATGCATAACTGAAAATTGATAATTAGACAAAAAAAAGCATGGGGTAATAGGAGATGTGTGCACTTAATGCTACTTCTGTAACACACTTACAAATACTGACCAAAAAATGTAATGATCCGTCTGTCTTATATCCATTCAAAGTTCTGGCAGCCTACATTAACTTAGTATGATCTAGAGCCATTTTTGAACTATTATTTTTTAAAAATGAAGGGAAAAAAAAAAGGAAAAAAAAAAGAAAAAAAGACAAGGATTTCCCAGAGACACAGTGGGAATGGGAATTCACTGTGGGTAAACCGGATTTACTATTTAGAGAGCATGACTGTGTACTTGACCTCTGGGGATTTGAAGTTCCTCTGTGTATGGCTGATCCTGCACATAGCGTTTGTGTTAAAGGATAAGACAGCGAAATATGTTGCCCATAATGTTGTTCCCTAATTTTTGTTCTTCATGTGTCATCAGTGAGGTTCCTTGTATCTCTTGTCCTCACATTGTAGCAGGAAGGGCAGATTATTAAGCAGCAGTGTACAGAACTTCTAAACTCAGGAGTGCACTCAGTGGTACAGTAAGATTCTTACTAGTCTGCCATAGAAGTGAATTCAAAGAGTGTTCTGAGCAGATTAAATGTTTAAATAACACTGAATGGCTACTGTGATTTTCATGAACATATTTGAGTTTTTTAAAAACTGATGTTTGTATACTCTTGAATACAGGGCAATGTTCATAAAATCTTGGAAAAATGCAGTTTGCCACTTACTGGGAAACAATGTGTTGACCGCATCATTACTGAGAAGGTAAAGTACTTTTCTTGACTTCATGTTAGTAATTTCCTCCTCTATCCCTAATAACAGTAGCAAAGCTTAGTAAAAATGAAGAATGTATTCAGCATCTGTTGCCATTGAAGGGAACCTTGGAGTTCAGGTCCAGAGGTCTTAGGGGCTTATATTTTTCCTTTTAAAATTTTGACATCTAGCATACTGAACTGTACCCTTAGATGCCTTCAGAACAAAGATGCCACATATGACAAGCATGAAAAGTGTGTATCTTCTTATTTTTCCCAAAGTATTTCTGAAAATTTGCTATGAGATGCAAATTTTCATGTATGGCTTTAATCACAGCTTGGGAGGCGAAGGGGCATTGTTGTCTGGTTTTGGTAGGGTTTTTTTGTTTGCTTTTGCCCTTTTGGTTTTTTTCCTAGCACAGCACATATAGGTTGGACAATTGGCATCTTCTTTCGTGTATACTACATTCTGCTTCAGAGAAACCAGTGGCTGTAGCAGGTTTTGTCCTTACTTAATTCCATTTGTGAAGCAATTTATTCTCCAGTGGAAGTACATATGAGTATCTGATACTGCTGCTGCTCAAAGTACATTAGGGGATCTTTTCAGCAAAGGATAAGTGACTTAAGGTTTTTTGCTGTAATCATTCTCCTTTTATTTATATTTTTAAGGACTTAGACTAGTCCCTCTATGAGCCATCTATCATGCCAAGCAGAATGCATCAAAGGTACTGATGTAGAATTTGCTTTCTCATGGTGGGATATTGCTACATCTAATTTTTCTTCATGAAGTAAGGGAAAATATATTAAAATGTGGAAGTTTTCTCTTTTTTTGTTAGTCTTCTGCTATCTGGCAACATACAAATGTAAGGCACAAAGAAAATGAGAGGGAACAAGGACTAATAGAAAATAAACAAATAGAAATTTCTCTTAATATTCATCAATTACCAGATCTTGTGGCTTTATTTGGAAATGACAGAAATTTACAACAACATTTAGATAGTGTTGCAAATTCTGTTTCCACACTAGCATCCTGGTGTGTATGTTCCTTATGCTCAGCTTCTCTTTTAAGACTTAGATCAGCTGTCGTTTTTCAGTTCCATAAAAAGCAGTTTCATGTACCCAGAGGGCAGCTGGACTTAAGTACACTTCTGTGATGAGCTTAAGACTTCACTTTCATTTCAAGTTCAAGCTTCACTGGTCTTTTGCTACTAAACTTTTATTTTTAAGGAAAGTTACTTTAGACCTTGTGGTTTCCCTGGCAACTAGCTTGCAACCTGTGTATCTCCCTCTGGTAAGCACTACTAAAGTGCACATTGTTTTACAGGTGTTTTTTATTTGATGCACTTGTAAGTTTCAGAAGTGGAGTGCATATCTTATGAAGACATCAGACAGAACAGCCTTTGCTCCTTCAGCCTCTTCCTCTTAGGCTTTCTTTTAAAAATACTACAGGAAATCTTGTCTTTCACTGCTAGCTTCTAAATATTCTAGCATTTGCGTTGAGTGTGCAATAGCTGTAGGAGAAACTTACAGTCAGGCAAAGATGAGTTCTCTACTGGCCTTAAAATTAAATAAAATAATAAGGGAGATATTCTCTTCTGCTGTTTCTTTTGTAGTCTCTTGGTGGACATTGTCTTGCAGCAAAGAACATCTGAGCCCTTTCCTTTGAGCCTCCCATTCTCATCAGATTGGAACAGCAGGCATGGTCCTCATTTCTTGCAATGATGAAGAGTTGTATTTTTCCCTACAAAACTAGCATATATTAGATTCTGGATATTCTAACACATTCTAGATTCTTTTTCTAGGTACAAATAAATTTAGCAGAAATCTTTATTGGTCAGTCATGAAAGTGAAAAGTGACATCTTTTGTTACTGAAGGAATGCTATCTACTTCAGAACACCATTTTGTACAATGTTACTGCATTTACATCCTCATTTTCTCCTTTATTAATAAAAAAAATAATTATGTGCTTTTTGAACTTAATAGGCAGTGTTTGATGTGGACAAAAAGAAGGGATTGACCCTCATAGAAATCTGGGAAGGACTGACCGTAGATGATATCAAGAAAAGCACTGGCTGTGACTTCGCAGTAAGTAATTTTACAAACCAGTACAGTTTGGAGACAGAGCAAATATTTGCCACAAATACTTATCACATGAAAGCTTGTAGTTGAAGTAAGTTTCATCTTTATAGGTGAGGATTGAATTGATTACTTGTGGGATTTACAATGTAAGATAATTTGGGGATAATGTACTGTGGTGATGTCCGAAGCATCAGAAGCTAGGAAAACCAGGAGAGATGGAGAAATATCTAAGAGTAAAAAGACAAGGTGGAAAGGAAACTTCTGTGCTTTGAAGATGGGAGCTGACTCATCTCTGAGAGATGGATAAATATTTATTTTTTCACCATGTAAGTTAGTTTACCTAACTCGCTGTAGCTAAGTTTCCATGCTATCTTTAGGTGGAGTTGTGAATCTTCTTGACAGAACTGACTACTGTTGTCCCCTCTGTGTTAGCAGTGCCAATCAATGAACTGCTCTAAGACTGCCTTGTACAAATGGAATTTATGCCCTGCATTAACCAAGAAAATCCTGCCTTTTGACATTCACATTTATTCTTAAGTCTCACTTAATGTAAACACAAAACTGGCTTATTAATGGCAAGCTGTAGCACTCTGGAATGTAACTGAATGCATGTGTGGTTGATAATATAGTTTTTGTATGGCCTCCTACATGAACATTACAAAATATTTTCTTCTGTGTTGTGGTCTTTTGAGGCAGTTCAACCCTCCTTTGGCAAGGGCAGCAAGTATGACAGTGTACAAATTGTGCTGTAAAAATACTTGAGGAATATTTAGTAGTGAAGTAAAATGCTCCTGTTTGCAGAGTTTGATGGCGTGGCTATGGCACCTAATTGACCTACTGCAGAGCATTTAGTGTGTGCAAAGGTTTTCTGTTAAGGCTTTGAGCGTATTTTTGGTAGCAAGGAAACTTCCTGAGCAATGAACATGTGAAATTTCATTTATTTCATGTTCCATAAGAGAGCATTTCTGATAACTAAATATGATTGTGTATGTTTCTCCTTAGATATTTTAAATACAGGTCTGTTCACCTCTGAAAATACTTTAATTTTCTAAGAAAAAGATGTTGGATTAAAGACTAGTGGCCTGAAACTGCAGAGTGTAGGAAGCTGCTACAGAATCACTTTGCTAGGTTGCTAATTTTCCATGTAACATTTTAGGGAAGTCATTATTATTTTTAAATTTAAAGTGGAAGGAACCTTCATATACAGCAGTTCTTTGTGGAAATAAAATGATTAATTCAGCTTCTGACTTTGATATAGGAAAAAACTATCAAGTTTTAAAAACTTGATAATGTCAGGACTTCTTTTTCTTGGTCTGATCTGCCTGTCAAGCAGCCAGCATCTGGAATTAAAACATAAAAATTAACTTTGTAGGTTTGTATCTATTAGGGCTAGTCAATTTGTTTTGTTATTTTGTAATTAATTTGGGGAGCAACTTCACGATGAATTTGAAGGTGTAAGGTTTAGTAAGCTTTTAAATAGATGCAAAGTACAGGAAAGGACTTCTGTTTTCAGAAGGTACTGAAAACACTCCTTACTTGTTCCAAACCTGCTTGTTTGAAAGGATCTGGAGTTTTTTTGGTTGAGATGACCAATAGATATATATTCAATTAAGTGTATGTTTCCCAAAGTAAAGACCAGCTGCCTATGCTCAAGGCAGTGAAAGCAGAAACAAAAAATTCAGAGAAAGAAGTGATAAGGTTAAAATGATGGGCTACAAGATTAAGCTTTGCAGCAGGTATGATAGGGCAAGACAATTAGGTCCAAAGAAAAGATTAACACCACCCACTGTTCCTTGCTGCTTTCCTGGAAATGTTACAAAGGAGTTATATAAATTTCAAATCTTTAGTGTAGCCTGAAGTTAGGAGTTGATGAGAGATACTGGAACAATGCACTGTCTGAATCCCTGGGATATGTCTATCCAAGATTAGAATAGGACCCTTCACAGGCACCATTTCCTAGTTCTCCAGAAGGCAAACTCCAGCACAGCCTGCTTTGTTCGGCTGCTGCAATCATGCATGAAATCACGAGCTGGGCATGAAAAATGTAGATACTTCTTGGTTTGTGCATTTACATGTACTTACCTTGAAAGCAGTGGCTTGCATGAATACTTGCCAAGCAATGCTTGTTTGCAAAGCATGCACCTCTGCCAAAGTACGCACAGGTGTCAGCATGAGGTACTGATGGGTCCTTACAAAAGTGCCTGAAATCTCTACAGCACTGAAGATTGAAAGCATGACATGAACTTTAATTATTTCTTGATTAAACCTGTGACATGGAAGTGCAATAGCTCTTTCTTTCTTTCCTCCCCCCGCCCTCCATCCTGCAGAGAATGTTTCCAGGCCGTAGTGTCCCAGTCTTCCTGTCATTGAACTCCTCACCAAATCTCCTGTTGAAATCTTTGACAGCAAGACTGGGTTGCTGTTGTGTAATACTGGACCCTTGATGGCCTGAATTTCATATATAGCAAACAACTACAGGTTCTTTGCTTAGTTTTGAATTTCAGAAAATAGGAATTTGAGCATAGTGATAGGCATTTATTCAGACTGCAGCATCCTTGATCCTTTTTTTTTTCACATTTCAAAACTCTGCCTCAGGCTTTCTTGCAAGAGTAACAGTTGTGCTTGTGATTATTTATGTTCCCTGAATGAGACATCTCGGGTTTATTTATATCGGTGACAGGAGCTTTAGTGATATTGTATTGCCACAGTAAAAGCAAGATCATATCTTTTCCTAGTTTGAAACAGAACTAATCAGGGGAAATGAGGAGCTGACCCCTTTTCTAGCAGCTTTTTTTCAGTAGACGCAGTGTGTGATCTGAACTAAAATAAATTTCTCTCTAGGTTCACCAGAAATGAGATTTTAAGAGATGGCTGTATCTTTACATGTAACTGCCTCACCCCATGTAGACCACTCCTGTTTGGAGAGGAGAACTTCATAGTCTATATGGCCATATTTGAGACACATTTGACTACAAAATTCCATTTCACAACCTGCTTACTTACTTGGAAAAACATCTCTTAAAGAACATTTGCAACAACAAAATGTCGAAGAAAACATGATTTAGAGTTAACAATCTTCATTATAGACTGGCATCATTTAAAAAATAAACAATGCACCCTCGATTTTACTGTGCTGTGAAGACAAAATGTTGGCTTATCTTGCATGCTTAAGTAAGATTTGCTGTAGCCTGGCATGTAGATCACCTTGGCAGGCAATCTGTTTGGATTTGTACTGCCTTTTCCATTGATGAGACCGTGACAGAACATACTTTTGCAGATATATTTAATTATAAAAATAATCAGGATAAGTCACAAATCCCCACCACAACCTTTTCTTTCCCTTAATCTTAGAGCTTATATTTTCAAAATGTTCTTAAAAGATAACATGGAGTATAGAAAAAGCATCTGCCAAGGCTAGTGTATTTTTAAAAAGGAATTGTTTGTCCAAGTTCAAGCCATTGAGTTCAAAATTATACAGGTTATAGATTTTGTTTTCTGGAAGTACATTTTCCTTTGAGGAACATTTTCTTTGGAGACTGTTTCAAGATTGAGTCGATTTTTATATGGATGTTGTGGGATTTTTTCCTGATCAGTCATCCCTGCTGCAAAAATAATTTAGAAGAGATTTTTGTATCATACATACATAGATATTTGGTGTTAGAATTGTGGTTTGCATTTATCTGAAATTAAAATATAGGTGTTAATAAGAGATAAGCAATTTTTATTAATTTAACAAATACAATATTTTTTTTGCTTTTTGAGGGACTTATTTTAAATTTTTGAACAGTAACGTGCTGTTGCATACTTGTTGAGGTCAACAGAACTCAACAGGATTCAGCATTATTCAGAGTAGGACCTGAAGGCATGCTTGCTACATAGAAATTCTGTGAAATAAGCATAGGGCTGTTTGTGTAGCTGAAAAGGGTACTTTGGGTTTGGGAATCAGAGATTCAACAGGCTTAAATAGCAGCAAGTCCCAGAGTGTGTCTTCTTACCAGTTGAGAGGCCGTGTACTGGACTGCACAGGCAAACTCCTCCCAGAACACCTACCTGTCCAACATTAGCAAAGTATTTGACGCTTTCAAGATAAGATGTTCTTCCTGTAAGTAAAATAATATTAAGAATGTGTTGTTTAGGAGGTACTGTAAGAAAGTAGCAACTCTGAAGCTGTGCACTGTGAACACAGTCTGCATTAAGCCCCATCAGCCCTCACCAAATGCTGTGCTCTTAGCACAGGGTGATACTGGATTGAATGTCTCTACTGTGATTTAAAACAGTGGACTCAGGGAGCTTTCTGCATTTCAGACTTGAGTACCCCTTGTTTTCCAAGCACCACCCATTCCTTTTGTTACATTGGCATTTTTCTGCTTATTTAATCATATTTTAGTTAGAGCAAAAGTTGCATTTGGGTCCAGTTCTGAGTGGTGCTGGGCTCTCACCATCTCTGTCAATATCTTGAACAGACATTATGGCACATCACACTCATGGGCATTAGACCCTTCTGAAGTGGGTAGTGGTACACACAAATGACAGCTGTTAGCATCAGATATGCAGACATCACATTTAATGTAATATGCTCATCAAATGTAAAACGCTTGATGTTTTGATGGTACTGAAATCTAGAACATCAGAAAAAACAGTAATGTCTCCAGTAATTGCCTTTGTCATTGTTTGCAGAATACAGATTTTAGTGGTTCTATCTTCATTCTCCAGCGTTTACCTTCACTTCAATGGAACCATCCCTGGCTGTGACAGAAATAGGCCCAAATAAATTGAGACACGTAGTAACATGGCTCTGAAATGTTAAAACATTTCTGGAACTAATCCAGGAATGCTGATGCATTGTACCTATTACATCTCTTTATTATCCTAGTTCACACACAACTTTGAAAAAATCAATGAATGGTTGCCATCCACTGAAAACATTTCATTAGCATTTGATACAGTAAACACATTCTTCATGAACTAAGTTTTCCTCAGTGACTATTCTCATAAGGTTGTAAATGATGATCCATAGTGGCTGGAGGAAAGATCACATAGAAATCTAAGTGGTACAAAAAATACAGCCCTGTACCTCTAAAAGAAAGATGTTTTAATGCTTGAAAAGGCACTTATATGTTATTCTTTCATGAGTTAGCTTCTTGAGTACTGTTAACTGAAAAAGATGGGTTAAGGAGGCAGGAGGATGCAGTAGGTGATGCTTCCATGGGGCACATTAATCAACTAGGAGCCAGATTATCCATGGAACTGTTTTTCATCCTGAAAAAGTAAGATCACATGAGTTATTTCTGATCTTCATCCTGGGGCATCTCTTTAAATAGTGCTGGGAACGGGACATAATGAAAGAGGCTTGGATCTTCTGTGGGGACCTGTTCCTCAGGGGTTTTGTGTAGACCTGGAGTGAGAGTTCAAGCAAATGTTAACCACTGCTGCTCTACACAGCCTTCTCTGTTTTGTTCCTATTTACACCTTCTTTCCTCATCTAGATTCCTATTTAGGCTTCCTGTGTTTTATTTTTGGTCTGCTGTACATCTTATAATATCATTAATTGAATTTTGTGGGTGTATGGAATTAAAACAATAGAATACATAAATGTGTCCTTACACAAAAATTAATGTGAATAGGAAAAGACAAGGTTTTTTTAAAAAAAGCAAAATTAGAATTATTAAACTATATAATCATTAAACAAAATGGAATGTGAATGGAAGAAGGATATTTAAAAAAATAGGAAATACAAGTTTGATATTGTATTCTATCATCATTAACCAAAAAATCACATCAAATGTATCCATATACAATAGTTGCAGAGTGTTCATCATATAGGTGTACCTTTGATTGTATATCCCCTGCTAACATGCATGTTCCAAAACTCAGTTGACTGCTTCTGCACAGGAGACTGTGAAGGGGGCAAGTATGGGTTCGTCTGCCCAAGTTTAATATGCTTGCTTCTTACACCAATAACCTATCTCAAAATAAATGAAGCTGGGAGTCTAGATACTAGCACAACACGTATCTTGTACTCTTGCATCAGAAAATGTAGTTGTGGTAGTGTTTTTCTCTGACATCCTGCAAATATGGCAGTTTAAATAAGAACAGTGTCTCTAGTCTTCAGTGGTACATAGTTGATACAGGTGGAAGTGAACGGTGGGTTGTACTGCTAGATCTTATCTGTATGACAGCTGTTGTGTTTTTTTTCCCTCCTTTTTGCTAGGTTTCACCGAAACTAATACCAATGAGGCAGATTTAAATGTGAAATACAGACTGGGCTTAACTTGCAAGAAGGCCTGTTTGCAAATGGAAGAAGTTGATGACTGTCTTGCAATTTTACTTTTTGTTTTTTCCTTTTTTTTTTTTCCCTTTTTTTTTTTTTCCTAAGGGCTCTGTAAGTAGTTTCCAGATAGTTAAACTCAGGCTGTGTCTATAAGCCTAAATTGTATTCTGCTTTCATAACATTACCAATTTTAATGGAATGGTGAATATATCCTCTAAGATTTGAATCATGTTATAGTAAAATGTTAATGATCATTGTAAAAAAGGAAAAGAAAAATGCCTTGTAGTCTCTCTGCCAAATACTAGGTTTTTTACACAGAATTAGAAAACAACTGTGCAAAACTTATGATTACCTCTGTGTTTCCTGATATCTGTTGTTCTGAAACTACAGCACTTATCATGTCCATTCTCCTGTAAAGGTGTGGGCTTTTCTTTTCTGCAGTGGTCTATAACAAATATATGTATCTGTAGAGGGATATTGGGAGTATGGACTTTCCTTTTCCTGAACCTTTTCATCAGTCTGTAACAAAATTGTTTAAAGCGGTGGAAATAATTGGGACCTAAATGTATCTGCTGTTTCCACAGTGTGTGTCTGTTGGTATTGAGAGGCCTGTGCCTCCCAAAGTCCAGCTGTGACCCTTTATATTTCAATCATACAAACTAGAATGGGGCTAGTGTGAAGGAGGAAGATTAAAAAGTGTCCGTCCTCACGCAGACAACTGGTAGCTGCACAATTTCCCACATGAACTGCTCTTATTCTCCAGATATAATGCTTCTCCCCAGCTCCCAGTCAAAGGCAAATGAATAGTGTTTCTGGAGTCAGGTCTGTCCTTCCAGTGTCACATAGAGAAACAGGGCAAGAGAAGGTTGTGGACACCTTAAAGATTCTTCTGAAGGCAATACAGATGGTTGAGGGTAAAACAATATGCACCACTTGTCAATCAAGGCATCAGCAAAATCTAAAGAGTTTGGAACCCAATTACATGATAACTTGAGACAAAATGAAAAGACGTTATCTCAGTCATTTGGATTAAGGTCTTTTTTTCCCCATTAATTACAAAATCATTTTTATATTTTGTTACTTTTGCAAACAGGTAATATGACAGCTTTGGATCTCACATACCAAATCAGTACAATATGTCTTTATTATACAGAGCATGAATTGACTGGAAATCGACATTTACTAAAATACAGTGTTCTCTCCAATATAATGGTTTTTGTCATTTCTGTCATTTGTATAAATAGGAGCATGTAAAGCACTTCAGTTAAAATAATTCCTGACATAATGTTTGACATCAGGACTGGAGCATATTAAGTGACTGAAAAACAAGTAAAATGTAGATGAACAAGAAAAAGAGTACATAATGCCTATCATACATGTAATAAGCATGTTAAGCACATGACATAGAAAGGCATTCTAATACTAAGTGAATAAGGCATTCACCATAGTCAATGTTTGTTGTGGAAGGAATGTAACACATTTCTTGTGCAATATTTAGCTCTTGTACTAGCCTTTGTACAGCATTTTTCCATTCTAAAATAAGAAATACTTCTCTTTCATGGAAGAGTTGCAAAATTTGTCTTGAGCCACACATAGATTTTATAGCAGTAAAACTGCTTTGATTGGAGGTATTATTTTGTATAGTTGCACTTACCGTAAACAATTCTTTGATAATCTCTTGTCAATACCATAACAAGCTACCCTTCCTCCCAGAGAGAAATAAATAAAATGCCTTTGTAAACATCGTTATGCCAGTACAAAAGTATTCCCATAATACTAAGCTGTGACTTGAGCTCATGGCTGCTGATGTGTCGTAGGCCATTGTGTAGCCTGAATCTGTAGGCAAGACCTGATGCTGAGCCCATGGGAAAGAAATGCATTGTACAAAGACCAGTGCTAATTTCATGAATAACATATACAAGTGATTTGGTTGATAGGTAATTTGCATCAAAGACTTGAAACTACATTTATCATAGTGTTCCAGTATATCTTAACACAGCATGTTAGTTTTCACGTTTTCTCTCTTCAGCCTATTTAGGTGTATTTCCTGTGTTGCTCACTCATTCCACACAGGTTAAGTTTGGCCATTTTTATTGCTGTGGAGGTGGACTCAAGTTCTGCTCACAGAGATTTTGCAGATTAAAAATCTGTATATAATAAAATCTGACTATTTTAACTCACTGTAAATAGTTTCCCTTTTGGATAGAGCAGCCCAGAGGCCTCTTCCCTAATCCATGAAGACACTTCAGTGGCAGTTCTAACACTTGTGGTGCTGTACACAGCAAAAGGTGCCTGTCTTTGCCTTCAGGGCCAGAGATGGGTGAAGAGCTACTCTGAGGGAATGGATGTAGTCCCTGAAGGTGTTTTGTTCCTCTTCACTCAAAGCTCTTGTAGAGAGTACCCAAAATGGATGCTGGATTTAGGGGAGGATTGTAAAAACTATTATACAGGGGAAGGCAGTTACTGTTACCTTATCCAGAGGAAAAAAAAAAAACAAAACACAAAGACAAAACAAAAAGACCAAAGAACACAAATATTTAAATAAATGGGCAAGTCTTAAAGAAATCTAGAAAAGAAAATCTTGATCTATTGCAATTACCTATGCTACATTAGTTGTGGGACTGATTGGCTAATTACATTGAACATTTACACATCTATGAAGTACAGGAGAAGAGTCTGAGGGCAGGATCGGGTGTATGCTGCTTCTGCCGTAGAACTTCACTTTGCTGGCACACGCACAGAAGCCATTGTTGTCATTAATACATGGCTATAAAAAGACTAATGACCTGGTAATGTCTGGGAGTCTCGCACCTTGGTTTCTGAATCAAAGAATTAGGACCCAAGAACTGATTTCCAGCTTTTCTGGTTCTCCACTTACTGCCTTGTGGAACATTAGGGGTGTTCTCTGCCTTGTCTCCTGTTGCCGGAAAAGGGGATGTTTTTCTTCCTACCTCACAGGGATGTTGTGAGGAATAAGAAGCTAAGGTCTGTGCAAGAGGTTATTTGTTTCTGTTCAACTTGGGGATCACACTTGATCAAGAGTGTGGAAGAGTACTTGAAGACTGTCATATGTGCTGTTCATTTGAGTTCTGTGTCTTATTTGTATCAGTGTTAATGCAAGAGAGCAAAAGTACATGGTGCTGAAAATTGGGGATAAAAGGAGAACAGGCTCTCTCCATATACAGCAATGATGCTGTAGCAACAGGAGACAAGATATGTATGTCACACATGAATTTTTTTATCTTGAGGACAAAAGATTGTGATAAAATATTGGTATTGTTATGAAAAAGTCATGAGTCCGCACAAGCTAATTGCAATAAGCTTTGAATCCACTTTTTAAATTCACTTGTTAATCAGGAATAAAATTTAAAGCACTCCTAAGTATTTCCCTCTCTGTGGACACAAGTGTGGTTCATAGGTAAGGTATACTCTGAGCAGTAGTTGCAATAGTGGGTATTGCAGGGATGAAGGTTTATTGGGACTGAAATCATCCCCTGCTTAACAGCACTTCACAAGACAAGAACAGTTGATACTCTTTGTCCTGAAGAAGATGATGATTCTACTATATCATCACATTGGACTTCACTTTATATTTTGTTGATTTTTTTGTCCCTGAAAAAAGAAAAAATATAGAAAATGTAGTTGTACTGTAAACTCTGCAAGCTAAATATCAAAGTCCTTCTATGTATTTGCAAAACAATCAATAAAGTAAAGATTTAAAATCACAGGTTTTGTCTATTGTTACCATTCTTCATGATGTTCTGTTCTGCTTTTAGGAGAAGTAAAAGTTTAGCTTGTGTTCACATCAGCATGTCACACCTCAGCACACAGCAAAACCTCAAGGTCTTGTCTAAATGTGGATGGCTTTGATAAACAGAAATAATGAAGCTCGAAAATCAGTTAACAGCTGGATCCTACATGTTCTCTCTTCTCACTGATGTCTCTGTTGGGTCAATCTCAAACATAATTATCACATTCATTTTCGAAATTACTTGTTTTTCAATCAAGTTAAATAATGGACTGCATATGTAGTCCTTAGAGAAGTGATTTTTTACCTTTTGATTAAAACTGCTGTAGAACTGATCACATTTGAGATGTTAATCATTGATGTTAGCGTGTGGCTGCACTCTGAAAATTGTACTGGATGACACATGAAGACAAATTCCATTAACCACCTACTGAATGATAAAGCAGATGATTGCAAAGGGATGAAAATGTCTGTGTGTAGTGGGGTCATCCTTCCATACCTGTCAGAAGGTCATGCATAAATGTGTCATAGAATCATTTTCTTTTCAGTATCATCAGAAAGCAGGTTGATAAATGTGAAGAAAAATGTTTAATCATTAAAAAAAACCTGATATTTTGCTCTGAAATGAAACTCTTCAGTAATTTATATGTGTGGTCAAAATCCAACACCCCTGTGAAAGGGACTACAAGGTAAGTGCCAAAACCACTGAGACAATACAGCAGTCTTACAGTTCTGAAATCCACTCATACAAATATGGAAGGTTATGTTTTCCTCTGACAAGAGGAGAAAGTTGTTTACAGTGTGTTTGGCAGCTTAAAATGGAAGAATTTCAGAGAACACAAGGATGGGGAAGGAATTCCTTTTCTGAATGTATTTACATAACACCAAGTTTTGAGGCTCCAGCAAAGATAAAAGTAGCTATTGTGTTTGTGTTATGAAAACTTGCTCTGCCTGGTTCACATGTTTATGTACTTTTATGTATTTAGAAGAAGTAAGGGCATGGGAAAAATCCTTGCCTTCATGGCGATTGGGTTCTCCATCTGCCTCCCGTGATACTTTGGTTCTACTGATTGTGTTTTATTGGCATAATGGCTTGCAAAAGCAAGCAGAACATTACTTATTTGTGGGAGCAGTAGAGTCTAAAACTAGAATTATTTCCGTGTTCTTAAAACTGTCCCCTGAGTATGCAGTCTGGAGAAAAACTGTTTCATTTGTGTAAAGCTTTGATAGATGATTAGACTGCAGCTGCTGCAGTGATTTCAGGCATTGCCTCTGCTGCTATTGCACAGGTGAGAAATGCTACCTTTGGTGCAGTGCAGATCATTACGCTTGTCTCAAACGTGTGCCTCTATGATGTTCACAAGCTGGTGTCCACCCACCTGGCTGCTGAAGGGTCTCACCATGTATGTAGGTTTGTGCTGTTTTCAACAAAGAAGTGGCACAGCTGCAGCTCCTTTGAAAAATGGTGATGTTTCTTTCCCTGTATTAACTAAGCAGGGAGAGATTTTGTGAAGGTTCAGCTCCTGATCCTGGCCAATAAGATTCAAAGCACATCTTGCTTGTCCCAGGAAAACACCTAACCAGCCTTGCTGCCCGAGGAGCTGGGTGAGAGAGCTGCTCTGGGGAATAATGTCTTACTTTGCAGAAAGGATGGCAAAAGCCACAAGGCTGTGAATGAAGTCAAGAAGGAGCAGGAGATATTCATCTAGTGTGCAAGTAATTTGCCCAGCAGTGTCAAGGCTTGAATTATCCTTCAGAGAATGGCTCTTCTTTTATTAACATGTGCTTTCAAGGGTATGGGCAACTCACTTCCCCTCTTTTCTGGCTCTCCCATGTGCAGGAACCTACCTGCAAAGGTGTTTCAGGGCAAGCACAGAACAAAACTTTAAAGTCTCTTACAGAACTGTCAGGTGAAGCAATGTAGTTCTATGGCACCACAGCACAACACAGAGAGGGATTTTCCCTTTTAAGATAAGATTGTCTAAATGATTTGTAGGTGCCCATGCCAATTACCTGTATTGTTTGAATAAATTCCTAAATAATCCCTTTGGTTCTGTTGCTGGAAGGTACATAATACATAGGTAGAAAAGGGAACTGAAAACTTCTGTGAATGCAGGGAAAACCTGTTTCAAGAAGAGCAAAAACTGCAGCCGGGAGGAGAAATAGTTTGCAGAAACTGAACAAAAGCAACACGAAAGGCAAACTTACATGTTACCTCCGCAAAAAAGGCAAGCCACAGAAGCAACATATTAGTGCCACTTAAGAAAGTATATGTTAATTTAAGACAAATTCAATCTCAATGATTAAGCAGTGAGTGAATACAGACTATGAATTGGATCTGATGCCCATATCCTGCAAATCGTGTTTCCCTCACCCCTTTGGAAAATTTGGCTGTATGAGCAATTAACACTTTCACTCAGATTTGTCCAAAAACAAGGCAAGCTGTGTGATTCTACAGAAGACAAGGCTGTCTTGTCCAATAAATATCCCTAAAAATACAAACTTTGATCAGACACTCTGGCTTGCCAGTCATTTTTGTCTAGTTCCATCTTGCATTTGCTCTAGTATAACCCAGCACTCATGCTTTCCTCTTTCTGGCACCCTACTAATCCTAAAGAAGTAGCTCCCTCTACCCAAGGAAGACTACTCAAATTTCATCAGTTTTCCTGCTTGCCTGGGCTTGTTGTTAGGGGAAGGAGTGGAAGTAGAAGCGTGTGTGCCCGTGTTCCTCTGAGCCATGCCAGCAGGGGAACTGAGACCAGAATAGCAGAGCAGACATCACGGGCAGAGATGGTGCTGGGAATGGTGTTAGAGAGCTACTGCTGAGCATCAGCACCTCTGGTGTGCTAGCCATTTTCTAATGCACTGGCACTCACACATCTCCTGTCAGAAAAAAACCCAGATGCATGGTATGTTCTTCTCACTGTTTTTCACTTTATTTCAACTTGGAGATCACAGGGATGCTCTGTTTGAAAAATTAAAATAAAACTCCCGTGAAGAGCATGAATCCGAGCAAAGAGCCAGAGACTTGGCTACCCAAGCCCTGGACATTTTCCTGCCTGCAGAGCCCACTGGGGCAAGAAGGAAGACATCAGGCTTGGACAGCTTCTCAGATCCTATATCCTTGTCCTGTGGGCTGTGCTTATACAGTGGTGGGGGACAGGTCTGAGAATGGCTCAGGACTTCTTTGGACACAAAGCAGGAGCTGAGATCTGGGACTGAAATGGCACAAAACCTTTTTTCTGTCCTGCAAGGCAGAACCACTACTGGAACTCTCAGTTCCACCAGGGGATGCTTCTCATGGTATTGCTAATACTTCTTCATGTTTACTGGCTGGTATTGCTGATTTTCTGCTGCTGTATTGATTAATCCTGACCTTTTCAGATTCTTCTCTTTTCAGACAACCTTTGGCCTGGAAAAGGAAAAGAATAAAAAAAGTCCACTGCATAAATCTGTTAGCTATAAAACTGAATGATGGTGAAATTACTCTGCAACAGCATATCCTTTTTCCCATTAAGAACAATTCAGCATTTTTAGGACATGTTAACTGCTGCAGTGAGAAGAAGAAGCTGCAGATCAATATAAAATAAACCACAACCTCACAAAAGCCAATTTATAATTTCTAAAGTACTTTTCTTCAGTTGTGCAGGAAAGTCTCTGCTGGTACACCAGTTGAGCAAAGTTACAGAGAAAACCTCAGACTACTTTGGGTGTGGAATTGCAAAACTCATCCAATCTGAAAAAAAACCAAAAACTCTTCATAATGTAATGACAAAAATCTGGAGGTAATCAGTCACAGAAAAACTGAGAAAGGGGAATGATCGCTGATAATTTCACTTCAAAAATGGAGAAGACATGGCTGGTAATTAATTCTCCAAATTTCCCCTGTGTATGTCTCTACCAAACAAGCTATCTCACCTTTTGCAAAACAATCCCTCTGAGAATGCAACAACTTGAGACCTTTTTTCCATGGGGATTTTAATTGTGCAGTAGATTATTTTCACAGTGGAGCTGAAAGGGGTAGAGGGACCAGAGAGCAGCACCGTCATATCATGGCACTGCTGGTCCTGGGGCAGCAAACCCACCCACCAGGGTCATGGGTCCAGGCTGTTGATGCAGGTGAGATCCTCTCTGGGGTGATCTCTATAAGTGCATGTGTTGTTTAAACATATCTTCAAATCTAATCAGATTTAAGTGTGCACCTGGGGACCTTCAGGAGCACCTCAAGGAGCATGAGCTTAGAGCTGAAGGTCGGAGGAAGTCAGACAACAGGCATTGTGACCTGAGAGGGCTTTTTGGCTCCAGCAGAGCGTGGCCAGGCAGGACCTGCCAGCGGATGGGGAATCTGTAGTGTGTACCAGACACGCTGCTGTCCCAGTGATGGTGGGACAGGAAAGCTGGGAAGTGCTGTGCAGTGCAGGTGTCCCCATGCTACTAATTCCCATCTCAGAGCGTGGTCAAGGCTCTGCAGGGCTGTGTGATAAGGGCAGACCCTTCAGCCTGCTTTGCAGAGATTTTGCATCTTTTCCCAGAGATGCTGAGTGCTGAACCCTGGCTTGGGTGGGCACATCTGAAGGCTTTCTGTGTAGAAAACAGCTCTTCTGACAAATTTTGGCAATACCTGACAATTTTACCCCAAAGGGAAACTAATTCATAGAACAAGACAATATGCACAGCATGATGCTTCAGCTGGGGGAGGTGGATGGGGAAAGTGTATGTAGAGGTTGCCCAGAGCAATTTTAGCTACTTAAGTATTAACTACTAAACATGTATTAAATTAGTGAGATTGTGGCCTAAGGATCCCAGGATTACTCCTCCCCAGTGTGGGCTTTCATCTTTGAGTACAAAGTAAATGTTTTAAGTACTTGGCATTCAAATATTAGGAAGGGTTGCACTAAAATCTAGAAATAATGTAATAATAATATAATCTGAAATAATGTAATAATGAGAATATAAAACTAAATTTAATGTAACAGGTTCTGTAAAAATCTAGTAAAGGAAGAAGATAGGAAGAGAATGGCTTTCCTGTGACTTTCATGCCACTTATCACTCCAAATTTTGTATATGCACACAGTGCTTCACAGTTTAAGAGAACTTTGGCAAATCAAACCCAGCAGCAGACATTCATCTTCATAATTACTGGGGCCAGAGAAGAGGAAGCAAGCTCTGATTTCACCACAACTATTGACAGGTGAAACCTTCAGTAATAAAAATGGATACAGCTGGAGTCCTACTAGTTATACAGAATCTTTAAGGTGGGAAATGAAAAGCGGTAACTGTGTGTGCTAAATAAATCAGCACTGCCCTCCCTGCTGGGGAATGTGGTTACCTGTGTTACAGCAGGAGGAGGTCAGTGTCCTGCGCTCAGGCTCTGTGCAATTACCCAGGGGAGTGAAGGGAGGGCTGCAAAGACAGCTGGAAATGGTGCACTCAGCACATCCGCATCCACAGAAGGATAATACCCAAATGCACTGAAATGACAGGAGGCAAGGTCAATTCTTAAGTGGTTTCTGGCACTAAAGCCAGAATTGCAGAGAAGGAAAGCTGCTATATTCTCTAGGTGAATTAAGTTGGTGGTCTAACATGAGTATTAATTCCTCCCCAAAGCATGATTTGCTGGGGTGGTGTGAGGTTGGTTGCTGCCCCAGCTGTGAGGCTCTGGGTGACGGTGTGCCAGCCAGCCCCCACCAGCACCTTCTGCCAGCTTTGTTGCTGTTACTAATTTTTAAGGCATCACAAAAAGTTAGAGGTCCTGAAGCATGCCATGGAGCTGTGGCTGAGATATTATTCAAAGAAGAGGGCTCTTACTGCTATTTGAGTGGTTCCCAGTAAGATTGCAGAGATATTTGCTAATCCTAGTAAACAAAAAATTCCTGCAGCTAAGAACCGTCTCCAGAAAGCACAGGGAGGGCTGACTCTCCCACGTTGTTCCTCCACTGTTTTTCTTCACCCTCAGTCATGTACAAACACAGTACTTTTCACCCTTTTCCCTGTGTGGGGAAAAAAACCCTAAAATTTTTTCTTATAACAAGAGTTTTTTTAAATACTTCTTCCACATGATCCTAGCAGGATCCTCAGCATGTGTACATCTGTATGAGTGTTAGATAAAGGGGAATAAGATGGTAGGCAAGCATGTTACACTGATATTAAGTGACATGGAACTAGAAATGCCACAGGTAAATTTAAGGATAATTTAAAATTTCCTTGGCCAAGTCACTGTCTTGTTGCCAGTCCTGGAAAAGCTATCGTGAATCTTATTAAAAGCTGTAGTGTCTAAAACTCCTGTAGCCACTGAAAATGAGGGAAGAGTGAGACAGCATGTAGGGGAAAGTTCAACTTTCAGCGTCTCAGAGCTTTTTAGGTAACTGAAGAGCATAAAGTTTACCAATTTATATTTTGGACAGTGTCAGAACTTACAAAACGCATGAAGTGCTGGCAGGGCAAGGTCTGACCTCAGTAGTGAAGATATGTATTACTTTCCATGGATTATTTTTGGACAGGTGAAAATAAATATTGCTGATTACAAAATGGGAACTGTGTGTGTGATGCCAGAGCCATGGTACTGATGTGAGCCTGAGGCCACTGCTGCTCTTGGGACAGCTGAGCCTCCAGGCAAGGACGTGGTGGGGACCACAGCTTGGGGTAAGGGTGCTCTCTGTGTGCTCAGTTTGGACTCTGGCTTTTAGTCAGGCTCTGGAATAGTCCCCAGAAGACCTTGGTACAATGAAAGACAAAGGAAAATGTAAGACTATCTAGAAGAACCAGCAGCTCATTTTAAAAATCACAGGTTTGGAGAGAAGCAATTGCTGTACTCCCAAGCACAAGAGAAAAATTTGTTCCTTACCTGTACCTATGGCTGGGAAAAGTCTTGTGAAACTTGTTTTGAAGACAAACTTTTGGCCAATAGAGGTAGTTTTCCTCTTAGCAGAAAAGTTATTATTTTTCCTGCCATCTCACAGCATCATTAAAAGTTCATCCTTCCCCTTAACCTTAATGTCTGCTGTTACAGAGTATAAAGTAGGTCTGACCATCTGTATGTTCCCCCTATTAAATGCCCTTTTCATAATTAATTGTACAGTAATTCTCCCAGGGTGGTAGGACTGGCAAATAACGGTGCATTCCAATGCAAACATTCTTTTGATGAGGGTAAACCTGCTCCAAGAGAGAAGGCACAAGGGACAGTGCAACCTTTGCCCATTGTCCCTACAACAGGGTCATTTCTCTGATGTTTGTGGCTAAAGGAACTTACAGGATACTGTTGTTCAAGACAATTTCCCAGGTTGCTCACACTGGAAGTCCTCAAGTAACCCTAGAAAAAAATGAGGATATTACATGACTATTTCTTGGGATTTTTCATGCTGTGTAAAGTATTGTGGGGGCAGAGGGACGTGCTGCATGAAACAAGGGGAGAGGCGTGTGTTCCTGAATTATCAGCAAAGCAGGTTTCCTGCTCTGCCACAAGATAACATGAGAGGAAAGTGCTCAAGTCTGGCAAATGAGACTGCTCTCAGCAGGAAATGCAAAAAAAATCACGATTTTTTCCTCTTATCAAAGCTGAAAGGCTTCATCCCTGCTGAAACTGTGCTGCCTGGTTTTGGGTACCCACCCACTGCAGTGTGCCTGGAGCCCCTCTACCCTGGCATCTCATGCCGCTCCAGCCAACACTTCAGCAAAAGAAATGTTCCCACTCAGGGAAACTGCAACCCTGGCAAAAGCCTGGAAACAAGAACTGAAGGCAAACAAATGGGATTTCAGGCCATTTTTTTCCCTTTAAGTAAGGGTCACTGGAGTGGCTGAGCACCCTCCCACCAGCTTTCAGAGCAGCTGGTCCAAGACCCTCCTCCATCACCTTCTGCAGGGCTTCACCCCTGTTCACTTCCACGGTCCTGCTGCAATGGTGCTGGTTTCAATTTTTTCTCTTGGCAGCCTTTCATGAAATTATATTATTTATAGTCCCGTGTCCATTCACATCATCATTACTCTCTAACAATAAACTTAATAATGCCTTTGCAAGCCTTTGTTATTTGCTGAATGCTGTGGGGTGCTGTGTTTCAGAGCGATCATGCACTTTATAGAGCCTATGATTTGTCTCTTGGGTATGTTATCTTGCTATTAGCTGTAAATAGGGATCTAGATAATGTTTTACATCTGTACCATTAAGAAGCAACAAATTAGACTCTTCCCTAGCCTCTTCTGCTAGCACACGAATCTTTGTTAACTTCAGGAAAAATGGTATAAAAAAATCACTATTTGTAAAGATACTGAGAAAACCCCACAATTCTGTGTGCTTGAGACTATAACAATTGAGAATTTTAACCATATCTGGTTGAAATTTGATACTTCTTTTCCTGGGAAAGCCCCAGATTATTGTTATTTGTTTTCACAGCAAAATGAAAAGAAAGCCCAAAGCGTGAAATTTTCTTTACAAAATGAGGTAAATATTAATTTCAAATCCGCTATTTTGAACATTTTGTTTCAATGAAATGCAAAATAAAACAGTTCAAAATAAAAATCCACTTAAAACAAAAAAGATAAAAGTATTCCTTCTTAGTGAAAGAGAAGCATTTATTTTCAATGCATTTGCAAAATAAAATAAGCAACTTCTAGGTATTCTCTGGGAAGTTGTTTTCAAAGGCTGACCAGACAGCAGCTTTGAAGTTAGAGATAACTGAGCAAAAAATTCTGAAGTTGTCCCTCTGCAGTGTGGGAGAGGTTTTGATCAACTCCTACAAGGCAGGGGAACAAATGCTTTTTAAAATTTTCTTTCCACATTGACAAAGAACCAGCCTTTTGGGGTTTTTGAGGTTTTGAGCTGAGGTTTTGAAGGTTAAAGAGCAGCTTAGTTTTGGACAAAGGGGCTTTCCAGATGGACAGCCTGTGCTGGGCAGGGTGCTGAGGTGGTAGCACAGACAAACTGCCTGGGTCCCTGCTGGCCCCTCGCCCTCCTGCCTGCTCTGCCTGAACTCTCTTTAAAGGGTGCATTCCACGCAGTACAACATTTCCAAAAGTGAGGTGTTCAGAGGTTTGAAGTCCTGGCTGAACACTCTGAAACGGGTTTAAACACCTTGGATAGTGTTTAGGCACTCAATGGGGTCAAAATCATGTCATTGCCTGGACACCAGCAATCTCCCCACAGGCTGCTTTTTGCCTTTTTCTTGCACATGTGATTTTTCATCTGAAGTTTTTCCTTCTTGGGAGCACTGACAGCACCTGGCACTAATGGAATAGAACTTGGGAATTCACTGCCAACCCAAATGCATGAGGAGACCACTGGAGCTCACAAGATACGCTACTTCATCACCAAGCTCATGTTTGTCCACCTCTTAACATATTAACCAGCCTCTCTGCTTACAGACACAGAGTGATTTGTTTTGATGGAAACCATCACCAGGATGGAGAGGGGACCTGTCCACAGCTGAACAGACACTGGTGCCTGTGAACACATGGTTTGTGGGTGATGTTTGGAGTAAAGGAATTCTTTTTATCACAGGATCAGTGAAATAATGTGAGCAGGGCTGTAACTGCCTGATGAAGCTTAGTGCACTTTCACAAGATGAAAGCATCACAACTTAAGACTTGGGGAAACCTGGAGTTTGGGAGGGATGTAGCTGCTGGTGGACACCACAGGATGTAAAACTCCACAAAACACCATTCTCCAGATTTCTCATGTGAAGGTATATGGGGTTCAACACAGCTTATCAGCACCTCACGGTGGTAGGCACTGTCCTGAAGTAATGTATGTTACAGCCAGAGCACAAAAAATGTCATCTCAGCTTATAGGCATTGATGACGTGTAGGATGGCATCCGCTGTGACAGTGACTAATGGAAGAAAATTAAAGTTTTATGGAATATTCATAGCTTTCTTAGCATCTCCCATTCTACCTTGAAGAGATCTCCTGACACACTGGGCTAATTTTTCAGTGTTGGTTTAACTCCCTTCCCATTCTCACTGCTGAATTTCACCTGCTCTTTTCTCTGACTCTACAGCTGAGCACTGATCCTGGCCCCAGGGTACAATGTCCCAGGCACCTGGTGAAGGTAACTGGCTGCTTCTCACTGAATACTTGCTAAGGGAGACTCACCCCTGCTTCAGGGCTTTAATTCACTTACCTGCTGCCCCTTGCTGCCAACAAGTTTCCCTTTATTTACTTCAACACAAGTTTCCCTTTATTTATATCAGCTGTGCACTGTGCAATTAAGAACAAGACCAAGGGATATATTTTCAGCCCCTCTTCTTTAAATTCTCAGTCTTCATTGGTCTCTGGGGTGATTTCTACTATTTGGTTTTTGGTTAATAAAAGCCAGCAGTCAGAAGGGTTACCTATGATTTCAGTCCTTTCATGTACTCAGAAATGTTTCTAGGAGAAGCAAGCTAACATTGTGATGTTGCATATCTGCAGCAATAAGAAAAAAAATTGATTTTTCTTCACAGAAACGTGGGCTCATATAGATCCACAAGGTGAGTTACTGCACAGCAAGACACTGTTGGGGAACCAGGATTGCAAATGTGGAAACCAAAACCATACGTTTTGAACACAAGAGGAACTCAAGCCCAGCTCTGGAGGTCAGCCTGTAATTGCTGGATGTGCAAGAGCAGAAGGGACTGGGCAAATGCTTCCTTTATTTTAATACATCCAAATAGCCTTCTTCAAAGGGATGCCACAGAACATCTCTGGGAAGCAGGACAGGTACATGAATAACTTGAGGGTCAGGTACTGTGTCATCCTGGTATATTCAAATTAAGGCAAGTAAATTCTTTCTGTTCTTTGTCTCTTTGTGTGTCACACCTGCCACTTTTACTCTTCACCCCACCTGGAATTAAAACATCCCTGAAAGATCGGGGGAGAAAGTAAAACCACAGCAAAGATGAAGGCATCAGCTGGAGGCTGAACTGTGCTGGGATCTAATGGAAGTACAGGGCCTGCCTCAGCCTCAGTGGCCTACGAAGAGAGAGGCAAACTGTCCCAGATGTTACTGCTCCCCACCAGCCTCTACACCTCAGTCCCTGGAAGGGACTGCTTGGCAAGCCAAAACAGCAGGAGCTGTCCCAGGGAAACTGATACTTCCAGGTCTGGCAGGGGTTCCTTGCAGAAGGCATCTGTCCTCCATGTCAGGCAGAAGAGAGATCATTCTTTAAACTTAGACCTAAACCTCAGCAACTTTATTCTCCAAATCAGAAGTTACACACTCCTGCACATCCAGGTGTGTCAAGGCCATGCCAGCGAGTGATGAAACAGCAAGGAGGTGATGCTGGTCCACTGGTGTATCCCTAAATGGGCTCACAGGTGCACCCAGGCAATTAGACAGCATCACTAGTGAAATAAATGAACACCAAAGAGGATTTCAAGCAGACCAGTTGTATAATCTAAGGGTAGTGATGACACTGAGTGGGTGCAGCAGGGCTGATGTTGTTGGAATGGCCCCAGCGCGAGGTGTAGGAAGATGAATGGGTCAAGCCCTGCTTTACTTCCTGCAAGAATCCCTTCCTCTGCAGGTGAAAAAGCCAAGGAAAAGAGAAGCAAAGACTAACCTAAACTCACAGTCTGAGGACCTTGTCTTTACTTGACAGCACACACTGCCAGGGCCATGCCCAGACTCTGCACTGACATCCAGTCTGCAAACTTCCCAGACTGCTCCATCCAAGTAGCTGCTCCCAGGGTCTGGGTTGACTGGTGGAGATGGGGCACAATGGCAGGCACCTGCTGGGAACAGTGTTAGATGCCTTTTCCAGTGTTTGGGGGAGTGCTGCTGCAGCAACTGTGAAATCTCAGCCAGTGGTTCCCCATGGGGCTGCTCAGTGTGGCACCAGGCATGGTGGGATGATGTGGGGAAGCTGACAGCCTTTGTTCCATTGCAGGCACAGATTTATAGGAGAGGACCATTGTCGCTGACCGCTTGACCGCCCGGCTGGTCAATGGGCGACAGAGTCGTCGAGTGCCTGGACAGCGGGCTCACGCTGCACAGTCGTATGCAGTGGCAAGGCAGTACCTTTAGCCTTTGCGGGGCAGCTCT
>VZTJ01006513.1:0-34421 GCA_013397795.1 Orthonyx spaldingii
TTGACTGCCATTTTTGCTGGCTCCTTTTTTGTGGTGACCTTCTTTATTATTATGAATTTATAATTGCTGTGTCCCTATTAAATAGTGGGGCCAGATTACTAGTAAGAAAGTAATGTCCTGCCAGTGGTCTGTCAGGCTCCATTTTGCTCCCCTGGTTGAATGAAGTGCTGTAGCAGTTGGGAGAAAGCAGACCTCCTCGATGTCAAGGACTGGAGCAGGGAGCAGCTGCCTTCTCAGAGGTAAGTTAGGATCAACGCAGCAACACAACAAAACAAATTTCCAAACATGACATGCAGCTAATTCCTTTGCAGTAATAGTTTCTTGCTCAGCCATCACGCACAATAAATTAAATCCATGTGAAATTTAACAGGGGAGCAATAAGAAAGTGGGGAAGGCAGAGAAAGAGGCTTCTTGCTGCAGTTTTCAGGGGGCAGCACTGCCCATATTTTCCTTTTAGACAGAAACAAAGAGGATTTCCTACAGACAAAAAATATCATGTCCCCCTGACAGTTGGATAAGCTCAACATTGGTGCTCACATCCTGAGAGGTATCAGGAAAGAGCTGCTTTGTGGAAGGGCTCAGCTTTGGCTGTTTATCTGCTCAACCCTGGCACACTGAAAGGTGTCACATTTTGTGTGAAGTCAAAGCTTGTGTGAAGCTCTTCCAAGTCTTATTTACTGTGAGAGAGAGGTTAAGCAAACAAATTAACCCTGGGGAAAGCCTGGCAATCTGTGCAGAGGCAGCAGCATTCTGTCTTTAAGAAGAAATCCCAAGCCAGCCATGCCATTTTATCTCTGCTCGTGCTACTAAAAACCATCCAACCTCCCTCCCACATGTTCACATGTGATGCTCTGGTGTGCAGCTGTTTATACCAGCCACCACAGACTTGACACTCAACTTCTGACATGAAAAAGTAGTTTATATATATATATACATGAATTCTTGTTGATGTCCGTGCCTTCAAAATTAGATACTCCATGGCAGTCTTTTCCTTCTTCATCCTCCAAAGGGTTTCTCAGTGAGGATCAAACCACAGCTCTATCAGCAACCATCATATGATATTGCAGTCCAAACTTCATAGAGTCAACTGGTTGATACACGAACTTTAGACACAGTGACTTAAGTTCAAGTGCTCCTCCTGCATCAGTGAAGGGAAAAATAAATTTTAAAAAAAAGCAGCAGTCATGAAACAGTACAGTAGTACAGATGCTAAATACTGGTACTCCAGAGAACAACCATCTTTGCAATTAGAGAGGAATATGGCTATAAAATCAGCTTACAACATTTTTAATCATATAGTCTTAAGACTTATGAAAATACTAATTTTGTTCTGAGGTGAGACAGTCCCATAAGACTTGAACACTTCAAAAGGTTTTCACCAGGAAGCACAGCTCCCTGGGAATGTAACTTGACCGATAAGCTCTGTGAGGGACATATTGTGGAATGCAGAATCTAAGTTAAGTCCGTGTTTGTACACGCCACTACGGCAACCATAAATCACATCATCCCCCCCAACGTATTGAGTACAAGTTCAAAGCTTTAACGCACTCACACTGCCATCTTGACATGAGCACCCACACTTAAACTAAAAAAAAGATAGAATGTTGGACTGACAGTAGATTTTTATCACGGTCATACTTTGTGTAGAGACTTTCCATCCAGAGATCTTTCATCAAACAGCATTATCATCTCCCCTAAAAAAAGATGTAGTAGAATCCAAATCCATCCAAACTTTGCTAAACGCCAGGATTAGGAGTGTGGTTTGTGTGGAAGTGACAATCTCAGAAGCATGCCAGGATCTAATAGGAACAACTAGAATCAGTCAGCTAAACACGTTCTGCCGGGCCCTTGGCAAACTACTCTGTGCTGTAATGCATGGAAAGAAGTAGATTAGAGAATCAAAAGGGGTGTATTACATTCTCAGAAGCTGGAGTTGGTTATAAGTCTATTAGCATAACAAAAAGGAATGTAACAGGGCAGGAGAGCTGCCAAGGGGAGTGCTGGTAATTGCAGTCTCAGGAAGAGCAAACAGAGCTCCTGCGGGGGCTGGCAGCAAGCAAGCACAGAGAAAGCCAGCAAAGGCTTCCAAGGGCTTTGGGGAAAGTGGAAAACTCTTATCCTTTCTGGTTTGATCCTGTGTGGTTGTGCAGAAGGACAAAAGAGCTCACTCAGCACTGAGCAGAGGAAAGAGGTTGATAGATCCAGAGGCAGACCATCTGTCTGGTCAGGGAAAAAGGGGTAAAGCAGGTGTCTGAATCTGTGTCTAGGAGCCACCAGTGGAGCAGCATGTCCAGAAATCTGTCAAAGAGCATTTTCCTATCCCACATGGCTTGCAGCAATGAAGTAAAGGCCAGTGTGCTCCTCCTGGCCAACATCTATGTGCCCCTAAGACCCCTTCCCACAACCAGGGAGACCCTCTGAGCCAGAGGCTGAGCCAGGTGACTGCAGGATGGTGAGGAAAAGGGCAGCCCTCCTCTTGGAAGAACAGCACATTTATTCAGCTGATTAATTTTTAACAGGGAGGGAGAGCAAACACAGGGGAAAGTGGTTCAACTGAGAAGAGGGGAAAAGTTGTGAAACAGAACCAGAAAGGAAGATGAAGAGCGGGAGAGCAGGGCAGAAGGTGTTGCTCACAGGCAGATGCCCACCTTCCTGAGGAGCTTGTCTGGGGCTGATGGGAAGTGATTTGTGCTCCAATTAATGTTTTCATTTATTTCAGAACAAAGAAAATGGTTTGTTCAACCAAACATATTTTTGGTTTGAAATGTAATGTCAGAAACTCTTGAATGACTGTTTTCCTTTCTTTTAATAAAGAATAAAAAAATCATACTTTCAAAAATTCTCTCTCCATAGTCAGGATTAGACACTTCAATAGAACATGACCTGAATTAATCAAGCATTCTATCCTACCTATAGCTGAATATTTTTTGAGAGCTTATGACTAAAAGGCAGAAACAACCTCCCTGTTTAGCATCTCATCAGGCCTGTGCAAGATCTGGATACATCCATCTCCCATAACAGCACAGGTCCAGGTCCCATTCCTCCTGCCAGTGCAGGCAGTCATTGTAAGCTCTCAGCAGCTAAGGAAGACAGAAGTGATTTTGAGCACCTCTGTGCAGATCTTCACCCTGTCCACAGCCCTCACTCCCCACAAACACCTCCCAGAGGCACAGCATCTGTGAAGGACACCTGGAAGCTACGCCTGAACAGAAGCTAAATTACATAGCTTTGGGCTACATTATGTGCTTATAGATAGTAGCATATGTGTGTCTGGGTGTCTGTAGCAGGAACAGCAGAAAAACAAGAGGGAAGGCAGCAAGCAAGCACTTGATCTGACTGAAAAATAAAGGAGAAGTTTGGAGGTCAAGAACTGCTTGAGAAGTTGTGACTGAAAAGGATGTCTCATGCTGTTTGTTTCCACCTGAGCTGAGGGTGGCAGGATTGTGGTAAACAGCAGTCATTCAGTAACATCTGATTCCATTGCCTGTTTTCTCTGAGAGTAAACCACATATATGGAGAGCCTTTGGCTGCCCATCTGGGTCACGCGGGAATAACAACATGATGGGAATGGATGTCTCGTGATGTTATTTATTGGGCTAAACATGCCAAGTAGTGCAAAAAGGCTTACACACTCAGGTCAGTTGTGTTGTTATTGCAGCATTTACTGGTCTTGTAGCTCCCTATGCACCACTTCAAAAGTTACTGGGGTCTGCCACATGACCTGTGAGCAAGCAAGCCAAGACTTTTAACAATATCTGTTTTCCTCTGTTTCACAGGTCAGTGCTCCATATAAACTGCCAGTGTTCTCCAGAAAGATTTATTGTGAAATACAGCATAGAAAACATTGGGGCAAAAATAATAATGAACACATTGCTTCTGTTTAGGAGGGACTATCCATGTGATGTAGGTGCAAAAAAATTCCCTGCTTTGAAACACACATTTTATCTATGCAGATCACGGTCTCGTAATTCTGTGCAGCATTTCAATGGCACTTGCATAGAAAATGGTTTGCTCTCTCACAGAGCAAGCAAGACTGGGAGACTTACTTCACTGACTCCAGGAAATAATTTGCCAGTGCAAACTTGTGAACCATTAGCAGCCAAATACTCTTAAGATTTACTCAAGACAGAGAGCTACTGCATACCAGTTCAGATCATATTTCTTGTCCTGCTCTTCTTTAAATTATGAGTTTTCACAGGGCTAAGTTACTTGCATGTTTATTTTCTTTAACACAGCAAGCCTGCAGCTGGCAATAACTTTTTAGGTCATCTGGTTGTGAACTTCTCATTTCAGCTTCTTCTGGGTTGCCCACTGTTGTTTTTAGGTGATGTCAGACAAAAACCCAAACTGTCTCTTAGAGCAGAACTGTTCATATACAGACCAGACTTCTACCAGTACAAACAGTGCAACAATAATAGTAAAAAAAAAAAAATAAAAAAATAAAAAAAAAAAGAAGAAGGAGTAAAGGAGTACTGCTATAAATACTTTTATTGCTGGCATAGATGATTTACTGCCCACTTAGTTAATCCCTATAAAATAGCACAGCTGAACACCTTTAAGTTTCATGCATACAGATGACTAATTAAATACACAGTTAAATGGCTTGACCTGGCACTATTCTGACCATTAAAATCATTAAAGAAATAGAGTTTGTGGTTCCCTCAAGGCAAAGTGTTCCAATGAATAATTTGGATATTGCAGTAGCTTGGGGCAGTTTGGGACAAACAGGGTATTCACAAGCTGGAGGGATTGGCTTGGGAACCAGCACCTGTGAAACTGACTACCTGACCTCATCTCTCAGCCCGTGACTCCAGCTCATTGCTCTGTGCCATGGAGACCAGGGTAGAAGGACACAGAGGACACTGGGACTGGGGCAAAAGTTAAAAAAATTCAGTCAGAAGTACTAATTCATATTTTGACAAAGATTCAGCTGAATTCAAGCCTGAATAATGCCTGGGTGCAATTACAGTAGGAGATCAGCCAGGACCACAAATGGACATTCCTCAGCTCCTGTCCCCTGTTCATTGGCAGTCCCAAGGGCAGCTCAGGTCATGCAGCTGGAGCATCACAGCTGACCATACAGGACACCCCACCAGCACCTAGCATCATCTCTGCAGGACAAGGCATGGGCCAAGGCAAGGCTGAAACTCCAGCCTAGCTTGGAGTATTTGAATAACTAAACTTTTGTGACAAAACAAGAGCATTCTTGGAAGGGTATCCTCTGTGCTTTTATGAGACAGTTTCCATTGCAGTTTCCATTCTGAAGAGTCTGCCCCTCACCCTTATGTTCATGGTGTTGTGTTCATGTGCTGGTGTTGTGTTCATGTGTTACTAGGCTGGAGTAAGCATTTCTTGTCACTAAGTGCAGTTTAGCCTCAGAAATTATTATATTTCTGCTTACTTAAACTGTCCTAATTCTTCAACAGAAGTACTATTTCAACAGAAGCAATTAAAAAGTTCTGCCATAGTAACAAGGCACCTGCTCTATTAAAACCCCATTTGCCTTTTAGTTCTGCTTGACTTTCTGGAGTAATTTTTGAGCAGGCAGGGGGTTTTTTTGGTTTGTTGGTTGGGTTTTTGTTGGGGTTTTTTGTTTGGTTGGTTTTTTTGTTTTCTTGGGATTTTTTGTTCTACTAAGAATGTTTCTCTTCAAGAAATAACAGTATTCATTAGAAATGTTGAGTTTGTGTCATGCAGTTTGTAAAACTGAGCTACCATGAAATTCGTGAATTTTTTTCAGAGGACAGCAAGGTGAAACTTGCTCATTTTCACCCACTAATTACCAGGTGGAAAGACATATGATAGATGTAAAGATGCTACTGCACTTGTAAAAGTGATAGAGAACCAAGCCATGTCTGCAAAGGTGATAATTATATTAATAGAGACTAAGCCAAGTATCTTAACAAAGCCATTATAGCTGGAGCCTATATAAAGCATGGGCACTTGGGGGAAACAAGTGCAAATGGAAGTCTGCTTTATCTTTGCTGAACTCATCATTAAGTGTTGTTTGAATTTCATGTGAAATTCACTCTTTTTTGCAAACAACCACACCAATAAATGAGGCATTGTCCCGTTGACATCAGGTTTGACTGAGAAACTGTGTTTCTTTGTAAATAGAAGACAGACACAAATATGAATATATGTTTTTCCCAAACGCATTCATATTTGTTCACCTGTTTTCAAGGCTCAGGTGGTGATGCTGTGGTTGGATACACTGGCCACCACCACCCATCCTATGTCTCACCTACTGATGAAGACACGTGGTGTGAACATACTCTTGGGTACTGTTCTACTGCAAGTAATAGCATGGACTTGTTTTCATGAGGATTTGGCAGATACAACCTTCCAATATACTTCTGAAATCAGAGCTTCCATAAATGTTGATACTTGATGAACTTCCCTACTAAACCACTGCCAGCAAGCATTTTTCTCTGCTTTCCCATGGCAGGATAAGCCACCTGTTTCTCTTCAGTAGCATAGTATTGACGGTAGCCATCCAATAACTGGGTCAAGCTTGGCTATGTGGGCAAAATGCATGAGAAACTTCTCTGGAAATACCAGCAATGCCATGTCAGGTGAGGCCATCCGTGGCTTCTCTGCACATGGGCAGAGTAACATCACCTGAGGCTGAAAACTTTGGGTCTCCTACAGACCACATGCAGCATCTGTCTGAAGAGAGCTGACATCCAGTATAAAGTATGTGGCACCTTTATACCTCTATGAGTCTGCTTTTTTTTTACAAGCATCCACTTGTTCCTTTCAACAGACAACTCCATCTTGATATTATGAGCACTGCCCAGCTGAAATATCTGTTTCCACCACCTCTTACTGCTATGCTGTAAACTGCAGAGGTTTTATCCAAATGTGCTCCATCATTTTTCAGAAATATAGTAAAAGGTATTTCGGGGAAGATACCTACTTCTGAAACAGCCTGAACAAATTTGAATAGCAGAAAAGTTAAGAGCCAGGAGAAAAAAAAGCTTTCATCATCCTCACTTGAGGCCACAGATTCACCTGAAGGCAATAAGTTGGAGCTGACACTGATCTTCCCACACTGATCTTCTCCCAGCACAGTGCCTGATCATCAGGTAATGAGCAGGGATTAAGGACCCCATGAGAGGCTTTCACTTGGCACAAGAACTTCCTGCAGTAGAGCTGGAGAAGACTGTGATGTCTGTAGGTAGAAACCTTCCTCTGCATCTTCCCGAATAAGATAAAGCCCCTACGGACTGGCCAGGGAATAGGAGCAATATCTCACTCTATATGGGCAACCACCACTACATATCATATCAAAATGGCACAGCCCAGTAAAGACCACAAGTATTTACATGCAAAACCTTTTGATTCACCAGTTGTAATCCAACCCTCCTTTCATGACAATGGTTCAAACCATGTCAATAAATGAATCATATTCATGGGGTTGTTCACAAGATGTTGATGAAAAGTGGTCAGTAAATGTCTGCAGGAGCATTTGCACCGAAGTGGCCTCCTGTTTGTTATCTGAATTGCAGATTAATTAAACCTTTATGAACATTGGCTGATAACTCATGAATTTAAACAGACTATATGTGATTTTCCTCATCTGGCCATGAAGCTGATACATTACAGTACTGCTCAGATGAGAAGAAATTAATACCAAATATATATTATATTACCAGGTCATATGTTATGAAACATAAACAGTCCCACAAAAACCTGATTGCATTGGGGATAATTTGCAAACAGAAATTAGACTGCATTTTTAAAATAAGTTGTGTCTAGTTCAACTGTGAATAGTTGCCTGACTAATAATAACTGACCAACAGAGATCGAGTAGCAGGTATCGTATTCAGTCATAAATCCAATCTAAAAATAATTCCCTTAAAGTCTTTTGTGAGTAAACTCCAATACATTCAAAGGAAACACAACTGCCTCCTGGACAATCTGGCAGTAGAAAACAAGACAAAATATGCTGAATAAATTATTCACTGCGAATTGTCCCTTTGACTCTAACTTTGACAAGATGCTTCTTAGGAAAATCCCTTTTTAAAATAGATAATATAGAACTACATATCAGAATATGTTAGGAGCCTTTAAAGAGACCTGAATTTTCTGCCAAGCCAAAGTTTATTTAATGACTATTTCAAGCAATGTGGGGAAAAAACAGTACTGAAAAAAAAAATCACAGTTTTGTTTCACTGCATTTTTATTTACCTTTTAATCTCTCTCTGTTTCATTCTCACTTACCCACTGTGGAGCCTCTATATTATTGGTTACAGACTTGAAGTAACAAAGTTCAAAGCCACAATTTCTGATTGAAGCTTTAGTTTATCCCTGTTTGCTCTCTCTACCAGTTGCCTTGGTCTTTTTGCAGCATATTTTTGTTTCCCAACATTTTTCCTACCAGTTAAATTTTAGTTTTGTCTCACATATAGAATCATGAGGACTAAGAAGTGTTAGAATTTATTACAGTACATTATAAGATTATTGCCATAAGGTTTTCATTCCATTTCAAAATTCAGAAAATAAGTGTGCAGCCTAGTGGGAGGTGTCCCTTCTCAGGGCAAGGGGGCTGGAACTAGACTTTTAATGGCCCTTCCAACCCAGACTATTCTATGATTCTGTGGTCAGGTTGGATAAGGATTTGAAGATATAATACAGCAAAGAGCTGACAAAGAGTTGTGTCTCCCTGACAAGTCTTCTTAACAGCTATGAGTGTTTTTGTGCTGCTCACAAGGCTCTGGGCTGGGGCGAGAGGGCTGCAGCAGAGGCTCGTACCATTACTGCGAGCGGGCAGCGCAGGGTCTGGCATGTGGCATGCTTGCCGATGAGGGAAAGGCATCCCATGCACCTGCTTTGTGTCTGCGGCGTGCCACGAGCTCGCAGTGACATGGTCTGGCTTGCGGCATTCCACAGGGTGAGGGCAGGCATGCGAGACACCGCGTCCCGGCCGCGGCCTACCGCCCGCCGCGGGCCTTGGCCTCGCCACTTCCCAAACCCTGCCAGCTGCTGACCAACAGCACCGTCAGATGGAATGCTAAAGGGAAACGTGTTGTGAACTTTCACCTACTTGCCAGCTGTAACTTGAGGGAAAGGAAGGTGGAAGACTGTTAATTTAGGCCATACTCTCATTCTACATTTTTAATACTGAGGATGCTGTAGGAGATCAGTATTTTATGATGGCAGAGCAGTCACCTCAGCCTTCTTTACCAGAACAAAGTGGTTGGTGAGCAATCCCACTAGATACATAGGAATTGCTGCAGTTCATTACACAGCGAGGCAGTCTGCTGTACTCAGACCCCAGTACCACACATATTTGGAGATGTGGAAAACTCTGTCATAGGAAAAAATTAAAAGCCTGCTTGTTCATAAAGAGGTAGACAGCTTCAGGAGGAAGATAGTAGCAGAAACACTTATCACGTAGAACACCTAGTAACATTCCAACAGGAGTACCAGCTATTTGCCTGCATCCTCTAAAGGACATGAAGCTGCTCATTTTCTGCAATGCTTATTTGTAGGGCAAAATGGGTAGAGGAGCTTCCTATATTGATAGAGACCTTTGTAAGTGCCAAGCATTGCTTGATCTCATTCCCACATCTTCAGCAGGGAGAAGCCTGGGTCAGCCTGTCAGGGTCCAGCCTGGTGCCTGGCAGCCAGGAGCTGCATTCTCTGCTGAAGAAGCACCCAAACCTGGTGTCAGAAGTGTCATGACACTCACCTCACTTCATCTCAGCCTTTGCAAGTCCTACCTTCATTTCTTGTAGTACATCAGAGCTCAGTAGATCCAGAACCAGAGGAGAAAAAAAACCCAAACAACAGAGCAGGTGTTTTGTGTCTAGAAAAGCCACTGTTCATGAAGAGGATTGTGTGAGTAATGGAGAGGTGGATACTGTGGGATGGCACATATCTCAGGAAAGGAAGGGCTGACTCTATGAATTACTGACCAACAGAGTGGAGATCTGCCACTTCTGAAGTGAAGACCTCAGTACATGGTAGGTCTTTAATACTTCTAGTTTCTTCTTCACTGCAAAGCCAAGATTATGAGGGTAACCACTGGCAGAGCCTAACATAGGCTTCACTGCACTGTACTCCATCAAAAGCCCAACATTTTTTTAGTTAATTCTATGATTCTTTTAATAATTGTTTCAACCTTAATTATACCAGACCTCCCCTTTCACACCTACCAGGACAAATTATCTAGCTAGCTAGAGCAGAAGAACAGGGTTTTGTCTCCTGCTTGTGATTACGCCATGAGACACTGGGGGAAGCAAAGAATGAACTTCTGCCTCTCTTACTACAACTGTGATCATCTCATCCCCTGTTTCAGAGCCATGGCTTTTCCCTCACAGTGGTGACATTAGGATCTTGCAGCAGATTTTGAGTGCTCTTCTGTTGCTAGAGCTTGCTATTCTGGTGTCTCAGCTAAATCCTCACCCAAGACAAGGCTGCAGATCCTCCCTCTGAGTAAAGCAGCTAAACAGGGATCCGTTTTTAATGCAGTGTGAGCGATGACGGCTGTGATGTGGGAGGAAGCAGTTATATATGTTGATTCTCCTAAAACAGACCAAAAGGACAAGCTGTTCAAGCCAATGCTGCTCTGATCTATAAAGGCAGCAATTAAACCCGAAGCTCCTCTGGTACTGACAGAATGGGAGCATATACAGCCCTGCATTTTCTCACTTTGATTTACCTGAGGGAGCACCACATGAGTGCCCGTGGCCACCATTCTGCTTCACCCGTTGCAACACTGCTGGGTGCCTTTGGCACTCAGTCTTTCAGTTAGTGTGAATATGCTACTATATCCTGGAAATCCAAGTCCTGACCCTGCCACATACAACTAGCCTCCAAATAATATTTGAAGGACCTGGGAGGGTGAGAAGCAGGGTTAGCAGGATGCTTCCCAGTGGATGCTGCTGCTTGAGATGTGAGAAATTTGCTGCATGACAACACTCCAGCTGAATTTGGTGCCTCATCTGTCTTTTCCACCTCACTCTGGCTGGAGAAAGCTGGCTCTAACCCTGGGTACTGGGACTGGCATCCCCCTGCAACTTCCACCTCTCCCTCAGCCCCTGGCCATGACACTGGCAGGACCAGCCATTGCTTGTCAGATGATGCCTCCTGTGTTCCATTTTCTTGAAGCAAGGACAAGCCTCTATGTTTTTCTCCATTCCCTTCCACAGTAGCAGACATTTTTCATTAAATGTAATTATTATTATTTTTGAATGACCTCTGATTTGCCTGTGAGCCCATTGCTACTACACAGACATCACTATTCTTCATTTTGTTTCATAGCCATATTTTTCTGAATCACATTTTTTTCTAAACACCAAAACAATATCTCAATATTACTTCTTGAAATACAGTGAAACATGGTGCCTCAGCTGTTGGCAGCATATGATGAGCAAGAGAAAGAGAGGAAAGAAGGCAAAAGGATTTCAGTTGGAAAGCCAAGGAAATTATTTGTCACATTTTCGCTAACAGCCCTGATAACCTGTATCTGACAGCCACAGTGGGTGCCTACAGAGGGGGCTCCTGGGCATCCCACACCAACCCTCTGGGTCTGAAAGCCTCCCTGTAACACCCCCATCCTCCAGCTAGAAAAAGAGGTCTTAAATGTGGGGAAACCCCAAGGTCAGGTTTGCAACTGCTGGGTGGTTTCCCAGAGTCCCAGACAGTGTTCTTACACTCCTGGAATCAGGAGGAAGGAAAAAAGATGGGTCGTCTTTTTTCACCATTAATGGGGAATTTCCTGAGAGGGGAAAGTAACACTGCATTTGGAAATTAGGGTCCTCTTACTGTCCTTGTCCTTCCACAGGCCAAATGTTGTGACCTCCAGGGAGGTCATGTTGTGTGACAGGGAAGAGCTGAGACAAGTCTCATTGGGATTGAAAAATAAATAAAACAAAGATGAGGCTGAAATGACAAGATAACATCCTTGGAATCTTCATCTCCTTCCTCTCTTCTCCTCCCACGTATTACTCTTCTATTAGGTTTTCCGATAAATCAGATGGTTTTTGTCCCCTGCAGCCTAGATCTCCAGACATAACATTTAGCAGCATTTCTGATGATCTCATAGCAGTCTCCAGAGCAAATGATAATTGCCTCAGAATTCACAAATTTTTGCTAGAGTCATTCTCTTGTCATTCAGCATCCAGAAAATCAAATCATGTCTCTGAAGTAGCACAAGGATCACAGACTTGCCCCTCCTTCCACTTTGTCACAGAATCACAGAATCACAAAATATTCTGAGCTGGATGCAACCCACCAAGATCACAGACTCCAGTTCCTGGCCCTGCACAGGACACCCCAAGAGTCACACCATGTGCCTGAATGCGTTGTTCAAATGTTTCTTGAACTCTGTTAGGCTGGTGCTGTGACCACTTCCCTGGGGACTGTTCCAGTGCCCAACCACCCCCTGAGTGAAGAACTTTTTCCTGATATACAACCTAAACCTCCCCTGGCACAACTTCAGGTCATTCCTTCAGATCCAGTCACAGGTCACCACAAAAAAGAGATCAGCTTTTGCCCCTATTCTTCCCCTCACAAGGAAGTTGCAGACTCCAATGAGGTCTCCCTCAGTCTCCTCCAGGCTGAACAGAGCAAGTGACCTCAGCCACTCCTCACACAGCTTTCCCTCAAGGAGCTTCACCATCCTTGTGGCCCTGCTTTGGACACTCTCCAGTAGCTTTATGTCCTCCTTATACTGTGACACCCAAAACTGCCCCCAGCACTGGAGGTGAGGCTGCCCCAGTGCAGAGCAGAGCAGGACAATCCCGTCCCTTGCCTGGCTGGCCAGGCTGTGCCTGATGCCCCCCAGGACACAGGTGGCCCTCCTGGCTGCCAGGGAACTGCTGACTCAGGTTCAACTTGCCATCAACCAGGACACCCAGGTCCCTTTCCATGGTGCTGCTCAGTCTATAGCTTCTCATTCCCCAGTCTGTCCATACATCCTGGGTTGCCCCATACCAGGTGCAGAATCCAGAACTTTCCTCTGTTGAATTTCTTATGGTTGGTGATTGCCCAGCCCTCTGATTTGTCAAGGCCTCTCTGCAGGGCCTCCCGGCCCTCGAGGGAGTCAACAGCTCCTCCCAGGTTTGTATCAGCTGCAAACTTGCTTAGTATCCCTCCCAGTCCTGCACCCAAGTCATTAATGAAGATATTGAAGAGCACAGGGCTGAGGATGGAGCCCTGTGGAATCCCCCTAGTGACAGGTCCCCAGTCTGATGTCACCCCAGTCACTGTAACCCTTTGTGCCTGACCCATGAGCCAGTTGCTCACCCATCCCCTGACGTGTTTATCCAGCTGTGGGCTGGACATTTTCTCCAGAATGATGCTGTGAGAGATAGTATTGAAATCTTTATTGAAATCCAAAAAGATCACATCAACTGGCTTCCTTGATCAATTAGGTGGGCTACCTTGTCATAAAAGAAAATCAAGTTTAATAATCAGGAATTTCCTCTCATGAAGCTGTGTTGGCTGTGATCAATTACTACATTGTCCTCCAGGTGTTTTCAATACCTTCCAGAACCTTCTTCATAACCTCACCAGGCACTGAAGTGAGACAACTGGGCCTGTGATTTCCAGGGTCATCTTCCTTGCCCTTTTTAGTCTTTTAGTTTCCAATCAGTTGGGACCTTTCCAGATTCCCAAGATCACTAAAAAACAATCAAGAGACACATCATGACAACATCAGCCAGCTCCATAAGGATTCTCAGTTGAATACTATTAAGTGTCATAGACTTATAGGGATCCAGCTGGAACAGCAGATCCCTCAAAACTTCATGGTCAGCTGGGAGTTTATCATTCTCACAATCATGGTCCTCCAGCTCAGTGCACTAGGATTAGTTCCACCAATAAGTTCACTAGTTGTGTTGAAGACAAGGACAAAGAATGCATTACATGCCTCTGTCTGGTCTCTGTTTGTGAGGGGACCATCCTCAACCTGTAACAGGCCAATGTTATTTCTGCCCTGTCTTTTGCCATTAATGTATTCAAAAAGCCACCTTTTTATTGTCCCCCGCATTTCTGGCCGGTTTCAATTCCGGTTAAACTTTGGCCACACAAATTTCCTCCCTGCAGAGGCAAGCAGCATCTCTGTATTCTTCCCATGTCATCTGACCCTGCTTCCACTGGGCATACACCTTCCTTTCTTGCCTTACCTCCAAAAGAAGATTCCTACTCAGACAAGCCAGCCTTCTGCCTCATTTGCTTGACTTCTAGGACATTTAGAAATTGTCTGCTCCAGTGCCCTTAGAAGGTGGTGCTTAGAAAGTGACCAGCACTGATGGATCCCAGCACCTTCAGAAGAATTTTCCCTGGGAATTTTTCACTTGTTCCCTGAGCAGTCTGGAGTGCTCTTCTTATGTCCAAATTTGAAGTTTTGCTGGCACTTTCCTCCTGTCAGCAGAGATTTTAAACTTGATCACTTCATGGTCACTGTGGCCAAAACAGCTGCCAATCATCACTTCATTCACAATATCCACTCTCTTGGCAAGTAGCAGATTAAGAAGGACATCTTTCCTAGTTGTCTCTTTTAGTGCCTGTATCATGAAGTTGTCATCCAAGTGTTTTAGGAATATTCTGGCCCTGTTTGTGCCATCTGTATGGTGTTCCCAGTTAACATCTGGCAAGTTGACGTCTCCCATAAGGACAAGGGTAGTTGATTTAGAGGCATCCCTTAGTTCCTCAAAGAAGAATTCATTGGCATCGTTGTCCTGGCTGAGAGGTTTATAGCAGACTCCCACAATGACATTCGCTGTATTTATCCCATGATTCCCATCCAGAGGCTCTCAGCTGTGCCATTGCCAGCTGTAAGCTGTGTGCATTCCAGCCCTTCCGTTACATGTGAAGCCACTCTGCTGCCTCTTTTGTCCTGTGTACCTCTCCTGAAGAGCCTGTAACTGCCCAACAGGGCACTCCAGTCGCAGGACCCATCCCACCAGGTTTCATTTAAGTCAATGATATCAAATCTCTGGGACTGAGTCAAAGCTTTGAGCTCCTCTTGTTTTCTCCTCCTGCTGCATGCACTGGTTGAGAAACATTTCAGGTGCTGTACTTTGTAGCCAATACCTCATGAAGTATACTGAGGTAGCCCATTAATGCTCATTTCGTCACGTTTTGACACACTGTCCCACTGATCATCACTGGTGAGCCTGGTATTTTCCTTTTCCCCATTCCAAGCCAGTTTAAAGCCCTGTCAATGAGCCCCACTAGCTCCTGTGCCAGAGCTCTTTTTCCCCTCCAACAAAGGTGCAACCCATCAGGTGTCAGTAGAGCAGGTGTTGAATAGATCATCCCATAGTCATAAACCCCAAAGTTTTTCTGATGACACCAACCTCAGAGCCACATGTAGATCTGTTGGATCTGCCTGTTCCTATCAATATTATTCCTTGCCACAGAATGGATCGAGAAAAATACTACCTGTGCTCCTGATCCTACAACCAATCATCCCAAGACCCTGAAATCCTTTTTTATTGCCCTTGGACTGCTCTTTGTTATCTCATTATTACCAACTTGAAGAACCAATAATGGATAATAATCAGAGGGCCTTACTAGACTGGAGAGTTTTCCAGTAATTCTCCTTACCTGAATCTCTGGGGGACAACAGACTTCCGGGTGGGTGGAGTCCAGTCAGCATATCAGGTCTTCCACTGCCCTTAAAAGGGAGTTACCTATGACAACTACCCTTCTTTTCCTCTTAATACAGGAGGTTGCAATGCAGGGGATAGATTGTGTTGTCCCAGGCAGCTCCTCCATCCCAGCAGAACCTTAGTCCTCCTCATCAGTAGATTGTTCTTCTGGTTCCAGGACTTCATACTAGTAGTAAAAAGTACCACTCCTACTTACCACTGTCAAATTTTTAGGAGGAGAGTACGGGTACTGACCAGTTTCCAGCCTTCCTGTCCAACATACTCTCAACTAGCTACTTGACAGGGTTCTGGGTCCACCTGGCTCTTAACTACAATGGAAATTTAAGGCTCCTGAGATTGCAGTGTCTCTGAGAATAACCTATCACTCTCCTGCACTTTTTCTCAACTTCCTTTACCTGGTGACACAGCTATTCCCAGGGTGTAGCTCTATCACCAAAAGGCCAGGGCCCTCTTTCTTGATCCTCCTTAATAGCATCAAATCTCTGCCATTCCTGCGTAGCTGTAAGCAGGAAGTGCAAAGCTCTTTTTAATATTTTAGCGATATAGAACCAAGTCAGGAACTTTATAGAAATGCTGGTATTAGTCCAGGAGTCCTCATACCAGGAGGTATGAGACATGCCTGTCCCTCCTGACTGTCAGTCCATGAAAGAATTAGATCTTCCAAAAAAGAAAAGAAATCACAACAAAGCTCTGTTCAAGATGTCTCAGCTTCCAAAGACCTAATTTTCTGAGACAAGAAAGCAATATGTTGACATGGTTTAAACCTTATCAATTTAGTAGCATTTTCACTAATTACTAAAACAAATTTTATGTGCCCCAAGTTGTGCATTAATCAATCAACATCAAATAAGGCTGCCAGAGAAACTCTTTCCGTTCTTAGACACATTAGTTATACCTTTTCAAGCTGCAACAATTTGAATTCCAATTTTTTTCAAAATCCCAAGTTTCTTTAGAACTGAAATTTCTGAGAGCCTTGTTTGTCTGATATTCACCAGAATAGTAGAAATCTTGGGTCAAATCCTTAATGCTGCTATTTCATCTCTCCTCAGACACAGACAATAAAAGGCTGAATAAAGGAAGAGATACTGATCACATGGAAATGGTTGAGAAGATACGCTGGGGAATAAGCCAACTTTCTAAGTATATTAGAGTTTAAACAGGAGTACAGAATGAACCAGTTTTTTGGTTCATTGGTCAAGAAAGTAATTATGTCTGGCTTGATCCAAAGGATATTTATATATTTTTCCAATGAAATTAACATTTAAAAGAATTATTTCTCCCAGACAAAGTAATTACTTTGATAATGAACATATTGACATATTTGTGGTTTACTTGGACTTTTACAAGAAAGCACAAATTGATGTTTCTGTCTGGCTGGAGAAGGTTGGGGATGCTCCATCCCTGGCTCCAGCCCTGGCCCTGGCCCTGCCACTTTTGTCCACAGAAGGCACACACACTTCTCCCCACACTTTCATTGAATCAACAGAGCTGATTCTCATTTGCATTTCCAGGTGAACTTGGTGTTTTGATCAGTTCAAGATTATTGCTTTTAAGTGTAGGAAGGGTTCTTACACTAAGCATGTGCTAATGATGTGAGAATTGAGTTGGGCAAGGGGGCTTCACCCAGAAGGGGCAGCTTTATGTTCAAGAACAAAGAGAACAAATAAGAGGAGACTGAATGCCAGAAAAAGATATTCAGTTGATATTACATCAAGCCCTGTCCCTCGGGTTACAACACATTTTGCGTTGTACAGGGAATAGTCAGCCATTAGCATAAGGATGGCATACTGCGTGTAGATGTTTGACATTTCACATCTCTATGATGTTAGGAAAGCCTTTGCTGAAAAAGTTTAATAAGCTAGAACTAATATCTCACTTTCCCATGAAAATGGAAGAACATCTTCCTGCTAATGCTGTCTGGAAGAGAAATGTTCCCCCTGAAAAAATCACAGGACATAGCACAAGTGGAAACTTTAGCCCCAACATTGTCAAATTATAAAAGTGAAATAGCTCTTCTAGGGTTTTTTTGCCATGTGTCAAAGATGTTTGAAGCAGTTCCTCAAAATAACTTGCCTGTGCACTTTGTAGCACATATTGGAATTTCCCTCTCCTCCTCCACTCTCATCTCAACCCTGAACTCAAACCCTGGTGAGCACAATCTGTGCAAGATCTCATATTGTGATATTGTACTGTAATATTGTAGTACTACATTGGAAATTCTATTGCGTAGTTAAAAATATGTATGTTCAAAAATACTTAAGTCAATGTGGTAGATTTGCAAATTGTCTTGTGATTCATGTTGTCTTCATTGTTATAGCATTTATGGTTTTTTTAGACAAATATTTTTCACAATGGTACAGCAGGATAAAGGTATGCTGCTCACAGCATCACTTATTTGTTTATTACTACAAGGAAAGTTTTAAAAATCCTATATTCTTCTACTCAAACATTAGTTTCTTCAGTCCTCTTGGGAACTAGTGCCATAAAAACAAACACTGCAAACAACATGTAACGAGAAAATGAGAGTATCTCTGTAATTAAAAGCTGACCTAATAGCTCCTCTGACTTATAGCTTTTCATTTTAATGTTATCTGTCTTTATAACAATTTGTATTTTATTATTGGCTTCTAAATTTTTCAGAAACAAGAACAAATAATACAGTCTTTTCCAAGATGTGTTGTACATCTGCAAACACTACCTATTAAATCTGAAGTAATTGTCCTCTGCTGTCTTTGCTTGAGGTCTTACCCTAATAATTCCAATAGTTACAAGCTTTAGGGGTTTCCTTTGTCCAGGCACCTTTTTACTTGATTCTTACTTAATAAACTGTCCAGGGTCATGTGCTATTACCAGTCCCTGTCTAAAAAAAGCATCTTTTTACCTCTAGATTTTGTCTGGCATAGCAGTTTAATCATAAGTAGAATTAAAGTAGTTTCAAGATTTAGCTGCTTTGACAGACCTGTCTACATCTACAAATGACTATCAGATTTTGAAAGACATAGTTCATGCATGCCTTCCCTTAAATATCACTGCCATCTGCACTTCTTCTGTCCAGGTACAAGAAATTTTATTATTTTTTCTCTTCTTCCTTATAAATGTCATTGCCTCTTTTGATGAAGCTGTCCTTGCTCACCGCTGGTGTGGCAGCGGGGCTGGGCATGCTGCCCTGCTCCCAGTTTCAAGTCCTGCCCTGCTGTGGGTAAGGCCACTGAGCCCACACAGCTCAGCCACGAGGGATGAGCTTCTGGAATGCAGCTACTGCTATCAACCACCAAACTCTGGGCTGTCATAATGGCCCAGTCTTCAAGCCATGCTGTGTATTTAAGAGAAAAGGGCTAAGTAGTTCAATGTATTCCCCTAGTTTTAGTCTCTCTGCTTGGAGAATTTGCAGTAAAGCCACCACTTATTGCCAATACTGATTGACAGTTTTCATACTGATACTCACTTAGGATCTGCTGCTGCATAAACATAAACTGTCAACAGGCACCAAGAAGTAATGTCAGTCTCCATCAACCTGGACTGGCTGGCAAACAGCAAACTAAATGAGGAAAATTGTGTGTCCTGACTACTCAATCTGTGTGCTGCCCAGGTCTTCAAATAGCATATAAATGTTCTAGATATGTAAAAATAAAGCATTTCACTTGGGTGTTCAACTGGGCAAGCTGATTTGTGCCCATTAATTTAGGCACTTGTTTAAAAAATCTCATGCAGCTTTTAAATAGAAATTCAGGAGGTGAAAATAGGAAAAGCCAGTCAAAGCCATGGGGCTGGCAGCCCTATCATGCCATTCCACTGCTCTGAGGCCAGGAGTCATGTCAGAGGTCTGTTCTTCTTGCAGTCATCACAAGTTGAATCTCCTGAGAAGGCAATGAAAGAAGACAAGCACTAGCCTTGAATTTTCTCCATTTAACAGTAAGCTTAAATGGTACATACAAATCAGAGGCAAATTTACAGTGTCTTTCTGGGCTAACTGCCTGGCATAGATGGCTTCATGGATTCACCACTACCATTGTTCAGCTCCTGAAAGAAAAAAGGTATTTGTAGTTATGTTGCTGGAGTGAGGTTTCCAAAAGTATTCAGTCATAAATCCATTCAGTCATAACTCCACATCCTACTGGCTTTTACCTAATTGTAGTGAGAAAAGAAAGCCAAGGGTTCATTGAGGATCCTTAAATTCCCAAATAAACCCTGTTGACCAAAACCTGAATATTTATTGCTAAACAGACTGTCCTGGGAAACTTATCCCCACTTTTAAAGAGATTTCTTCCACCTCTCAGCAGAATTTGAAGGGACACTGATTTTAAGCTACCTTTGGCAAGGTTGCATTTTTAGCAGAGTATCTTCCTTAATATGAAGAGTCACATTTACAAAGAAAGGCTGTTTTCACTACCACTGGATCTCAAGATGTCTCCTCTTAGTCAAATTAGGAGCAATTGAGGAAATCAAGTGGATTAAACACTCAGATAAAACTCTTTTAATACACTTTACAGTGTATGGATCACACTATTTTGTATGTTAGTCATAATATTTCCCTCCACTCCAAATAAGCATAATTTTAAGAGGAATATAAACACCAGTGTTCCCACCAGCGTTCCTCTTGTTGTATGCAAATGAAACCAGGATATGTATTGGATTAAGTTATCTGAGTTATATTTGAAATGTTCCACTCTAAATCTTAGTCAGATGCTTTGCTATGTGTCTTATATTCCTTACTGGTTCATTCTTCTACAGTTCTTGTGCATTTAGATTACAATTTTAAGGGATTTAGAAGCCATCCCTTATAACACATCTGTATTCCTGAAGATATTTCATCCTGGTACCTTTGGTATTAACAACCACATACACATCAAAAGTTTGCATTTGGCAGGAGTAACTGTGCAATCAAACGAGTTGCTTAGAAATTTACATTAATGCTAGGCAACACTATTAAATCTGCTATTATATATATGGTTTGTAAAAAAATTTAGAAGTAGAAACTACTATACAAAAGAACATTTTCATAAACTTAATTGGAACTGCAAACTCAACTTACACAAAAGTTTTGAAAGTAGCTGATGTGGTCCCACATTCACATAGTTGCCTATTGAAGCCTTCCCCCAGTAAAATGAAAACTAAAATTGCTAGCTCTTTAAAAACCATTTTTGTCTTTAAAGAGCATTTTGTATTATTACTATATTATAGTTTGGAATTAATATGACTCTTAAATCCCCTGGTACAATACAGAGTAATTGTACTTCCATGACCTTCCCTGGCAATGCCAATTATCTAAGCTCACAAATGCTACATGGGAAGACCATTAAGTTCAGACCTCTGCTGTATTTGTGAAAATGAGTGTTTCATCATTATATGCTGCACAGAGAAAACGTATGTGTTTCATACTAGCATCAACAGAAAATCTCTGCATCCTGCTGCATATAGAGACTTCCAGGAACGTTTAATTCAGCCTGCTGTTCTTCTTGAGCTGCATTAAATTTGGGCTTTGCTGTGACTCCTTCAAGGTACTGCATATCTCTCTTACACAATTTCTTTCTGATTCTCCCCTTGCACATTTTAACCCATGTGGCCTTTGTCTGTAACACAAGAGAAGCTTCCTGGCTACATGAAATTTTATCTTATTGGCCTTCTTCTGAACCAAGAGGATGTTCCTTTCTCTCAAGTCAGCTTAGATCAAATAGTGCTTGTTTGCACTTGCCAGTTCAAGTTCTATGTCTGTGATTGTTGCTACACTAAGCACCACCAGTTAGGAGGCTCTATCTAATTTAAGATGCTTTATGTTGTGATCAGGAGACAAAAGATGCCTAACACTTTAGAAAAAAACACCAAGCATCTTTTTGTATCTTCTTCAGACCATGCTGTACATACTTAGACAAAACTCTGCAAGAGGAGAAGTAACTCCTTTTGATGACACACAATGTTGCTTTTCACTTGCATGTGTGTGAAGGATAAAGATGAAAAATCTCCAGCCTAATTTCTAATAACACATACAGCTGAGGGGAAGAAATCACAGTACTGTGATACCTGACACACTGAACTGCACATACCTCTAACAAACAATGCATCTCCATAACACTCTACAGAAAGGATGGCAGTATTAGGTCAAAGGTTAGACTTGATGGCCTTGCAGGTCTTTCCCAACCGTAACGATTCTATGAATCCATAACCTTTGCCATTCACCTGTCTTCTCCTGCATGCTCGGGAGAGATGATAGGTTTTGGAAGCTCTCCAAAGGTCTGCAGTTTGGGGCGTGAGTGAAGGTATGACCCCAAGGTCAGGGATGGGGTGCAGAGAAGTGCTTGCCAGCACTCCTCCTCTCTTGACTTGATCTTGAGTCTCCAGTTGTACAGAAGACTATGTGTCTCTCACCCTGCTTACACAGTCCCTGACCTTTCTGAGGTGCTGGAGGAACTGGTGTGTGTCAGGGAGGGAGTCAGAGACCTACTAAGATACACAGCCAGACCTGTGACTCTGCAGTGTTTCTGTGCCCATCCATACTGTCACAGGAACATTCATACAGGCACAGAGCCCTAAATAACCTGGTCCCCAGTTCACTGAAAGATTAGTGCATGAACACCAGCTGGTGCATTCTCCATGACATTCATTGTGCAGTGACATGCTAAGAAGCAGCCTCCATGTCAGGGTGAACTGCTCTCTGAAGGGACTCTAAATTCCCAAGAAATCTGTGCTCTGACTGGGGCTATTATGAAAGGGACATCAAATTTACAAAATTAAATCAAAGCAAGAAATATATGCAGTGCTTTTAGCACTGTATAATTTAAAAGAAAAATGTTCAGAAAAACATAATCAAATATAAAGGTTCCTTGTCAGGTTTGCAAAATCCATAAAGTGACAGCAGGTGTTTAACCCACTTCATGGATGAGAGAGAGACAATATTACAACACATTACGGCTGTGCCATGTGGCTGTGTTGAGACTAATGCTTGGTTCTACCTTTTTGACTCCCAAGCTGCTGTTACCAACGCAGCTTCTGCACCTCATGGCTGTTGATGTTTGAATTTAACACAGAGGAGGGCTGTCAGGGTCGTGCAGTGTTTGACAGACTGCACAATTCACGTCAGAATTTTCTTTTTCTGTGCAGTAGTTGCTAACAGGAACATAACAACCTCCTACTGATTTTGTGCATGTTTAGTATCTGAACAGCAGGAAGACATTGATGAGGGATGAATAGAAACTCCTTTTCTGTTGCTCTGAAATTCTGCTGGTGTACCTGGACTTTAAATTATAGGACAGCATTCTCTCTGACTGGTACCCTGTGCTTGATGGACCTGCCTATGGGTACAGGGTAAATGGGAGAAGCTGGACAGGAGCTAGACATAAGCATTTCCTGTGCTATGAGTTCATTAGAAATGTTAAAATCATATGACATGATTGTACCTTGATTTTCCCCACTACCACCCCCAAAATTGTCTGTCACTGAAAAATGAGGGGATGGGCATGTTTCACCTACATAGGGAGCCAGTAGAAAATTTGTACTGTTCTGGTGCCTGTGCAGGAGTCATGGGGCCACTCCAGGACACAATGGCAAAGCATCTCTTTAGAAAAGACAAAAGAAATTTCTCGGAATGGGGCATCCAGTAACAATCAAATGATTGTATATAGCCTGTTTTGAAAAGAAAAAAATGCACATACAAAGTTAGGCAAGGTAAATCCATCCAGTTGCAATATCTGGGGTTTGGATTAAGGTCATTTCATTTAGGATTTCGGGTGTGGGCTTGTGGGGTTTTTTTGCTACCCAAAGCAAATTAGTGCTGATATTCAAACTGAAAAAATTCATTATTTGCCTCATGCTCTGAATTAATCAAATTAAAGGAAAGCATAATTGTTAAATTTTGTCCTTTTTTTCCACTAGAGAACATAAGATACAGCTGTTTTGTTTTCAATTTTAATAAAATTGTAAGTGTAATTTGCCAATGACGATTATAAGCTCACTAAAAAATAGCAGTGTCTGAATATTACCTGTGGAGTCTAAAAGTCTCTTTAGGAATACTCACAATCTTTTAATTTATGCGTCAAAATTTTGCCAAAATTTTATGAAATAAGATGATAATATGGAGTTTGGGACATTTGAAGTTCGTTGGTGACTGCAACAAGTGTTAATAACAGATTAATACATCTGAAAGCTGCTCTGAAGTTCCTTAAAATCCCTAGGAATATAGTGGCCTTGGCAGTGACTCACAGTGGTGCAAAACAAGGATGCAGAGTCAGAAGAGCTGGACTGAGGGAGATCCTCACACAAAACCTGTCATCTGTAGGAGCTGAGGGTCAGAGGATTTCTTTCCATGTTCAGGCCAGACCTAAGCAGGAAAATGTGGTACTGTTTTAAGACACCAGTATTTTACAGCTTCTTCGACAAGAAAATAAGAGCAAAAAGGTTTTGCTTTACTAGTGAAGCTTTATTAGCAGGTAGTTAATAAATGAAAGGAAAAATATGCATGCAGAGGTGCATCACCTTTGTGTTACAGTGGTGGCTGGAAATTTGGGGTTTAAGCATTGAAACCTAAAGGGAGATCATCAAAAGTTCCTATTCTGGAGAGGAAAGATAAATGAAATCTCTGCATCTAGTCATTTTCCCTCATCAGTCTTGTCTGTGACTTGAGATGACATTTTGAGTATGACAGAAATACATTCTTCTCTTGTTATAAGACTCTCTGGTATAATAGACTTTGATATAAATCTTTGCTATCATGCTTTCTTGTGCCATTAGAACTCATGAAACCCTTGTTACAACATTGTTTGCACTATTCCAAACTAAACTGCAGATATTGCTGTAAAGGGATGTTCTCTCTTGTTTTCAAGTTTTCCCAGACTGCATATATTATGTGATTCTGGTTTTTAGACATTTAACTTTTAAAACTAGGTTTCCACTTTAAATGATTGAACTTTATTTAATTTTTCAAGTCAGATTGTTTTGCACAATTCCAGCGGCCTACAATATGGTTTATAAAACTGTTGAGAGTGAATGGCACGAACAGCCTTACTCGTGCCAGAATTTATGGAGCTCAGCCATTTGGGTCTAGATTGTGCCATATTTATGTGTGTCCCACATACAAGTAACCTAATCTGCAGCACAGCCTCTACTTCCAGGAAGTGTCAGGGCCCCACCTCTACTCCCTTTACTTTACTGTTTGAAAATCAAGCTCTTGCAGTATCTCCCACTTATATGCTTCTCATTCAGCTACAAAATCTAAAGTCATATTAGCCCTCTTTTACACCTTCTTTATACTTAGCTCAAATAATATCAAAATGCAGAAAAACAAATCTGTACAAGATACAGGAGGAAGAAGAGAAAATAAATATATTTTTGTCTATTTTGAAAACCTTTCCTCAAAAATTTTCTTGAATGGACAAATCTTTTTTTTCTAAATGCAACTTTTTGAGAATTTCAGGATTCATTATGAATTGAAAGAAAACAGGTACCCCCAAACCCATTGTGTCTGAAGGGAGAAACATTAGTTTTAAAAGGCAGGGGGGAAATCTGCTTTCATTACTCCTGCCTTTTCTTCTATGGGAGAAAACAGGGAAATATTTCTGCTACTTCCCCATTTCCTCTTCCCTTTCTGTAACTGGACATTGAAAAAAATGCGAGGAGCAGGGAGCAGAATTTCACATGAAAGCAAAACCTAGTTCCTTAAGATTGACATCTTTTGGAACATCTCATCATGCCAGAGTTCAGCACTGGCAGGCTGCAGCACAAGTGTGTGAAACAAGCTAGGGAAGAAGCACAGTCACCCTGTATCGTTTCTCAGCCCTCTGTGAGCCCAGATGTAAATATAAGAGCCCACAATAAAAATAAGAATGGAAAGAGAAATAAACCACTGGGCACCTAATTGGAAATTGCCACATTGATTTTCCTATACAACTAAATGCAAATTAATTTTGCATTTTGAATGCTGTCACATTTCTCTTTGATTGTCCCCTCTGTTTTAGTGAGCAAGTAACATCTGTGGATTGATTTAGAGCTTTTTTTCCATTTTTGCAATGGTTGTATGAACAGTCTTTTCAAACAAAGATGTGACAGATGAGGCATGGCCAGCCTTCAGAAGTGCCTCTGCTATCTAAGCCAGCTCACCACAACCAGGGGCTTGGAGGCACCTGAAGCTTCACTCCACAGGGAAGGAGTCCACCCTTGGCTTTCCTTCTTGGAATACTAAGCCGCCTTCTTACTAAGCCAGGAGCAGTCCTGTTTGTCTCCTGTTTCATATTTCTCAACTGGCTATGACTTTCAATCAAGGGATTAACATAGTTGTGTAGGACTTCACTCAGGTCCAAGCAAGCTCCATGAATTCCTACTACGCAATAGATCTGGAGAAGGGTAAAAAAGTCTCTTTTAATCAAAACATGGAGAGGGCAGTGTAAAAACGAAATGCAGGGCTGGTCAGGGTAGATTAAGGGCAGTACCCATGCCATCGCTTTGCAGACATGCTGTGACCTCTGTGCATCATCCACCTCAGCAGTCCTGCGTGGCTGTGCTGTGCAAAGCGATACAACATGCAAGTGAATAACACCTTCTACCCGACCTCATCACTTTCCTCATATTGAGGTGCTCTTAGAAAATTTAGGATCTCCCAGATGCTTTCCATAATCTGATTCCACTTTCAGTGGCTGATCCAGTCAAAAACATAACCAAGCTGTGAACCTCCTTCAGCTGTGGAGAGAATTAATGGAGGGCAAAATTGTAAAGTTCTCTCTTCAGTGCATTTCTTCAGTGTTCAGCTGCAGAAGAGAGGCTTTTGGGCAAAAAGGTGTCTCCAGCTGGCTGCAGCCTGGCAGGCACTGTGGCTGGCCGGCACAATGCACACTTGTCTTCATTGCCAAAGTCCTCCATGAAAACACAAGGTAGGCAGTGAGCACTACAGAAGAACTGGCATCACTAAACTAGTTTAAAATATGCTGCAAATATTTAATGAAATATCCAAAGTGAGTTTTATACTCACCATCCATTCCAAAGTATGTATAACAATCCATTCAATGTCATACAATAGAAACTAGCACTTCTTTTTCCAAGGAAATTGGTCTGTGTTCACTCAAAATATGTGCACTGCTTAAAATCACACAGTATCTCATAAACAATTCATTCCAGTGTGTATTCTTTCCAGCCCTGTATGTTGGAAATTATGTATTAAACCTAACTCACTCAGTATTTTTTGATACAGAAGACAGAGAAATTTGCTGAGGTTTCTGGCTGATTTTTCAGGTTAGTGGGGCTGAGTCTGCAAAGAATATATGCATGTATCATACTTATATATATACAATCATCTGAGGTCTTGAAATGTTTAGGAAACACCCAAAAGCTTGATGGTTCACTTCCAAATTTACATAATTTTCTTTTTTATTTAAAGGTCATGTTCTTGATCATTCCCAATCATAATCAGTCAACATAAGCCTCAGATAAGGACTGTCTGACAGCTGGATATTAGAAGAAAGCTCTTCTTCATGCATGTTTTAAAAACTTTACCATTAATCTTGCCATGAAATCTCAGTTAAATGATTGTGGAATATTACATCAAAGTTATCTGGTGATCAGCAATGTGACTTATTTTCTGACAAGTACAACTTAGTCATTTTTATCTGATGGTCATCACATCTTCACACAAAAATAGCTCTCCTTTTGTCTTCTCTCCGCTCTATTCCCCCTCAGCTCGACTACAGTGCGGATTTGTATTCTTGGCACTCTTATCCCTGTTTGATGAGTTTTAGGAAAGTCCAATTGTCATTTTGTCCCCAGAAGCAAAAGCAAACACTGCCTTAAACTGATAACAATGCAATTTAGCTGCCCCATAAGCAGTCATTTTAACTCCATGATATGTGGCTGCTCCTTCAACATTCAAGCAATGGAAATGACATCATTATCAGCCAACTCTAGATGATGAAAAATGGCCTACATTAGGGAACACTGTGAACACAAAAAATCTTCAGCTATCAGTCATCGCCATTGTAATGTACTTACCTCTATCTGCAGATTTAGACCTATGATGAGGCTGAACTTGCAAGGGAAAAAAATCATACTCTGCAGAGGATGTTTGTATAATTAAGCGGAAACATCTCTGCACTTCTGATGACCATCATTGTGCAGAGGCCAACAAGAGCCTGAAGGGTGAGATTTCAGCCACGCCATAAATGTAAGGAACCCCAAGGAATACAGTCTTATAGACACTCTGTGGCTGTTAAAAATAGAAATGTAGGGTGATTCTTTCTCAGGATCAAATTTATTATTTTTTATCCAAATACTCCTGCAGTTTTTTGCCTACTGTAGGGACACCATTAGTTTGCAGAGGTGCTGTCCTGCAGAAACATATTCTCTGCAGTAGCTGTCACTCCAAAGGTAACACCATGGCCTTACCTGGTATGAGCCCCCTCAACACCAGAGTTGTAAAGGAGAGGGCTCCCAAAGGCAGGGCCAGTGGAGGTGCCTGCATGAGTCATACTGAGAGGGCACAGCAGGGCCCAGCCTCTCAAAGGGTTACCATGCAGTGGGGAGAAGAGTTAAGCAAAGAACAGGATTTCAAACTGAACCCAAGGGCTGGCTCATCAGGAGATGCTGCAACTCTTTTGGGGAGAGAGGACATATTTCTGAGCAGCAAGACCTAAGAGATCACAGAAAGCAATACTCTGAGATTCACAAGCCTGCCTAAAACTGCTGTAGTATTCCCTATGGCAAGAGTTTGTAGTTTCCCAGCTGTGACTAGGTGGGACAGAGGAAGAGGAACAGTGAGGAACAAATGGAAGGTTGTTCTCAGAGCACCTTCCTGCCTAATGCAGGGAGCCCTGGAAAGACAGCCTTTTCCTAGGAATTTTAGTATCCCCATGTTGGTAAGGATGAACTGAGACTTTGAGAAACTCTGAGTAACTCAAGCTTCCTTGTGCATTACAGAAATATTTTAATTATTGAGTGGCTTAGGGCACGACAGAGCAAAGGATCCTTGTATCTGCTAGAGCACTAATGGATGGTCAAATTTCCTTCACCTTGTCCTTCACTGAGAGGCTTCATTTTACATCCATCTGTCCTGTTTCAGCTCTCCTTGCTCTAATAATTGCATGGGAATGGGATTAAATCTCCAAAGGGTACCTTTCTATGACATATAGCCTCCTACACAGACCAGGAACATTTGAACACTCTTGTCCTGTAAGTCTGACCTCCTGTAATGGGAGGTCATGTTAACTCTATTCTCCTTTTTGCTACCTTTTACTTCACAACAAACAAAGTGAAGCTTGCAGCTATGCAGTGCCTACAAATTGTACCTTAAGTAAAAATTAGGAAGTCTTCCTCAGCTGCGCTGTGGCTATCTGTGAAGGCACATAGTGAAAACTGAATAATGGAATCCCAGGTCTCCTGGAAAGCCAAAATTAAAGGAATGCTGGACACAATTTTTCAAGGTGAAAGGGTTCTTGAGTCAAGAGATCACCTTCTTTCAAAATGAAAAGGAAAGAGAGAAACTTTTCCCTCTTTACAAAGATTAGGTGAAATATTTTGTCAATATTCTCTGCTGTATAAATATGAAGACACTACTGGCTTTCTTAGCAACTTGATTAGGTGCCAGAATAAAACATTTTCACCCTTAGAAATGTGCCAGTAATATCTTCTTTAAAAAATGAAATAATGAAAGTTTCAAACTAAGTTTGTTTCAAGTGTTTTCTTACAGAAACAACATAGAAATTTCAAAATATTTCTTCCTTCTGAGTTCCTAATGGCTTGAATGGGACTGCTCTATACTTATGAAGCCCAAGCAAAACATCATTTCTTTGCCATCTCCAGCTTTTAGAATCTTAGCACATTTTCCTGTGTTTTATGTTCTTAGAGTCTCTCTACCCAAGGCAGGAAATTACAGGAGAATTGCAATTGTCATTTGGGTTTTGCTTTGTTTAGTCTTTTCAAGAACATTTCAAGAATGGTTTTTATCCCCATGTTTATTACAAAAAGCTTGAGAATGTGACTCATAGAGGCTCAGAAGCTGGCAACGAAATAAAAGGAAATACAAATTTACAGCTCTGTAATTCCAAAGCTGGTGCTACATGTGGTGAAATGGGACAAGAAGAGGTTGACACATGGTTTTTGAATGCAGAGGCTCTAGCTGGCGTATTACTTCACAGTCCAGGGCAGCAACAAGTATGTCCTGAGATCTTTGCCTAGGGCCAGCTCCAGGGCTAGGGCTCCCAAAACTGAAAGGGACCACAGCTGAGTAAAGCATTTCCAAAGAAACCCTTTTGTATTTCTTTCTCCATATTACATTTTTCAGTGCCATAAACAAGCAGAAAATTCTGTTCTGTCCTCAGAAAAGAAAAGAAAAGATTTGTTCCTGCAGTCTTTACATGGTGAGCTTTAAAACTGACTTTTCCTGCTTTTCATTACCACTGCCCTCAGTCATGCTGTAGCCTCATCATTGCAGAGTGAAGACACCTCAGGGAGGGAGCCTCAGGAGCATAGCCACCTGTCTGGCCAGGGTAATTCAGGGCTCCCAGGTATTACTGGGTATTCCTTGTTTCTACCCTTTGGCTGCAAAGGAGACCTCGAGGAAAGACAGACTTGCTTCTCCACTTCAAACTCTGAGCTCCTAGCTGTGACACTGCTTGGGAGAAGGATTAAAATGGTGGCTCATTGCAAGCCCAGGAAAGCTTTTTCCAGGGACTTGGATCAATCTCAGCCCCAGGGCACAAGTACCACCTCTTTAGTCAGGGAGGTGAGAAATTCTCTGATGATTATGGATTTCAGCAAAGATGAGTAAGTGAGAGAAACCTGGACTCTAACATACACCAGAGTTTAGGAGCAAGGAGATACAGAGCAGAGAGTGCAAACAAGAACTGTCTGTTCTAGCAAAAATAATGAGACAATAGGAAATGGTCAGAAAAGGATTCACTGGGGCTGGTAGAGAGGGAGAGAAACTGCCTGGGCTGCATGGATGCTGCAATAGTTTTATTGATTTATTCCATGCTTTGACATTAGCTTTGGAAATTTATCACAAGGAAAACTTTTAATGGGTAAACGTCTTAAAAAATATTACTTTCTGGAGGGAAGAACTCCTTCTGGCAGTGCCTTTGGTATGCCTGATCTTGTCCTTCTCCTAGAGAAAGATGACTCAGACCCTGACCCACCAGAGATGGGTTTGGGCAGTGGGGTACACCCAGAATAACCCCCGGCTCACTGCTTGTTTCTCAGTCTGATGTTGAAGAGAATTTGAAATTTCATCAGGGAATATATTGCTGATTCAGCAACTCAATTTCACATCACATCATGATGGGGGAGCCACTAATTACTTTGATAATATCTCTTAACCTACACAGTGGGGATTGCTGCTCCAGGCTACTCACTGCCCTCCACCTCTCTCTTGCAGCCCTAGGCAGCTCACATGCCCCACACCTCTGTGACTGAGGACAAATGTGTGTTAGAGCTGTCTGGTTATTGACAAGAGAAAAGGCTCCCGTCACCCCCCGCATCACATCCATGTGCAGTTCATCTGAAGTTTTTCAACACTGTCTCCCTTCCATTTTTCCCTTCTGCTGCTGAAGTTTCTGGCTAGATATCAAAAGAGAGGACACAGAGGCTCTAAATGCTTTGCAGATGATTCAAATGCTCCACTTTTAAGGGCACTGCAAAATGGCAAGATGGATCCACACATACCCAGAAGTTTGGGCCCAAAGACTTCTAAAGCTGATATTCCCATATCCTCTAAGAACTGACATCAGTAAAGTCTTGGCAGTCAAACTCTCTTGCATCTCATTCATTAGAAAGAGAGGGGTTTGACTTGTTTCTTGGAGCTATAATGTATGTGGTATTAAAAAGAATGAAAGATGGAATACATTTAGGTATGCAGAGAGTTAAACAGAGTTTAAATAGATTAAATAATTTAAATGGAATTAAACACTGGGCTTTAATAGGTTTCAACAAGAAGATTATTGAAGAGAGAATATTAATTTGTACTGGTATATAAGCATTCATGAAGCTGGTAGAAATTCTTGTGAAGAGAAGTATGAAAACCATTGACCAGACCACTGATCACAATGGGTTTATAACAGAATCCACTAAGTAAGGAAGACCCACAACTCTGCATTAAAAAGACCACAATTTCCTTCTCTGATTTATTCTCAGACCTCCAATTCCTAATAGTGATGATAATTCCTGTTCACAAGAGTAACACCAGCTAATAGATTTTGTGGCTGGTCTCTTCTGAAAGGCAGTTAGAATGACCATATCTTGAATTTTCCACATCCTATCAATATTCAGAGGGAGCTAGAATCCCTTAACCATTCAAGCTATATCATATGCAAGTAAGGGAAATTAAAACAAAGTGTCGATTTCTTCATCTACAGACCCACAGCAAAGACTCTTTGCACAATATCTAAATGAGTCACAGAAATTCAAAATAACCAAGAAATCATATGAAAGCTTTTTTAAGCTACTAAAAAAAAAAAAAGCCAAATTCATCTGTAGGAAACAATCTCAGGGAAATTATTCCAGGAAAAACTTGTTCACTAACATACAGGATTGTATGTCACATGGGCTAATTATAGGAATGAACGCAACATAGGAATTAGATAGTCTTTTCAAGCCTGTAAGGAGTGTGAACAAAGATTATAATTACACATCGAGCCTGTTGATTAACCAATTACTAGTTAAAGCAGATCTAGACTTTAAATTAATTTGGTTCTGAATTCTGGGGACTTTTGGGCTAAGATAAACAGTGTTTGAAGATTAATTATCCTTGTCTAAGATGAAGGAACTCATTTCAATTTTGTTAGCGTGTCGAAAGACTCTGGCTGCTGCATGGGAGAGGGTAGACTGCAAATCTCAGCAGTATTGAACTGACTGATTAAAGTGTATTCTGAGACTCCTAATCACTCTAATCCTCACAGAGAGTGGCAATATTACACACGACATTGTGACAGCCCAAATTAATATTTAAATGAAAAACAGACCAACATTTACCTAGAGGAGAAAGTGCACTGTCTCCAGAGCACCAAGGGAAGTCCAGCCAAGGACTTACAAACCCAACAGTGAGGAAGCACTGGAGCACAGCTTTTCATGCACCTTTGACCAAAGAGTAAGTGCGACGTAAAGGAGCTGTTGCGGCGCCTGCCATCCATTCTGTCACATTGCAGCATCCTGACTGAACTGTGCAGAAGTGCTAATATGACATTTTATTTCTCTGTAAGTAGTCCAGCTATAGCCCCAGGGAAGCATTTGGTAAAGGAAAGACATCACAATTCAAAAGCTGCCCTGGTGTGTGTATAGATTTTCTCAGTAACTTGCCTGGTGAGGTGCTCAGCTGCCTAACGTCCCCTGCCACATAGAGGAGCATAAACACTTTGGTGCTTCAAGTGTCCTGGGCCAGCACAGCCTGCTGCTGCACCAAAGCTTCCTGTCTCACAATAAATGTCCCTAGCCTGCCTCCATCACGGGTCAGCCTTTGGCTTTGTTCTGGGAGTCTGTTGGAAGAGAAGTACACCAACTTGCTACTATCTTGCTACTTCCACAGCAAGAAATAGACTAAACCCTAATATAAATGCTAGTTTTAGGAATAGGCTGGTAAATACAGTTGACAAAGGATACCTTTTGGGAAGACAAAAGCACAAAATGCACCGCTTTATCACTACCTGCTGAGCACCCACTCATCACTAAAATAAAGCATTGGTTTCACAAAATTTTGATGAAGTCCAGTAAGACCTTTCCTTAGGCAGGAAACTCATTCCTTAGGCAGCATATTTCCACGGAAGTCAGTATAAAGCACTTTAGTTTGCAAAAACAAGCAGAAGGTACAAACTATATTTGTGGAGTACAAAAGACCACAAGGTCTGAACCTCTGTTGTATGTGCTGGCACAGCACATAGGGAGACAGCCCATGCTGCAGAGAACATGGCAAAATAGATGCAAGGTTGCAGAAAATGATGAAATAAATGAAGGACTGAAGATTGCCTGCAGAAAAAGACAAGTCCAATGAGGTTTCTAGAGTCCCAAGAGGCAAACTAGTTCTTGGAAAAGCTAGGACTGCAGGGATCAGGGTCAAAAAATAAGGCATCGGCCACTACTGTTAGCATACAAAAACATAACCACAAAATGATTATGCCGGTGCTTTTATTGAGAGCGCTCTGGGGACCAGGGGTTCAGACCCAAATCATGATCCCGCCATAGATTCGGAATGGACACATTCTTATTCTCTTCCTATGTAACTGTTATACAATCCTATGTTAATCATTATCATTGTTCTATTGTATATACTGTTTTCACCCACGCATGAGTTTAAGCCCCTCTCCCCACAGCGTTTCTCATTATTGTTATCCCTTTCTCATGATCCTTGTTGTGATTATTATATTTACTAAGCAATCATCGCATTATCTACCATACAGGTGGGTACACAGGTGCAGGTTCCCCCTCTGCAGGTTCACCCTGTTCACTGCCTTTAGCAAAGACAATGCCTGCTCCCATTCCCAAGGCCTATTTTGATTACAACGATTTTGGATACATTTTAACCCTCTGCTATCACTACCACTGAACAATATCCACTCACATCTCTCAGGTCAAGCGAGCCTGACATGTTTGTTTCCTTCCTCAGGCCAGCAAGATTTTTATGAGGCACCCAGAGCTGTATCAACAAGTGAGTTGCAAGTCCCACTCAGGTTCACTAAAGGTGAAATATCTGCTCTCAAAAAGACTGCGATGCCCCTCTCATCTCATTTTCTGAATTAACTGGGTCATGGGAATAATGACAACTACTTCTGCTCATAAAACACTCGCTGTGGAGGGTCCAGACCTTTACCATAAGTAAACAGTATGATACATATATAT